>JAPTMU010000209.1:255102-395102 GCA_028583405.1 Pogonophryne albipinna
CAGTCAGAGTTTATTCTGTTCTAAATTCAGAGTTTATTCTGTTCTAACAGTCAGAGTTATTCTGTTCTAACATTCAGAGTTTTTCTGTTCTAACACAGTCAGAGTTATTCTGTTCTAACAGTCAGAGTTTATTCTGTTCTAACAGTCAGAGTTTATTCTGTTCAACAGTTCAGAGTTTATTCTGTTCTAAACATCAGAGTTTATTCTGTTCTAACAGTCAGAGTTTATTCTGTTCAAACAGTCAGAGTTTTATTCTGTTCTAACAGTCAGAGTTATTCTGTTCTAACATTCAGAGTTTATTCTGTTCTAACAGTCGAGTTATTCTGTTCAACAGTCAGAGTTTATTCTGTTCTAACAGTCAGAGTTTATTCTGTTCTAACATTCAGAGTTTATTCTGTTCAAACAGTCAGAGTTTATTCTGTTCTAACATTCAGAGTTTATTCTGTTCTAACTCAGAGTTTTCTGTTCTAGCACATTCAGAGTTTATTCTGTTCTAACAGTCAGAGTGTATTCTGTTCTAACAGTCAGAGTTTATTCTGTTCTAAAACATCAAGTTTATTCTGTTCTAACAGTCAGAGTTTATTCTGTTCTAACAGTCAGAGTTTGTTCTGTTCTAACATCAGAGTTTATTCTGTTCTAACAGTCAGAGTTTGTTCTGTTCTAACAGTCAGAGTTTATTCTGTTCTAACAGTCAGAGTTTGTTCTGTTCTAACAGTCAGAGTTTATTCTGTTCTAACAGTCAGAGTTTATTCTGTTCTAACATTCAGAGTTTATTCTGTTCTAACAGTCAGAGTTTGTTCTGTTCTAACAGTCAGAGTGTATTCTGTTCTAACAGTCAGAGTGTATTCTGTTCTAACAGTCAGAGTGTATTCTGTTCTAACAGTCAGAGTGTATTCTGTTCTAACAGTCAGAGTGTATTCTGTTCTAACAGTCAGAGTGTATTCTGTTCTAACAGTCAGAGTTTATTCTGTTCTAACATTCAGAGTTTATTCTGTTCAAACAGTCAGAGTTTATTCTGTTCAAACAGTCAGAGTTTATTCTGTTCAAACAGTCAGAGTTTATTCTGTTCTAACATTCAGAGTTTATTCTGTTCAAACAGTCAGAGTTTATTCTGTTCAAACAGTCAGAGTTTATTCTGTTCAAACAGTCAGAGTTTATTCTGTTCTAACATTCAGAGTTTATTCTGTTCTAACATTCAGAGTTTATTCTGTTCAAACAGTCAGAGTTTATTCTGTTCTAACAGTCAGAGTTTATTCTGTTCTAACATTCAGAGTTTATTCTGTTCAAACAGTCAGAGTTTATTCTGTTCTAACATTCAGAGTTTATTCTGTTCTAACAGTCAGAGTTTATTCTGTTCTAACATTCAGAGTTTATTCTGTTCTAACAGTCAGAGTGTATTCTGTTCTAACAGTCAGAGTGTATTCTGTTCTAACATTCAGAGTTTATTCTGTTCTAACAGTCAGAGTTTGTTCTGTTCTAACAGTCAGAGTTTATTCTGTTCTAACATTCAGAGTTTATTCTGTTCTAACAGTCAGAGTTTGTTCTGTTCTAACAGTCAGAGTTTATTCTGTTCTAACAGGCAGAGTTTATTCTGTTCTAACAGTCAGAGTGTGTTCTGTTCTAACATTCAGAGTTTATTCCGTTCTAACAGTCAGAGTGTATTCTGTTCTAACATTCAGAGTTTATTCTGTTCTAACAGTCAGAGTGTATTCTGTTCTAACAGTCAGAGTGTATTCTGTTCTAACATTCAGAGTTTATTCTGTTCTAACAGTCAGAGTTTATTCTGTTCTAACAGTCAGAGTGTATTCTGTTCTAACAGTCAGAGTTTATTCTGTTCTAACATTCAGAGTTTATTCTGTTCTAACATTCAGAGTTTATTCTGTTCTAACAGGCAGAGTTTATTCTGTTCTAACAGTCAGAGTGTGTTCTGTTCTAACATTCAGAGTTTATTCTGTTCTAACAGTCAGAGTGTATTCTGTTCTAACAGTCAGAGTTTATTCTGTTCTAACATTCAGAGTTTATTCTGTTCTAACATTCAGAGTTTATTCTGTCTATAACAGTCAGAGTTTATTCTGTTCTAACATTCAGAGTTTATTCTGTTCTAACATTCAGAGTTTATTCTGTTCAAACAGTCAGAGTTTATTCTGTTCTAACATTCAGAGTTTATTCTGTTCTAACATTCAGAGTTTATTCTGTTCTAACAGTCAGAGTGTATTCTGTTCTAACAGTCAGAGTTTATTCTGTTCTAACAGTCAGAGTGTATTCTGTTCTAACAGTCAGAGTTTATTCTGTTCTAACATTCAGAGTTTATTCTGTTCTAACATTCAGAGTTTATTCTGTTCTAACAGTCAGAGTTTATTCTGTTCTAACATTCAGAGTTTATTCTGTTCTAACATTCAGAGTTTATTCTGTTCTAACAGTCAGAGTTTATTCTGTTCTAACAGTCAGAGTTGTTCTGTTCTAACAGTCAGAGTTATTCTGTTCTAACATTCAGAGTTTATTCTGTTCTAACATTCAGAGTTTATTCTTTCTAAACAGTCAGAGTTTATTCTGTTCTAACAGTCAGAGTGTGTTCTGTTCTAACATTCAGAGTTTATTCTGTTCTAACAGTCAGAGTTTATTCTGTTCTAACAGTCAGAGTGTGTTCTGTTCTAACATTCAGAGTGTGTTCTGTTCTAACATTCAGAGTTTATTCTGTTCTAACAGTCAGAGTTTATTCTGTTCTAACAGTCAGAGTGTGTTCTGTTCTAACATTCAGAGTTTATTCTGTTCTAACAGTCAGAGTTTATTCTGTTCAAACAGTCAGAGTTTATTCTGTTCTAACAGTCAGAGTTTATTCTGTTCTAACATTCAGAGTTTATTCTGTTCAAACAGTCAGAGTGAATTCTGTTCTAACAGTCAGAGTTTATTCTGTTCTAACAGTCAGAGTTTATTCTGTTCTAACAGTCAGAGTGTATTCTGTTCTAACAGTCAGAGTTTATTCTGTTCTAACAGTCAGAGTGTATTCTGTTCTAACAGTCAGAGTTTATTCTGTTCTAACAGTCAGAGTTTATTCTGTTCCAACAGTCAGAGTTTATTCTGTTCCAACAGTCAGAGTTTATTCTGTTCTAACATTCAGAGTTTATTCTGTTCAAACAGTCAGAGTGAATTCTGTTCTAACAGTCAGAGTTTATTCTGTTCTAACAGTCAGAGTTTATTCTGTTCTAACAGTCAGAGTGTATTCTGTTCTAACAGTCAGAGTGTATTCTGTTCTAACAGTCAGAGTGTATTCTGTTCTAACAGTCAGAGTTTATTCTGTTCTAACAGTCAGAGTTTATTCTGTTCTAACAGTCAGAGTGAATTCTGTTCTAACAGTCAGAGTGAATTCTGTTCTAACAGTCAGAGTTTATTCTGTTCTAACAGTCAGAGTGTATTCTGTTCTAACAGTCAGAGTTTATTCTGTTCTAACAGTCAGAGTGTATTCTGTTCTAACAGTCAGAGTTTATTCTGTTCTAACAGTCAGAGTTTATTCTGTTCTGACAGTCAGAGTTTATTCTGTTCAAACAGTCAGAGTTTATTCTGTTCTAACAGTCAGAGTGTATTCTGTTCTAACAGTCAGAGTTTATTCTGTTCTAACAGTCAGAGTTTATTCTGTTCTGACAGTCAGAGTTTATTCTGTTCAAACAGTCAGAGTTTATTCTGTTCTAACAGTCAGAGTGTATTCTGTTCAAACAGTCAGAGTTTATTCTGTTCCAACAGTCAGAGTGTATTCTGTTCCTAACAGTCAGAGTTTATTCTGTTCTAACAGTCAGAGTTTTATTCTGTTCTGACAGTCAGAGTTTATTCTGTTCAAACAGTCAGAGTTTATTCGGTTCTAACAGTCAGAGTGTATTCTGTTCTAACAGTCAGAGTGTATCTGTTCTAACAGTCAGAGGTTTATTCTGTTCAACAGTCAGAGTTTATTCTGTTCTAACAGTCAGAGTGAAGTTCTGTTCTAACAGTCAGAGTGAGATTCTGTTCTAACAGTCAGGAGTTTTATTCTGTTCTAAACAGTCAGAGTGTATTCTGTTCTAACAGTCAGAGTTTATTCTGTTCTAACAGTCAGAGTGTATTCTGTTCTAACAGTCAGAGTTTATTCTGTTCTAAACAGTCAGAGTGTGTTCTGTTCTAACAGTCATAGTTTATTTCTGTTCTAACAGTCAGAGTTTTTCTGTTCTAGAACATTCAGGAGTTTATTCTGTTCAAACAGTCAGAGTGAATTCTGTTCTAACAGTCAGAGTTTATTCGTTCTAACAGTCAGAGTGAATTCTGTTCTAATAGTCAGAGTGAAATTCTGTTCTAACAGTCAGAGTTTATTCTGTTCTAAACAGTCAGAGTGTAGTCTGTTTCTAACAGTCAGAGTGAATTCTGTTCTAACAGTCAGAGTGAATTCTGTTCAACAGTCAGAGTTTATTCTGTTCAAAACAGTCAGAGTGTATTCTGTTCTAACATTCAGAGTTTATTCTGTTCAAACAGTCAGAGTGTAGTCTGTTCTAAACAGTCAGAGTTTATTCTGTTCTAACAGTCAGAGTGTATTCTGTTCTAACAGTCAGATTTTATTCTGTTCTAACAGTCAGAGTGTATTCTGTTCTAAACAGTCAAGGTTTATTCTATTCTAACAGTCAGAGTGAATTCTGTGTCTAACAGTCAGAGTTTTATTGCTGTTCTAACAGTCAAGTGTATTCTGTTCTAAACAGTCAGAGTTTATTCTGTTCTAACAGTCAGAGTTTATTCTGTTCTAACAGTCAGAGTGTATTCTGTTCTAACAGTCAGAGTTTATTCTGTTCTAACAGTCAGAGTGTATTCTGTTCTACAGTCAGAGTGAATTCTGTTCTAACAGTCCAGATTTTATTCTGTTCTAACAGTCAGAGTTTTCTGTTCTAACAGTCAGAGTTTATTCTGTTCTAAACAGTCAGAGTGAATTCTGTTCTAAACAGTCAGAGTGAAATTCTGTTCTAACAGTCAGAGTGTATTCTGTTCTAAACAGTCAGAGTGTATTCTGTTCTAACAGTCAGAGTTTATTCTGTTCTAACAGTCAGAGTTTATTCTGTTCAAACAGTCAGAGTTTATTCTGTTCTAACAGTCAGAGTTTATTCTGTTCAAACAGTCAGAGTTTATTCTGTTCTAACAGTCAGAGTGAATTCTGTTCTAACAGTCAGAGTTTATTCTGTTCTAACAGTCAGAGTTTATTCTGTTCTAACAGTCAGAGTTTATTCTGTTCAAACAGTCAGAGTTTATTCTGTTCTAACAGTCAGAGTGTGTTCTGTTCTAACAGTCAGAGTTTATTCTGTTCTAACAGTCAGAGTTTATTCTGTTCTAACAGTCAGAGTGAATTCTGTTCTAACAGTCAGAGTTTATTCTGTTCTAACAGTCAGAGTTTATTCTGTTCTAACGTCAGAGTTTATGCTGTTCTAACAGTCAAGAGTTTTTCTGTTCGAACAGTCCAGAGTTTATTCTGTTCTAACAGTCAGAGTTTATTCTGTTCTACAGTCAGAGTTTATTCTGTTCTAACAGTCAGAGTTTGTTCTGTTCTAACAGTCAGAGTTTATTCTGTTCTAACAGTCAGAGTGTATTTCGGTTCTAACAGTCAGAGTGTATTCTGTTCTAACAGTCAGAGTGTATTCTGTTCTAACAGTCAGAGTTTATTCTGTTTAACAGTCAGAGTTTGTTCTGTTCTAACAGTCAGAGTGAATTCTGTTCTAACAGTCAGAGTTTGTTCTGTTTCTAACAGTCAGAGTGAATTCTGTTCTAACAGTCAGAGTTTGTTCTGTTCTAACAGTCAGAGTGTATTCTGTTCTAACAGTCAGAGTTTGTTCTGTTCTAACAGTCAGAGTTTATTCTGTTCTAACAGTCAGAGTGAATTCTGTTCTAACAGTCAGAGTTTGTTCTGTTCTAACAGTCAGAGTTTATTCTGTTCTAACAGTCAGAGTGAATTCTGTTCTAACAGTCAGAGTGTATTCTGTTCTAACAGTCAGAGTTTGTTCTGTTCTAACAGTCAGAATGTATTCTGTTCTAACAGTCAGAGTGAATTATGTTCTAACAGTCAGAATGTATTCTGTTCTAACAGTCAGAGTTTGTTCTGTTCTAACAGTCAGAGTTTATTCTGTTCTAACAGTCAGAGTGTATTCTGTTCTAACAGTCAGAGTGTATTCTGTTCAACAGTCAGAGTGAATTATTTCTAACAGTCAGAATGTATTCTGTTTCTAACAGTCAGAGTTTGTTCTGTTCTAACAGTCAGATTATTCTGTTCTAACAGTCAGAGTGTATTCTGTTCTAACAGTCAGAGTTTATCTGTTCTAACAGTCAGAGGTTTATTCTGTTCTAACAGTCAGAGTGTATTCTGTTCTAACAGTCAGAGTTTATGTTCTAACAGTCAGAGTGTATTCTGTTCTAACAGTCAGAGTTTATTCTGTTCTAACAGTCAGAGTGTATTCTGTTCTAACAGTCAGAGTTTATTCTGTTCTAAACAGTCAGAGTTTGTTCTGTTCTAACAGTCAGAGTGAATTCTGTTCTAACAGTCAGAGTTTATCTGTTCTGACAGTCAGAGTTTGTTCTGTTCTAACAGTCAGAGTTTATTCTGTTCTAACAGTCAGAGTGAATTCTGTTCTAACAGTCAGAGTTTGTTCTGTTCTAACAGTCAGAGTTATTCTGTTCTAACAGTCAGAGTTTTATTCTGTTCTAACAGTCAGAGTGATTCTGTTCTAACAGTCAGAGTGTATTCTGTTCTAACATGTCAGAGTTTGTTCTGTTCTAACAGTCAGAGTTTATTCTGTTCTAACAGTCAGAGTGAATTCTGTTCTAACAGTCAGAGTTTGTTCTGTTCTAACAGTCAGAGTTTATTCTGTTCTAACAGTCAGAGTTTATTCTGTTCTAACAGTCAGAGTGAATTCTGTTCTAACAGTCAGAGTGTATTCTGTTCTAACAGTCAGAGTTTGTTCTGTTCTAACAGTCAGAGTTTATTCTGTTCTAACAGTCAGAGTTTGTTCTGTTCTAACAGTCAGAGTTTATTCTGTTCTAACAGTCAGAGTGAATTCTGTTCTAACAGTCAGAGTTTGTCTGTTCTAACAGTCAAGAGTTTATTCTGTTTAACAGTCAGAGTTGTATTCTGTTCTAACAGTCAGAGTTGATTCTGTTCTAACAGTCAGAGTTTATTCTGTTCTAACAGTCAGAGTTTATTCTGTTCTAACAGTCAGAGTTGATTCTGTTCTAACAGTCAGAGTGTATTCTGTTCTAACAGTCAGAGTTTATTCTGTTCTAACAGTCAGAGTTTGTTCTGTTCTAACAGTCAGAGTGAATTCTGTTCTAACAGTCAGAATGTATTCTGTTTTATCAGTCAGAGTTTGTTCTGTTCTAACAGTCAGAGTTTATTCTGTTCTAACAGTCAGAGTGTATTCTGTTCTAACAGTCAGAGTTTATTCTGTTCTAACAGTCAGAGTTTGTTCTGTTCTAACAGTCAGAGTGAATTCTGTTCTAACAGTCAGAGTGTATTCTGTTCTAACAGTCAGAGTTTGTTCTGTTCTAACAGTCAGAGTTTATTCTGTTCTAACAGTCAGAGTGAATTCTGTTCTAACAGTCAGAGTTTGTTCTGTTCTAACAGTCAGAGTTTGTTCTGTTCTAACAGTCAGAGTTTGTTCTGTTCTAACAGTCAGAGTTTGTTCTGTTCAAACAGTCAGAGTTTATTCTGTTCTAACAGTCAGAGTTTGTTCTGTTCTAACAGTCAGAGTTTGTTCTGTTCTAACAGTCAGAGTTTATTCTGTTCAAACAGTCAGAGTTTATTCTGTTCTAACAGTCAGAGTGTTCTGTTCTAACAGTCAGAGTGATTCTGTTCTAACAGTCAGAGTTTGATTCTGTTCTAACAGTCAGAGTGAATTCTGTTCTAACAGTCAGAGTTTATTCTGTTCTAACAGTCAGAGTGAATTCTGTTCTAACAGTCAGAGTGTATTCTGTTCTAACAGTCAGAGTTTATTCTGTTCTAACAGTCAGAGTGAATTCTGTTCTAACAGTCAGAGTGTATTCTGTTCTAACAGTCAGAGTTTATTCTGTTCTAACAGTCAGAGTTTATTCTGTTCTAACAGTCAGAGTGTATTCTGTTCAAACAGTCAGAGTTTATTCTGTTCTAACAGTCAGAGTTTGTTCTGTTCTAACAGTCAGAGTTTGTTCTGTTCTAACAGTCAGAGTTTGTTCTGTTCAAACAGTCAGAGTTTATTCTGTTCTAACAGTCAGAGTTTGTTCTGTTCTAACAGTCAGAGTTTGTTCTGTTCTAACAGTCAGAGTTTATTCTGTTCAAACAGTCAGAGTTTATTCTGTTCTAACAGTCAGAGTGAATTCTGTTCTAACAGTCAGAGTGTATTCTGTTCTAACAGTCAGAGTTTGTTCTGTTCTAACAGTCAGAGTGTATTCTGTTCTAACAGTCAGAGTTTATTCTGTTCTAACAGTCAGAGTGAATTCTGTTCTAACAGTCAGAGTGTATTCTGTTCTAAACAGTCAGAGTTTATTCTGTTTCTAACAGTCCAGAGTTGATTCTGTTCTAACAGTCAGAGTGTATTCTGTTCTAACAGTCAGAGTTTATTCTGTTCTAACAGTCAGAGTGAATTCTGTTCTAACAGTCAGAGTGTATTCTGTTCTAACAGTCAGAGTTTATTCTGTTCTAACAGTCAGAGTTTATTCTGTTCTAACAGGCAGAGTTTATTCTGTTCTAACAGTCAGAGTTATTCTGTTTCTAACAGTAGAGTTGATTCTGTTCTAACAGTCAGAGTGTATTCTGTTCTAACAGTCAGAGTTTATTCTGTTCTAACAGTCAGAGTTTTGTTCTGTTCTAACAGTCAGAGTTTCTGTTCTAACAGTCAGAGTGTATTCTGTTCTAACAGTCAGAGTTTGTTCTGTTCTAACAGTCAGAATTTATTCTGTTCTAACAGTCAGAGTGTATTCTGTTCTAACAGTCAGAGTTTATTCTGTTCTAACAGTCAGAGTTTGTTCTGTTCTAACAGTCAGAGTGAATTCTGTTCTAACAGTCAGAGTTTGTTCTGTTCTAACAGTCAGAGTTTGTTCTGTTCTAACAGTCAGAGTGAATTCTGTTCTAACAGTCAGAGTTTATTCTGTTCTAACAGTCAGAGTTATTCTGTTCTAACAGTCAGAGTTTATTCTGTTCTAACAGTCAGAGTGTATTCTGTTCTAACAGTCAGAGTTTATTCTGTTCTAACAGTCAGAGTTATTCTGTTCTAACAGTCAGAGTTTATTCTGTTCTAACAGTCAGAGTTTATTCTGTTCTAACAGTCAGAGTTTCTGTTCTAACAGTCAGAGTTTATTCTGTTCTAACAGTCAGAGTTTATTCTGTTCTAACAGTCAGAGTTGAATTCTGTTCTAACAGTCAGAGTTTATCTGTTCTAACAGTCAGAGTTATTCTGTTCTAACAGTCAGAGTTTATTCTGTTCTAACAGTCAGAGTTTATTCTGTTCTAACAGTCAGAGTTTATTCTGTTCTAACAGTCAGAGTTTATTCTGTTCTAACAGTCAGAGTTATATTCTGTTCTAACAGTCAGAGTGTATTCTGTTCTAAACAGTCAGAGTGTATTCTGTTCTAACAGTCAGAGTGTATTCTGTTCTAACAGTCAGAGTTGATTCTGTTCTAACAGTCAGAGTTTAGTTCTTGTTCTAACAGTCAGAGTGAATTCTGTTCTAACAGTCAGAGTTGATTCTGTTCTAACAGTCAGAGTGAATTCTGTTCTAACAGTCAGAGTTGTATTCTGTTCTAACAGTCAGAGTGTATTCTGTTCTAACAGTCAGAGTTGATTCTGTTCTAACAGTCAGAGTTTATTCTGTTCTAACAGTCAGAGTTGAATTCTGTTCTAACAGTCAGAGTTTATTCTGTTCTAACAGTCAGAGTTTATTCTGTTCTAACAGTCAGAGTTGTATTCTGTTCTAACAGTCAGAGTTTATTCTGTTCTAACAGTCAGAGTTTAGTTCTGTTCTAACAGTCAGAGTGAATTCTGTTCTAACAGTCAGAGTGTATTCTGTTCTAACAGTCAGAGTTTAGTTCTGTTCTAACAGTCAGAGTTTATTCTGTTCTAACAGTCAGAGTGTATTCTGTTCTAACAGTCAGAGTGTATTCTGTTCTAACAGTCAGAGTTTGTTCTGTTCTAACAGTCAGAGTGTATTCTGTTCTAACAGTCAGAGTTGTATTCTGTTCTAACAGTCAGAGTTGATTCTGTTCTAACAGTCAGAGTTTGATTCTGTTCTAACAGTCAGAGTTTATTCTGTTCTAACAGTCAGAGTTTATTCTGTTCTAACAGTCAGAGTTTGATTCTGTTCTAACAGTCAGAGTGTATTCTGTTCTAACAGTCAGAGTTTAGTTCTGTTCTAACAGTCAGAGTTTATTCTGTTCTAACAGTCAGAGTTGATTCTGTTCTAACAGTCAGAGTTTATTCTGTTCTAACAGTCAGAGTTTATTCTGTTCTAACAGTCAGAGTTTATTCTGTTCTAACAGTCAGAGTTTATTCTGTTCTAACAGTCAGAGTTTATTCTGTTCTAACAGTCAGAGTGTATTCTGTTCTAACAGTCAGAGTTTATTCTGTTCTAACAGTCAGAGTTTATTCTGTTCTAACAGTCAGAGTGAATTCTGTTCTAACAGTCAGAGTTTATTCTGTTCTAACAGTCAGAGTTTATTCTGTTCTAACAGTCAGAGTTTGTTCTGTTCTAACAGTCAGAGTGTATTCTGTTCTAACAGTCAGAGTTTATTCTGTTCTAACAGTCAGAGTTTATTCTGTTCTAACAGTCAGAGTTTATTCTGTTCTAACAGTCAGAGTGTATTCTGTTCTAACAGTCAGAGTTTGTTCTGTTCTAACAGTCAGAGTGATTCTGTTCTAACAGTCAGAGTTGTATTCTGTTCTAACAGTCAGAGTTTATTCTGTTCTAACAGTCAGAGTTTATTCTGTTCTAACAGTCAGAGTGTATTCTGTTCTAACAGTCAGAGTTTATTCTGTTCTAACAGTCAGAGTGTATTCTGTTCTAACAGTCAGAGTTTATTCTGTTCTAACAGTCAGAGTGTATTCTGTTCTAACAGTCAGAGTTTATTCTGTTCTAACAGTCAGAGTGTATTCTGTTCTAACAGTCAGAGTTTATTCTGTTCTAACAGTCAGAGTGTATTCTGTTCTAACAGTCAGAGTGTATTCTGTTCTAACAGTCAGAGTTTATTCTGTTCTAACAGTCAGAGTTTATTCTGTTCTAACAGTCAGAGTTTATTCTGTTCTAACAGTCAGAGTTTATTCTGTTCTAACAGTCAGAGTTTATTCTGTTCTAACAGTCAGAGTTTATTCTGTTCTAACAGTCAGAGTTTATTCTGTTCTAACAGTCCGAGTTTATTCTGTTCTAACAGTCAGAGTGTATTCTGTTCTAACAGTCAGAGTTTGTTCTGTTCTAACAGTCAGAGTTTATTCTGTTCTAACAGCCAGAGTTTATTCTGTTCTAACAGTCAGAGTTTATTCTGTTCTAACAGTCAGAGTTTATTCTGTTCTAAACAGTCAGAGTTTATTCTGTTCCAACAGTCAGAGTTTATTCTGTTCCAACAGTCAGAGTTTGTTCTGTTCTAACATTCGAAGTTTATTCTGTTCAAACAGTCAGAGTTTATTCTGTTCAAACAGTCAGAGTTTTATTCTGTTCAAACAGTCAGAGTTTATTCTGTTCCAACAGTCAGAGTTTATTCTGTTCTAACAGTCAGAGTTTATTCTGTTCAAACAGTCAGAGTTTATTCTGTTCTAACAGTCAGAGTGTATTCTGTTCTAACAGTCAGAGTTTATTCTGTTCTAACAGTCAGAGTTTATTCTGTTCTAACAGTCAGAGTTTTTAATTCTGAGTTTATTCTGTTCCTAACAGTCAGAGTTTATTCTGTTCTAACATCAGAGTTGATTCAGAGTTTATTCTGTTCTAACAGTCAGAGTGTATTCTGTTCTAACAGTCAGAGTTTATTCTGTTCTAACAGTCAGAGTTATTCTGTTCTAACAGTCAGAGTGTATTCTGTTCTAACAGTCAGAGTTTATTCTGTTCTAACAGTCAGAGTTTATTCTGTTCTAACAGTCAGAGTTTATTCTGTTCTAACAGTCAGAGTTTATTCTGTTCTAACAGTCAGAGTTTATTCTGTTCTAACAGTCAGAGTTTATTCTGTTCTAACAGTCAGAGTTTATTCTGTTCTAACAGTCAGAGTTTATTCTGTTCTAACAGTCAGAGTGTATTCTGTTCTAACAGTCAGAGTTTATTCTGTTCTAACAGTCAGAGTGTATTCTGTTCTAACAGTCAGAGTTTATTCTGTTCTAACAGTCAGAGTTTATTCTGTTCTAACAGTCAGAGTTTATTCTGTTCTAACAGTCAGAGTTTATTCTGTTCTAACAGTCAGAGTTTATTCTGTTCTAACAGTCAGAGTTTATTCTGTTCTAACAGTCAGAGTTTATTCTGTTCTAACAGTCAGAGTGTATTCTGTTCTAACAGTCAGAGTTTATTCTGTTCTAACAGTCAGAGTTTATTCTGTTCTAACAGTCAGAGTGTATTCTGTTCTAACAGTCAGAGTGTATTCTGTTCTAACAGTCAGAGTTTATTCTGTTCTAACAGTCAGAGTTTATTCTGTTCTAACAGTCAGAGTGTATTCTGTTCTAACAGTCAGAGTGTATTCTGTTCTAACAGTCAGAGTTTATTCTGTTCTAACAGTCAGAGTGTATTCTGTTCTAACAGTCAGAGTTTATTCTGTTCTAACAGTCAGAGTTGTATTCTGTTCTAACAGTCAGAGTTTATTCTGTTCTAACAGTCAGAGTTTATTCTGTTCTAACAGTCAGAGTTTATTCTGTTCTAACAGTCAGAGTGTATTCTGTTCTAACAGTCAGAGTGTATTCTGTTCTAACAGTCAGAGTTTATTCTGTTCTAACAGTCAGAGTTTATTCTGTTCTAACAGTCAGAGTGTATTCTGTTCTAACAGTCAGAGTTTATTCTGTTCTAACAGTCAGAGTGTATTCTGTTCTAACAGTCAGAGTTTATTCTGTTCTAACAGTCAGAGTTTATTCTGTTCTAACAGTCAGAGTTTATTCTGTTCTAACAGTCAGAGTTTATTCTGTTCTAACAGTCAGAGTTTATTCTGTTCTAACAGTCAGAGTTTATTCTGTTCTAACAGTCAGAGTTTATTCTGTTCAAACAGTCAGAGTGAATTCTGTTCTAACAGTCAGAGTTTATTCTGTTCTAACAGTCAGAGTTTATTCTGTTCCAACAGTCAGAGTTTATTCTGTTCAAACAGTCAGAGTTTATTCTGTTCTAACATTCAGAGTTTATTCTGTTCAAACAGTCAGAGTGTATTCTGTTCTAACAGTCAGAGTTTATTCTGTTCTAACAGTCAGAGTTTATTCTGTTCTAACAGTCAGAGTTTATTCTGTTCTAACAGTCAGAGTGTATTCTGTTCTAACAGTCAGAGTTTATTCTGTTCTAACAGTCAGAGTTTATTCTGTTCTAACAGTCAGAGTTTATTCTGTTCTAACAGTCAGAGTTTATTCTGTTCTAACAGTCAGAGTTTATTCTGTTCTAACAGTCAGAGTTTATTCTGTTCTAACAGTCAGAGTTTATTCTGTTCCAACAGTCAGAGTGTATTCTGTTCTAACAGTCAGAGTTTATTCTGTTCTAACAGTCAGAGTTTATTCTGTTCCAACAGTCAGAGTGAATTCTGTTCTAACAGTCAGAGTTTATTCTGTTCTAACAGTCAGAGTTTATTCTGTTCTAACAGTCAGAGTTTATTCTGTTCTAACAGTCAGAGTTTATTCTGTTCTAACAGTCAGAGTTTATTCTGTTCTAACAGTCAGAGTTTATTCTGTTCTAACAGTCAGAGTGTATTCTGTTCTAACAGTCAGAGTTTATTCTGTTCTAACAGTCAGAGTGTATTCTGTTCTAACAGTCAGAGTTTATTCTGTTCTAAACATTCAGAGTGTATTCTGTTCTAACAGTCAGAGTGTATTCTGTTCTAACAGTCAGAGTTTATTCTGTTCTAACAGTCAGAGTTTATTCTGTTCTAACAGTCAGAGTTTATTCTGTTCTAACAGTCAGAGTTTATTCTGTTCTAACAGTCAGAGTTTATTCTGTTCTAACAGTCAGAGTTTATTCTGTTCTAACAGTCAGAGTTTATTCTGTTCTAACAGTCAGAGTTTATTCTGTTCTAACAGTCAGAGTTTATTCTGTTCTAACAGTCAGAGTTTATTCTGTTCTAACAGTCAGAGTGTATTCTGTTCTAACAGTCAGAGTTTATTCTGTTCTAACAGTCAGAGTTTATTCTGTTCTAACAGTCAGAGTGTATTCTGTTCTAACAGTCAGAGTTTATTCTGTTCTAACAGTCAGAGTTTATTCTGTTCTAACAGTCAGAGTTATTCTGTTCTAACAGTCAGAGTTTATTCTGTTCTAACAGTCAGAGTTTATTCTGTTCTAACAGTCAGAGTTTATTCTGTTCTAACAGTCAGAGTTTATTCTGTTCTAACAGTCAGAGTTTATTCTGTTCTAACAGTCAGAGTGTATTCTGTTCTAACAGTCAGAGTTTATTCTGTTCTAACAGTCAGAGTGTATTCTGTTCTAACAGTCAGAGTGTATTCTGTTCTAACAGTCAGAGTGTATTCTGTTCTAACAGTCAGAGTTTATTCTGTTCTAACAGTCAGAGTGTATTCTGTTCTAACAGTCAGAGTTATTCTGTTCTAACAGTCAGAGTTTATTCTGTTCTAACAGTCAGAGTTTATTCTGTTCTAACAGTCAGAGTTTGTTCTGTTCTAACAGTCAGAGTTTATTCTGTTCTAACAGTCAGAGTGTATTCTGTTCTAACAGTCAGAGTTTTATTCTGTTCTAACAGTCAGAGTTTATTCTGTTCTAACAGTCAGAGTTTATTCTGTTCTAACAGCCAGAGTGTATTCTGTTCTAACAGTCAGAGTTTATTCTGTTCTAAACAGTCAGAGTGAATTCTGTTCTAACAGTCAGAGTGTATTCTGTTCTAACAGTCAGAGTTTGTTCTGTTCTAACAGTCAGAGTGTATTCTGTTCTAACAGTCAGAGTTTATTCTGTTCTAACAGTCAGAGTTTATTCTGTTCTAACAGTCAGAGTTTATTCTGTTCTAACAGTCAGAGTTTGTTCTGTTCTAACATTCAGAGTTTATTCTGTTCTAACAGTCAGAGTTTATTCTGTTCTAACAGTCAGAGTGTATTCTGTTCTAACAGTCAGAGTTTATTCTGTTCTAACAGTCAGAGTGTATTCTGTTCTAACAGTCAGAGTGTATTCTGTTCTAACAGTCAGAGTGTATTCTGTTCTAACAGTCAGAGTGTATTCTGTTCTAACAGTCAGAGTGTATTCTGTTCTAACAGTCAGAGTTTATTCTGTTCTAACAGTCAGAGTTTATTCTGTTCTAACAGTCAGAGTTTATTCTGTTCTAACAGTCAGAGTTTGTTCTGTTCTAACAGTCAGAGTTTATTCTGTTCTAACAGTCAGAGTTTATTCTGTTCTAACAGTCAGAGTTTGTTCTGTTCTAACAGTCAGAGTTTGTTCTGTTCTAACATTCAGAGTTTATTCTGTTCTGATAATGATTGATCATGAAAGTGTTCTCAAAGCTGGTGAAGGAGCAGCTAGTTTGAATGACTTTGTAGACTGCAGGGTAGCTGGTGGATTTACTCCAGGTGGAACTAAAGTCTGATTTAAGTGTTGATTACATTTCACATAATGAATCCAAATCTGTAAAGTAACTAAAGGTTTTAAATACATGTAGTGGAGTAAAAGTGGCTACGCTTTAAACTCTAAAATATAGTTACAGACAGACAGACAGACAGACATCGAGATAGAAAGACATCGAGACAGACATATACATAGAAAGACAGACATACGGACAGACTGTCTTCTGTACTTGTATGTATGAATATAATAATATACGTATATTTGTAACGCAGTCTAAAGGCAAAGACGTAGAACCTTTATTTTGAAGAGTACAGTGCAAGCATAGGGCACACTAGCCAATCAGAAGCAAGGAGGCGCTGGAGCCACACCCACTTATGGAAACGAAACATTGAGTGATATACTTGTTTTAACAGTAAGAACAGAAAAACGAAAAAACTAGCTGAATTTCCATTTTTTCGTTTTGGGTCAAAATTGAAAAACAAAAAAACGACCCGTTTCTGCTTTTTCTTTTGTTTCAATTAGAACGAAAAAACAAACGGTTAAAACGTACCTTCGTCTTCATGTTTTACTACATTAGATTTTGCTTTTTTATGTAAGACTCACATGTTGGGATGAAAACGAGTTGTGTTTGTTTTTAGGAGGATTTTGGTTTTGTCGTTAAAGAATTCTTATTTCTGTTTGGAATTGATGTGATTTCATGAGAAAGTTGCTAAATGTTGTTCTTGACAAATGTACTGAATTCTTAGATGATATTTTATTATCTTAATAATGTTATAATCTGCTTATTGTTGTTTATTTTAGCTCATTGTACTTAAGGCTATTTTGATTTTGGAATTACTCAAACATTTTGATTAATTTGGTTTTTAAAGATTTTGTTTTTTCATAAAAGTCTTACTTTATTTTGTACCACAATTTGTATCTTAAATTTCATCAAGGATTTTGTTTGTTTTATAAGAATTTACCAAATGTTCTCTTCTTAAAACTTTTGTTGAATTTTTACATGAAATATTGTCGCTGACTTTGTATAATTAAGGATTTTATAACCATTTTGCATGTTTTTTGATTATTTGAAAAGAGTATTCTTCATTTTGAATTAAAGGAATATTAATTTTACATAATTATTTGAAACATTTGGCTCAATTGATAAAAAAGTGTAATTTGAGAGGAAGGATCTTATGATCCTCTTAAACCTCAGGGAGCCGCCGAAGGGGCCGAAATCACAACATCTGCAAGCAAAAGTGTCTGAGGGCTTCTTAAGATTTAATAAACTATGAATGTTTCATAGCTATGTAATGGGAAGAAACTCAGCTAACTGATCTTTATTTTGTATTTATTTTTTTAAAACCTCAAAAGCTAACGCTGAGCCTCTGAATTAGCCACGGGCAAAAAGATATTAAGGCCGTTAGCACAGACCTCTAGCTATACCGATCGATATACTGATTGGATCTGCACAAACAAGCTTAGATAACATCCTGAGAGTTCACAGATTATAGAAATATAAGGATCATCACTGAGCGATCAGAACTCGCGACAGGGGAAGCAGTATTTGCTTCCCCTGTCTGTATTAGACAACACACGAGTAGCTTTAGGTAGCAAAACACGGAGATATGCTCACCGTAGCTGTTATTCTGATCAAAAGTTGTGTTCAATGGCATTGAAACGAGAAAAAACGTGGCTGAAGGTCAATCCATAGGTTAATCCAATGTGCCTGTCACTTTGCAAAAATGATTGATAGTCCATAATTACATTTTTATGCAAAAATCGGAGAAGAAAAATTAGCTGCTAATGGTAGCCACCAGAGGCTACCATTAGCAGCTAATTTTTCATTAATGTAATGTAATGACGGTTAGAAAGAGATGTCAATCATCAAAATCGAGCAAGGGGGGCCAGAGATATGGAAAATCCACCCAAATGACCCCAGAGGTGTTTGTTTTTGCTAAACCTCTCTAAAAAGGTCAAATGTCACTTGTTTTGCATCAATCTTGATACAGGGTACTTATTATATGTTTTACTTTGGATTCCTAAAGCTTTTAGTCTACCTCACCATCATCCAAGGGTAGTTTTCACTATAAATAAAAAATAGTTTTTTGGACGGACACTATAATTTACAGTTTTTTACCATGTTCAATCTGAATTTTTTTTAAATAAAAAATATCTATAACTCACAGGTTTATCATTACTTTGAGAAAAAAGATTATTAATTTTCCCCTTTTAGAAGTGTAGTTAAGGTCATTTGTTCTGGAAATGTCATTTTCGAGCCTGAGACCTGAAAAACAGGCTTGGGGCCTAACAGGTTAAATATAAGGAGGGAACATGGAGAAAGACGTATAATGAGCACAGAGACCTGAGCTCAGATATCAACTGAAATCACAGAAATTATCTTCTATGTTCAATAAAATAAACGGTGAAACTCTCTGCATGCTTTTCAGTGGGGCTGCACAGGGTCAAATATATAACTAACAGATATCACCGTGAAACGACTTCATTACTGACATTAACACAAGTATCTTTTATATTACGAGGTTTTCTGGGATGTTATGTTTAAACATGCAAATTAGGCGTTATGTCATCCTGTCTTTTGGTGAATTTAGAAAAAATCTGCAGACACAGAGTTTGTGAAATAAACTCCTGGATGTGGATTTTGGACGTTTTCTTTAAACCAGTCAGCTCTCTCCTCCAGACTGTATCCAGAGATGAGGACATGTCGTGGGCCCGCAGAGAGCAGCAGGCTCTGGGCAGAGTTCCCTCCAGAGGTGAGACCCTTCATGAGATAAAACCTGTTATATTACCTCTGTAATCCAGGGGTAGCTAAGTATATCTATCCAAATACTTCTACTTTACTTAAAGGTCCCCTATTATACTGTTTTATTTATATCACAGGTCTCAGATCAACACATTCTCACTCCCAACTCGACCTATGTTGACGTTATGTCAGGGTCCCTGTCGTCACTTTCCAAGGCAAGGGGGGGTCCTTTAGCGTCAAGTTTCAACTATCAGGGCGTCCCATTGACTTGCATAGAGCTCCCTGAACGTTGTTAATAGACGAGTTGGGATTGCGGCACAATGCTCTCCGCAGATCCATTCTCACAGCGTTTATCAACCTTTTTCTAACTCAATATCAAGCCACACTTATTGTTTTTACTTCTTTATTTTAATTGAATAATGTCGGACTTTTGTTGCTGTCAGTTAGGGGGAGAGTAGGGGCTCAGAAAACTGACATCTGTGTGTTTATTTATTTGTTTGATTATATAATGTCAGACTTTTGGAGTCCGTCTGGACCGAGGGTCGGAGCAGCTCATTCAAACACAGGAAGCTGTGTTTTCAAAATAAGAGTTCATTTTAAAATTATGTTTGACAATATATTTTATATTAACTAGACCACTGGGTCATGTTAAGACCATCTTTTCTGTCGGTTTGGTGTTACAAATATCAAAACAATATATGTGTGGATAACAAAATACATCCGTCATAAACTAAACTGGAAACAGCAGTATGTTTTATTGTGTTAACACTGTAAACTTGACAGTTTTTTAACCGCCTAGTGGTTAAAGCACGTTATTGCATTTTTTTGTTGATATGTTATATTTGATGAAAACATAAAAATATTAAGAGCACATACTTTCGGATGATAGAAATATAGAATATCAAAAATCAAGAAGATATTGTAAGTGATCTCTACAATAAAACAGTTTAGTGCAGGATGTACAAAGATATTAATAGGAGGATGTGCAAAACAGACAAACTAATTAACCTTTATTAACACATTAAAGAATACTTTAGGTTAAGGTCTTCTTTTGAATCAGAAAAAAGCTTTGGGGGTATCTATCTACAGATAAATATTAAGCCTGACAAAGTACTTAACGTTTAATATATTGCATAATTTGTTTTGGGACTTGACAATCAACTTTCCTGCAATGTTAACTATGTTGAAGCACTTATTTTAACTGATATTATACATATTTATTAAACTCTTATAAGATGTATGTAGATAGAATAAGAAATGTGCAGAATATGACAGTTTAATGGTGGAGGTACACACATATCGATAGATGTCTTGTAATGCACTGTTGAGGAACCTACGACCCAAGTTTTTCATCTCCGACCTTGTCAAGTATTGAACATTCAATAAATAAAGAACACAGAATTATTAAATATAAAACACAGAATTCATGTTATTTTACTAAATGATTTATAAATAAACACCACTGCATATTTACAACCCGTTCAAATCCAGTTTTGGACAGTCTGCCGTGATTCCATCCCATTTCAAAGTGCTATTTGACGCTCAGCGTAACCCTCGGTGCACTGCCACTCAAACATCCAATCACAGAGCTTGAGGACTAATCACGGGGTTTGTCAAGCAAAGCGGAGAGAATACTTAGTTCCGGGTGTAAAATTATCTAAAGCAATTGCTATGAGCTGCTCCGACCCTCGGTCCTGACGGACTCCAAAAGTCCGACATTATACAATCAAACAAATAAATAAACACAAGGATAATTGTGTCTTATTGTTGAGTAAATAACAGTGTGTGGTTTAGAAAATACAAAATGATAAGGAAAAAACGATGAAACAATACAGATGTCAGTTTTCTGAGCCCCTACTCTCCCCCTAACTTACAGCAACAAAAGTCCTACATTATACAGTTAAAATAAAGAAGTAAAAACAATAAGTGTGGCTTGATATTGAGTTAGAAAAAGGTTGATAAACGCTGTGAGAATGGATCTGCGGAGAGCATTTCGCCGCGATCCCAAGTCGTCTATTACCAACGTTCAGGGAGCTCTATGCAAGTCAATGGACATCCCCGAAAGTTGAAACTCGACGCTAAAGGGCCCCCCTTGCGTTGGAAAGTGATGACAGGGACCCTGACATAACGTCAACCTAGCAAAGCCCGCCTGGCATGTACCAGAGTTCAACATTGTGTGATTGTGTTTCTACACGGACCCTCACTATTGCGGTAAGCGTGTTGTAACTTTGGGTTGTCGTTGTCACCTCTGGGTATCCTGTGTGCCTGTTCTTTCCCCACCCTTGGGTGCTATTTCCTGCTCTTCCTGTCTCATGTTTGGTTACTTCCCTACCTCCTTTACTGGTAAATATTATGAATATGTCTTTATTATCAGGCTATGTTCCACAATCATTCAAAGTAGCAGTGATAAAACCGCTTCTTAAAAAGCACAACCTCGATCCAGAGGTTTTAGCCAACTATAGACCTATTTCTAATCTTCCGTTCCTCTCAAAAATTCTTGAGAAAGCAGTCGCAAAACAGTTGTGTGATTACTTAAAAAACAATGATTTATTTGAAGATGTTCAGTCTGGCTTTAGAACACATCATAGCACAGAGACAGCTCTGGTTAAAGTCACAAATTACCTTCTAATAGCCTCAGACAAGGGACTTGTCTCTATTTTTGTCTTGCTCGATATCAGTGCTGCATTGTGTTTTATTGTGATGTAATGTGTTTTTATGTATTTAAATGACATGTACAGCACTTTGGCTCGACCAAAATCGTTTTTTAAATGTGCTCTATAAATAAAATTTGATTTGATTTGATTTGATACTATCGACCATGACATCCTATTGCAAAGACTAGAGCACTTAGTTGGCATAAAGGGAACTGCTTTAGGCTGGTTTAGGTCCTATCTATCTGAACGCTCTCAGTTTGTACGTGTCAACGATGAATCTTCCATGCAAACCAAAGTTAGCCATGGAGTGCCTTCTTCTTATCGTGTCCACAAGGCAGTCAGTTACAGGGCTTGGTTAGATGTGGTTCAGCCACAGCTGAACACATTGCTGTCCCTTCTCATTAAACTCTGCCAAGTCCGATGTTGTGCAGGGTTGCTCCAGCAGGGGGCATATCAGGAGATGTTGCATGGTTTGTGGTTCAATGCCGCAGTCACACACAACGTCCCCGTCATTTAGGTATCCCCATTTGGCGAGAGTGGCTTTTGCACGTCCAACACCAGATCTTATTCTGTTTAGGCATTTCCACACTGCGTAGTTGGTGTCTGCTCCATGGGGCAGTGCCTCGCTCGCCTTTAGCTCCATTGTTGTTGCTGATGGGAGGTTGTCAAGTCTTTCTTCCCACCGAGTGACTCTTTCACTGCTTATGCTCGGTGTTCCGAGGGGTGGGGCGCTCTTCAGGAAACCTTTCCTGGATTTAAGGCGGCTTTTGGCTGGCACATGGCCAAAGAGAAGATGTCTTTGGTCAGTAGACTGTTGTTTGTCTGGTGGGGCTATGCCTGCCAGGATGTACAGACGGTCTGTAGGTGTTGATTTCTAGCATTGAGGGCGGGATCCAGCTTCTTGGCATGGGCAGCTCGTTCCCATACTGGGCAGGCATACTCGGCAGCTGAGTAGCAGAGGGCTAGTGCGGTTGACTTCAGAGTCTGTGGGTTTGCACCCCAGGTCGTGCCGGTGAGCTTGCGGATGATGTTATTTCTGGCACTCACTTTGCACTTAGTCTTCTCAGTGTGGGTCTTAAAAGAGAGGCATCTGTCCAGGGTTACCCCTAGGTAGACTGGGTGCTCACAGTGTTCAAGGGAGGTTCCTGACCAGCTGACCTTCAGTTGGTGCTTGGCTTCACGGTTTCTCAGGTGGAAGGCACACACCTGTGTCTTAGATGGGTTTGCACGTAGGTGGTTCTCTTCATAGTAAGGTGTTAGCTCTTCCAGAGCGTTAGAGAGTCTGTCTTCCACAGTTTGAAATCAGTGGCTTGTGCACCTATGCCATGATCGTCTGCATAGATGAAGCGGCGGGTGTCTACACTTTTTGGTTGGTCGTTGGTGTAGATGTTAAAGAGAAGTGGTGCAAGCACACTTCCCTGTGGGAGGCCATTCCTGAGTCTTCGCCACCTGCTTTTCTTTCCTCCTAGCTCAACGAAGAAGTGCCTATTTTCAAGCATGCTTTCAATCAGCTCTGTCAGGCCGGTGTCTCTTGTGGTCTCCAGGATCTTACTGAGGAGACGTCTATGGTTGACTGTGTCATAGGCAGCTGAGAGGTCGACAAACACCGCACCAGTTACCATCCCTTCCTCATATCCGTCTTCGATGTACTGGGTGAGGTTGAGTACTTGGCTAGTTGTCGACTTGCCAGGGCGGAAACCTGCTTGTTCAGGGATGAGGTGTTCGTCAACAAAGGCACCAATTCTGTTGAGGATCAGACGTTCAAAGAGTTTGTAGGTGTGGCTCAAAAGTGAGATTGGTCTGAAGTTCTTGGGAGCGGATGGTTCTTTCCCAGGTTTCAGCAGTGCTATAATGTGGGCTTTCTTCCAGATGTTAGGAAGCTTGTGTGTTGTTAAGCACTCATTGTAGAGCGGTAGGAGCCACGTCTTTGCCTTGTGACCGAAGTGCTTGATCTGTTCCGTTGCGATAGTATCCAGTCCAATTGCCTTTCCTGGTTTGAGGATAGAGATTCCCCCTTCCAGCTCCTCCATAGTGAGCTGTCTTGTAAAAGCAGGGTCCTCGATGTATTTCTTGCGGTTCAGCTTGGTCTTTTTCCCTCTCTTTCTACTCTTTCCATTTTCGAGCAATTGGTCGGCAACTTGGTTGGCCGTGACTTTTGGGTGCTGAGGAGCTGCTTTAGGGTCACCTCGTAGCTTGTGAATAAGTGCCCATGCTTTCTTGCTGTTTTTCGACATGTCTGTGGACTCTATAAGAGCATTCCAGGTCTTGCTTCGCTCTTGGGCAATGCTTTCCATCACCTTCTCGCCTTGGGTAGTTGTTTCATCTGAGAAGGGATCTGCTTCAAACATGCTGACGTAGTTGTCATAGAGTCCTGCACAGTCCTTTGAAAGTCCCGGTATATATTCAACTCTACATCCTCGTGGGATATGTTTCCGAGCAGTTTTCAGCACCAGGTTAGCAAATTGGTCGTAGTTCTCGCTAACTGGTATTATGTTTGTGATCTTTTCTACCAGCTCGTTGGTGAAACCTTTCCAGTCTGCTTTCTTGTAATTGAAGCGCCTTTTAAAGGGCACGATGGTTGGGACTACAGCCGCATTGATTAGGATCTCAATGGGGCGGGGTTGGCTTGATGGAATAGGGTCCAGCACCGTCTTTTTACAGAGTCCAGCGATGTTACTTGTGACCATGGTGAGATCTGGGTTGTAGCCACGTTTCCAGCGAGCACTGAAAAACGAGTGTGGTAGCTTGGGGTCATGGATCAGACTTAGTTGGTTAGTATCCATCCAGTCCTCTACTGCTTCTCCATCCTTGTTCATTTCAGGGTAGCCCCACTGGGTACTCTGGCTGTTGAAGTCACCAATAACGATCTGTGGTTTGCCGTGTATTTTGGGGATTGGCTGGGAAAATACAAAGTCTACAGGTGGTGGTTTGTAGACAGATGTCACTACAACACTGCTTAGCTCAACAGATAGGACTTCGATATTATGGTCATCTGACATATCTGTATCTTCTATAGCTGAGCCTGTTTTTACAAAAATAGCACTGCCGTACTGCCGGTGAGGTCGCTCAATGGCCAGGACCATTCCTGGTATGGTGGGGCGATTGTTTTCACTCCCTCTGTGTGTCTCTTGCAAGCAGAGGACGTCACAGTGTTGCTTGCTGCATAGGTCGGCTAAGATGGTTTGTTTTGCAGAGGAGAACCCTTCAATGTTCACAGATATGACTGTCAGTGCTGGTCTTGAGGGGGTCCCTCGTTTACGGCATCGTCCTTTGTGTCTATCTCCAGGCATGGTGTTTTCTCTTGGTGTTCTGTGGCTTACTTACAGCTTTCAGCGTAGCTTGTAGCGTAGCTTGTGCAGACTAGCTTGCGGCTAGCATAGCTTGTGGCTTGTAGCGTAGCTTGTGGCTGTTTTGTAGCTTGTAACTGTTGCTTGTAGTGGTGATAGGATTAGCAGTATCTAGTCGATCTAGTTGATCTTGTCGATCTTGTCGATCTCGTCAATACTCCCAGGGCCGCGACGTGGACGCTCCTTTCATGGACCCAAGTACACGTGGCATATGTGCTATAGCTTCTCCAGCGCTTTCGAGCAGCAATGGCCGGCCGTGGCCCAACCTCTCATTCCCCTGATAGGTGGAGAAATGACCAATAGCCGTAGCACCACCGTCCTGACATCAGGACAGTGTTCAAATCTGGATCAGTCTGTATCAGATCCGTTGCAGCCCCTTTCTTAGAGATTTGGGTATGGAGGAAAATAGAGAGGGTTGTGTTTTCTGACACTTGGTGAGTTCCCTGGATCACCGGGGACACATATTCCAACCCAGTCTCACGGCATTTCGTGTTATAGTCACGACATTTAATCTATTGATTCGTGTTCACCAACACGATTTTCCCCTTTTTTTTTTTCGTGTCACACAGAACGATTTTAAAAGCAATGTATTTCTATTGGTAGTATGTTTCGTGCCTGCAGCACGTCTTTTTGTCCGTTCGGGTCTTGGAAGACCGGAAGCTGTGGGGTTCATAAAAACATGTTCTTACTCAATATCAAGCCACGATTATTGTTTTAAATCGTATAATGTCGGACTTTTTTTGCCGCCTGTGAGGAAAAGAAATGGGGCTCAGAGCCTCAGAATACTGAAATCTGTATTTTTTAAATCTTTTTTTCCTTCTAATTTGTTATTATTTTCTAAATAACACACTGTTATTTACTCACCAATAACATACCATTATCCTTGTTTTTATGTATTTGTTTAATTCCATAATCTCTGGCTTTTTTGGCGTCCGTCAGGAACTGAATTTCACAATAAAAATAACCGGAAACAGACGTAAGCCTATAAGGGACATTTCGAGCATCATTGCGATACACAGCCACTGTACTGATTGCCCAAGATCCTCAGCTATGGTTCAAGCTCACTGATTGTATGTTTTAGCTGCAGTGCATGTAGGGATATGGTGTTAATGCCATATTAAATCCGAAAAACGGATGGCCGAAGACACTACACTACCCATAATCCCCAGCTATCGTTTAGGACTACAGTCCCCGTGATTAATCTTCAAGCTCTGGGATTGGATGTTGGAGTGGCAGTGCGCCAAGGTTACGCCGAGCGTCAAACAGCTGTTTGAAATGGAACGAAACCACGCCAGACTATCCAAAACTGGAATCGAACGCCCCCCCAGAACTACACATGCTGGCTATTGTGTTTCGCAAAATATTCCATGGGACGTCTCTACTGAACGTTTTCGTTTTTCCCACAATTAGAAGTTGCCAGTATTAAACACATTGGTGTTATCAAATGTAAAACATATAATTAATAAATGGGTGAAAATCGCTTGTGTCCATAATGAACAGCATTAATATATACCCACATGACAGCTCATTGTTACTTTGTAATTCTACTCCACTACAATAGAGAGGTTAACCTGGTATTTTTACTCCACTACATTTATTTGAGTTACTTTTCAGATTCTGATTAATGATGTGAAATATAAACAACCCTTAAATCAGACTTTAGTTACACCTGAGTAAAATTCAGGGAAGGTGATTGTCAAGTGCCAACAATCAGGAGTAGTGCTGCAGATAATTGAATATTATCAGGGCAATCTTTCACAAGTGGTTACAAGCAATAACATTGGCACATATACTCCATGGAGGTTACTCTTTTGAAAAAGCACGTTTGCCACTCAAAAATCCAAGATGGCCGCCATTTTTCAAGATGGCCGCCGCTGATGGCTTCAAAATATAATTGTTTTGCTATAAATTCACTTTCACCTGCCCTATATGAATGATTTTGATGTCAAATCATACTTTCTGGACCACGTAGAAACTGGATTGTCTGGATTAAAAAAAAAAGTGTATTATTTATTATTAAAGATTTGCAACAAAGTTGATGTTGAGAAGGTTCAAGAAGTGTCACCCCCCATATTTATTTTAATTTTAATGTGTCGAAGTTATTTCTACATTTTCTAGTTACATTCTAACTGTGTTGTGCGATATGCAGACTGATCACTAGAGGGCGATAGCGATTGGGTGGAACCTAAAACTCTATAAAGGCATGCGCTGCAGGATAGACATGACAGTTGAGCGCAACACTAAGAAAACATCACTTTTACCTCTGCTCCGAGATCAAGCCCACTATGTTGCTACTGTCAGACATGTGATGGACAAAATCAAGGACATTGTGGCATTTTTTAACCCAGGCCAGGTAACTGTAATTGCTGCTGACCAGCCAATGTATGCAGTAGCCAAACAGGTGCAGTGGCACTGGCCTGAAAACTATGGTGAGGACAAGTTTATCATCATGTTTGGAGGCCTACAAATTGAAATGGCTGCACTGAGGTCAGTTGGGACCCTACTCAAGGACAGTGGTTGGACAGGAGCTCTAGTTGAAGCTGGCATTTTATCTGCCGGTACAGCAGAATCGTTTTTTTAACAGCTTCAAGCATCACTGGGACACGACGGATGGACCAGATAACAGCATGGAGTTTGTTCAAGCTAATGAAGGTGGCCTATGCTGACTACTCCTGTGAGGCAACTGAAAATGCTGGGGATGTTCTCTGTATTGAAGCTTGGGGGCTTTGAAGTTTGCGAGAGCCGCAAACTACAAAGCCCCCAGTTTCTCTTCTGGAATACAGTGCTGTCAATGGAACTGTTGATTTTCATGTTGATTCGATCATTCAGGGAAGCCAACTTCAGCTTATACTGTCATTCACTTGCTGAGCTCTTACCCTACTTTTTAGCAAACAACAACTATACACGTTGGCTTCCTATCCACCTCAGAGACATGATGACCTTAAAAAAAAAAACACCCTCAACTGGCCAAGGAATTTGAGAGTGGAACATTTGTTGTGCACAAATCAAGCCGAGAGTTCTCAGCAATAGCCATTGACCAAGCCCACGAACAGGCCAACGCTGTTGTCAAGGCAGATGGGGGAGCAATCTGCCTAACTGAAGATCCATCAGCACTCAGGAGGTGGATGATAGCTGGGCCTGAAATCAGCCATTTGGTCGCACAGTATGAAGCAGCCTCTGAAGTCAAAGAGGGTACAGACCACACCAGCCACCATGAGCAGAACGAGGTCAAAGGGTATTCCTTGAGAAAGTTGATAAGCTCTCACAAGTTATGACAGATATGGGCAATCCTTTCCAAGAGGAGAGTCGTGACCTGCTGTCACTAGACACAAAGGATATTGCTCACACCAGTGCAGTAGACTTGATGAGAACTCACTATGAAAGGGGCAAAGCTCAGTTCCAGGAATTCATGGCAGGAATCGACATAGAAGATTCAACCTTCTACAAACTAATCAAGAAGAACCGTGTGGATTTTTTTCATCAAAACCAGCCTCTATATTTTTTTACAAACAGATGGTATTGCAGGAGGAATGTCAACTATTCTCTAAACTTTTCATTTGGTCATGAGAACCACCCATTCCCTGCTGCTCTGAGTGATGGGGGAAAGATTCACAGCTGCCAGAAATCCTAGCTTGCTGGCATACTCGAGTCGCTTGTTGCAATCCCTGACACTGAGCCTGAGGCAGATATCATCATTATTGATGGTTCAGCACTGGTATACAGTCTTCCACCACAAGGCTCCAAGAGCTTTGAAGACTATGCAGTACGGGATTTCCTTCCCACGATCGAGGCATACTCTACCAAGTACAAGAGGACTGACATTGTGTTTGATGTCTACTTGCCCATGATCCTAAAGGTTGAAACCAGGTCAAGGTGAGGACGTGGAGTCAGACGTAGGGTGACCAACAAGGGCAAAATTCCATCAAACTGGCAGAGCTTTCTCAGAGACTGTTAGAGCCATTTTACCTTTTGTTATTATTGTCTGAATGTTAGGCTTAATAATATAAATTAGATTATACTGTAAATTATCGGCTATTTTTGTGAGTCACATTATGGTTTAAAATGCATTAATTTAAGGCTCACATATTATTTGTTATATGTGCGTCAGTATCACGTGCATGGCTATGCCTATATACAGATGTAGCACTCCAGATCAGACTCACATGGGTGTGTCCCAGTCAAAAGCCCAGCGGATCCCAGTGGCTGGGGGTGTTGCCAAATTGCTAGAGGGCGTTGCCCAATTTCTCCATTTGTTCAATTACAGGATTTAACCATGAGATGGCGCTTCATTCACAAATACACAAAGACAACTGGGTGTTGTAGAACTTAGTCTGTTTGCAATGTTTGCAGCTCTGCAGTTGTGTTTGCTGAATACTGTAGCATTTAATCACTTATTTGTTACTGTATGGTTTTCACAAGCTACTATAATGAAAACACATCAATATTTTAGAACAAATAAAGTATATAGTTTGCTTTATGCAGTATATTTCTTGTAATATTGTTGGGGTGTTTTTACACAGTACAGTAGATTGAAGTAAATCAACTTATACATTAAGATAAGATAAGATGGACCTTTATTAATCCCGTGGGGAAATTCAGTAGTTCAAACAGCAACAGGGTGAGAGTGAAAAACAGGACAGCACAGATTCACACAGATTAATAAAATCAAAAATAAGATGAGCGATAAAAATAATAATAATGAGAAACTATGAAATAAGAAATGAATAAAACTAAAATGTAATTATCATATCATATATTATAATGTATTGTATTATTAAGTAATATCATACATTAACCCCATTATAGCAGATGCCACATTGAATGGATGAACACATTTATGCATCAATAATTACAACAGAGTATTTCTAAATACAAGTTGTAAAAATACTTATATGTATTTAATATTAACCCTTTGGAGTCGACCGTCACGCCGGCGTGATCAGATCACATGACCTGTTCAAGCCGGTGCCGCATAAAAACAACAGTCCGGACAACATTGCCGTGTGTTTCTGTCGAAAGTACTGGCTTGAAACTATATCCCAGTCTTTGTTTCATGCAAAAAGACCCAGTAAACACGGAGATACGATGATATAAAGTTAATACATTTCAAAAGTATGAAAAATGGAAGCACATATTTGAATATCTTCGCCGTATTTGATCATTTTACGAAACGGAAAATACTGGAAACTTTAGATCCTGCTCAACAGGATGTATATGTGTATTTCTGTCGAAAGTACTGGCTTGAAACTATATGCCAGTCTTTGTTTCATGCAAAAAGACCCAATAAACACGGAGATACGATGATATAAAGTTAATACAGATATATTTCAGAAGTATGAATAATGGAAGCACATATTTTAATATCTTCACCGTATTTTATCATTTTACGAAACGGAAAATACTGGAAACTGTAGATTCTGCTCAACAGGATGTATTTACCAGGGAGGGGGTGAGGTAATCAGGTAAACGGAGTGATACGAAACGAGACGAAAAGAGACGAAGAGGGACGGCGGGAACCGAAGAGAGACGGCGGGAAATGGAGAGAGACGAAGATATACGAAGACAGCCGGCGAGAGACGAAGAGAGACGGCGGGAGACTGCGATTGAAGTAAAGTGACAGACAAACATTGAGAATTTAGATATAGTTAGATAGATTTAGAGTTTTGAAGATTCAACTATGATGAAGAGAACTCTGAACGTGAGTCAAGCTTTAAGCTTGTTTTTTGACATGGAGGAGGAGGAACCTGTGATGTTGCCCTCTGTGTCGTAGTTGACAGAAACCGCTTTGAAGCGTGGCACAGATAAAAACAGAAAAAACTGATTTTTGTACATAATGTGTATGTATATATATTTGTATTATATTTATAATAACACTTTTGCCTTATCAGAATGAAATCCCATGCTACCTCAATCAAACTTTCACATTATCATAGTGACATCCCATGTATATATTTCCAGCTTTTAAATGGTTTGTTTGTGTTACCTATATGAAAAATAATATCATTTTCAAAATCTGTTTTTACGTTTTTTTTTGTGATTTTGTGTCCAAAATGTTCATATAGTATCTCAAAGTGAAAGAAATAACTATCAGGTTATATAGGTGAGGTTGTCCTTAAAAAAAGATACCAAACATTGACATGCCAAACATTTCTTAATGGGGTTTAGTAAGACAAATCAAAAGTATGTGAAAACGGCCAAATTAGCCCAGGACTCCAAAGGGTTAATAACATAATGATTACTTTCAGATGATAATACTTTTCAAGGTTAGGACCGGTCTGACAGCGCTTGGCTCTCTACTGCAGAGAAGATCACTGCTCTAAACAAAGTCAAAAATCCTACATCCAAACGGAATAAATATAATTAATTATGATGAATACGTTAAGTCTTGTTCATTGTTTTTCACTTTTATTAAATGTTTGATATTTCCGGTGGAAATGGTGGACTATCGGGACATTCAAAATGCAGCATATTTTCACTCTTACACACATATATTCTCCTTTTACATACATACATTTTCACTCTTACACACATATATTCGCCTTTTACATACATACATTTTCACTCTCACACACGTATATATTTACACTCACACATTCATACATTTTGCTCTCATATTATCATATTTCAATGCACACATTCATACTATTGTCACTCACACATTCATGCATTTTGTTCTCATATTCATACATTTTGCTCTCATGCGAAATCTACTAAAACAAAGTATGTCATGGTAGTGGTCAGCTGTTAAACACAAAAGTGTATCTTAAGGGCTGTAAATATAATAAGCCTGTTGTAAATTTTAGACACAGGCTTATTATATTTACAGCCCTTAATAACATTCATTTTCTGGACTCAATGTGTTTCTTGGCCGTTTTCTTTGTTCCAAGCAAACGAGTGCTTTTTGTTTTGAAATCACTTCCGCGAGTTTCGCGGGCCTCCCCCCTCGCTCCACTGACCATTAGACCATTTAGTAAGGTAAAAAGCAAAAGGGCAAAAACGCCTCTCAGACGCTCTTCCGTTTACTTTTAAACAAATGGTCCGTAGATACACAGACTCATATAGCCTATGTATGTATACTGTAAGGAGAATGTATGTGCGTGAGAGGACCAGTATGAATTACGGCATAGAAATATGCGAACACAAACAGACTGGGGGTTGGGAGATCACAAGGGTGGGGGGGGGGGGGAGAGCTGTGGAATGTGACCCTTGGGAGAATTCCTCCACACATTCCGATGGCCAATTCGTTTTAAACAAAGAGTTCGCAACACAGGACAGCATAGGCAACATGGGGGCTGGGGGCTGGTGAACGGTCTGGTCAATGTTTGTAAACACAATCCCCAGGATGTGTCCTAATCAAACCAAAAGAGAAAATGCAGATATCATTCTCTCTCTCGACTCGCTGGTATCTCGAGCTGAGCGCTCATTGGTGTTCATACTGCTCACAGGCTGGGCTGCTGTGTATATCTAGTGTATTCATACTGTACCCCTCCTCACTGTTTATTCATCATTCAACAATTTACACATTCCTTTTTTCCAGTCAAGAGGTTGAAAAAGATTGAGTCCTATGTTTCCAATTGGTTCCCAAATCTGAACATTGACCAGTGGCATAAGATCAGGAGCCGGGTAAATGAGAGACTGAGGAGCCCCCGAAAAACAGATCCCGAAATAGCTCATCCTGGTTTCCGCAGCAGATAGGCCTTCAGTATGGTGTCTGTTATGTCAGTTATTTTAAATAAAACGGTGAAAACTGAACTTGAAAACTGTTTCCTCTTTTTATTTTATTTATTATTTTCGGGACGGGGAGACGTGTGTGATTAAAAATTAATTTGCAGAAATGTAAAGTGATAACTAAGCTAACTAAGTTCTATTCATATTCTTGACGGGAAGAGCAGTGTAAATGGGTGGCCATATGCATTTGAAAAGCAATATAAATCACACAGTTATTATACAATAGGCTTTAAAAGCACCATCGATTACCTTTATCCAATTCAAACTTTGGACGGGAAAAAAGGAAGGTGTAAATGGTTGGGCTATACTATAGGCCTACTGTATATATACAAAGGCCATTCAAGCTAGAGTTCTTCTGGAAATGTTCACATCAGGCACCTTCAAGTTAAACAATACTACAGTAAACAATTAACACAGTAAATTATGTGGATTAAACCACATTTATTTCGTTAAAAAGAAACGAAATATGATTTTGTTTGAATGATTAAATGTCATCAGGCAGCTTCAAGTTAAACAATCAGGTGCACACTTTAATGTGCCGCCACCTCTGGAGTCGGCTGGACTCGGTTTAAAGAATGCACAAATGTGTTTAATCGTTAATGTCAGATATGTACTAAGTAGCCTAAATACATTTGTTCCTGCTCAAGATTAGATTCAACTTTATTGTTATTGCACATATTGCAGGTACTGAGACAACGAAATGCAGTTTAGCTTCTAACCAGGGGTGCTACAAGCAGCGAAAAGTAATGTGCACAATACTACAGTAAACAATTAACACAGTAAATTATGTGGATTAAACCACATTTATTTCGTTAAAAATAAACGAAATATGATTTTGTTTGAATGATTAAATGTAGGGTGAATTGCCCTAATGTGGGACATTTTTGCATTTCAGACTTCGGGAATATATTGCGATATGAAGCCGATACAATACATCAAAATCCAGTACCATTCCGAAATCCCCAGTAATATTAGACACTAATAATACAGTAAACTATTAACACTGTACATATTATTGTTTGCCCGTGGGATTAGGATGATCGGTAGTGAGAGCGCTGTATTTTCCTCCGGTCGGATGTGATATAAAAACAAAGCGATTATTTTTGTTGTTGTAAACTCACGTGGATTAAATTTAGTGCATTAATTTCAACTCGCGAACATATGATACATTAAATGATCGTGAGGATGATGATTGAAAATCGTTTATTTGAGCCGGGACGCATTTCCTGATCTAAAAACATAGCGATGGTTTTGTACTTACACCTACGTGAATTAAACATTATTTTGTTAAATAAAAACATGGTGATGTTTAGTAAATGATTACATGTCTCTTATTTAGCACAGAATATGATCCTATCCGTGACATATGGATCTTAACAAATATCCGCTATATCAGATACCTGTAGATCTATCAGCTGTTTATTTCACATGAGTTCCAGTGTGGCAGCTTTTTAATCACGGCTCCCCCTGGTGGATCCATGATCCATTGCAGCTGGTTTCATTCTAATTAAATGTATTTATCAAGGGGGTGTTTCAAATCCTGCGGGGGGTTTTCCTTTTCAGCAGGGGTCCACCCCGTGCCGATCACGGACCCGCACGGGTAGGCGTCTGAAATGAAGCGCTACATCTGTATATAAGCAGTCAGTGGAATATAAGCAGCAGTCAGTGGTATATAAGCAGTCAGTAGTATATAAGCAGTCAGTAGTATATAAACAGTCAGTGGTATATAAGCAGTCAGTGGTATATAAGCAGTCAGTGTCAGAAAGGGACACTTTCTTTAGGCTTCTTTTATTGTACACACTACTCGTGTGCTGCTGTGCTGTTGATCATTTACCACGCACTGTAAAAAAATAAATGTTTTTTTACAGTTTTTCCCCAGAAAAAAATTACAGTTTTTTATTGTATTTCATAATTACAGGAAATCATATTCAATTTACAAGAATAAACCGTTTATTGAAATGTGTCATGTATTTTAACAAAAAAAACTGTAAAAATGGAGTAGTTTCTTTGTCACAGTTCATTTTAAAGTCAGCCACCTCATGGCTAGATCTCATCTCTGAGAGTCCATTGTGTTAATGTTAAAAGGTCCGTGTGCATGTGTGTGTGTGTGTGTGCATGTGTGTGTGTGTGTGTGTGTGTGTGTGTGTGTGTGTGTGTGTGTGTGTGTGTGTGTGTGTGTGTGTGTGTGTGTGTGTGTGTGTGTGTGTGTGTGTGTGTGTGTGTGTGGGTGGGGGTGTGGGTGGGGGTGTGTGCATGTGTGTGTGTGTGTGAGCAGCTTGTCTGGTCAAGGTTTAAAACCAGCAGTGCGAATGTTTATGAGAAACAATTCGTAGCTTAGACTGAACTCGAAGGAAACTAGACTGGAATTTTTTAAGAAATCAAAACAGCTGGGTGAATACTCTCTTTATGGTATTTAAATTGGGCCAAGTAGAACCCCTTCATGGATTTGTGATACTGATCTCCGTCTGTTCGGATTTGGAAGTCTCATGATTTATGGGCCTGTGAAGGAGAGGCCCAGGGAAAACAACATCTATCTTGGAACTGCAATTACTTATCCTAAAGAGATTGCAACATTATACTCCTTTAAAAATTGCTCAATTCATTTAAACACATTTATTATGCACACAATAAAAACCTCAACAAATATATTGATCCTGGCTTAACCAGCGACCTTTACTCTATTGTTCATAAGCTCAGTAGTTTAACAACTATTAGAATTGTAGTAATGTCTGTAGACCAATTGTACTAGAAATAATTTGAAACAGTTTTAATAAAGAATGTTAAACTATATTTAAAACTGTAATTGAACTTCAACTTATATTAATTATCTGATTCCAGTGGCCAGTTGGAACAGACAATCAACAAAGTTTCCATTTTGCAGCAACAGCGCAAAAAGGTTTCAACCACAATTAGAATTATGTCTGAGTCTAGTTCTGTCTTGCTTTGTTTCGGAATGTGTTCAATACATTACATTTTTATTCATTATTACCATACAATACATAGATTAAGAATAATTGAAACAAATAATACAACATTAACCCAATTGAGCAGACAGATTTTTTTTTAACCCTGATCTCCTCAGGCCGGTATTTATGACCAGCAGTCATGCCTCTGAGGGTCTCATGGTGTGAGACAGATGCAGGACATAAAAACAGTCTTTTGCTATTTATTTTCATTTTGCAGCACATTTATACTATAATATATAATATTGCTTTACATCTTCACATTATTTATTTTTCTCAAGTCATTTACTTTTAGTGAGATAACTAAAGTTTAGTTAATTTAACTCTGGCTATGGACTGATTCATTATTAGTTGTTACAAAGCATACACAAGACGGCGGGACAAACCAATATAGAAACAATTAGACAAACAAACATGAACTCGCAATAAACACCAGCGTGACAGCAAAAACTCATCCAGCTTAATTTAATCCGAATTAGGGAGATCTCAGCGAGTAGGGAAATATCTGTTTAATATGAGTGCCTTCTGCCCATATATACTTGTACAAGTGCTAAGAACGGAATCTGTTGAAGAGCAATAAATAATTTATTCTCAATCAACAACCACTATGCGAATTTAGTGGTGCTTTTGCCCCCCCCGATCCGGAGAGCAAAGACTTTTTTTATTTAATTTACCCTGTCTTCCAACAACAGCCAAATTCAACGACTCATCTGTTATGAAACACAGCTCTATGTCATATATTCCCGCATACCACCCTTCCCATTTCTCATCATTTTTGTTTAGTTCCAAAATCGACAAATGGGTTGAGGAAGAGAATATTGTGTCACTCCGTGCTCCACCCTCTCTGTGCCTGCTGCGTCGCAGGGGGGGGGGGTGAAATCTCACACACACACTCCCTGCAGCAGCTAGGCAGATCCGAGGAGATGTCTGCTGTTAAATTAACCAGTTAACCGCTGAAATCTCCAGAATTTGGCGATCTGTTTCAATACAGATGCATGACATTTTTCTAATGCAGAAGTCCATTTTAGTGATGCTCTCTTTTAAGGTCTCTCCGAATATTTGCTGTGTGTAATTGTCTGGTAATTTAATTCCAAAAAAGCACACACAGAGGAAATCAGTCAAAATCGATATTCCTAGGTTATTTATTACCCCCAAATATCCTTATTGTTTTTACGTGAGCTGTGTTTGCTCTGAAGGCACACGCCCCAGCAGCATTCACAGGGAAAATCGGCCAGAACAAAAGTTCCCAGACACCGTTTTTTTCAGGTTATTATTAAACCTCAAATGTAAAATAGTAGAGAAACCAAATAAAAATGCAGCTGCTCAGTTTCACAGGTAATTTTATGATACCGTCAATCACAGATTCTGGTGATGTCCAAATATAGATTTGAAATTACACTTACCAGTTCTGAAGATCTTTTTGGTATCCTGTTCGTGATGCCAATTTGTTACGGAAACTTCGGAGCAGCAATGCAGAAAAGATGGAAACTGGAATCAGTTTAGTCAAACACTGAGATTTATTGAGAGTTTAAACGGCCGGAGAGTTCACAGGGTAAGGACACAACTATCATCATGTAAAAACCCAGCCAACTCTGGCTACACAAAGAGACACGTAGCTCTGTATATCAGAGAGGAGGGTCTTAGAAAGCTCCCCTTCCCTAATGAGTGCCAGACACAGGAACAAAAGCCAGATTGTATTACAACTTCATATGTGCCCAAACCCTTCCCCCCACAGGAAATCAGGGGACCTCTTGACCTCTTTCTCCCTGAGAACTTACTTACACACGAACATGTAAGAAGGACTGAGAATCTCAAAAATACACAGATCGGTTTAAATTATTCTCTTACACAGGCCACATGTCAAGGATGATCAGCAACCAATTTATTTGACCCCATGAGGTCAAGAGTCATTCTGTTAGACCACAATCTTGTGTAAGACAAATCATTGTTCTTTTGTCACATTTTGAATTATATAAGATTTCATTTTGCTAAATCAATTTATCTATAAATGTTGTAGATGGAGTTTGGTGTTTGCTAACATTTGCAGGAACGACACAGGCCTACACTTGGGTCAAATTACATTACTGTGATCTGATTAGTGTGCTCTGCAGGTCTACTATGGTTAAATACAGAGGTGTTCTTTCATAGTGTGTGAAATATGCGATGCTGGAAACATGTAGGTGTTCAAATTCCTGAAAAACTTAGTTTGGGTAAATATGTCACAATGGATGAAACGATTATTAGAGGGAGTTTTTGTAATATCATTAGTAGACATTAATTGTGTTGTTTAGATGGCATTTAACTACTAAGACAGATAGTATGATTAGAAAAGGACAGAGTGGAAAGGGTTGGATTTATTTAACCTCAGTGTGCTAGAATTTCTATAGGTAATGCGTCCCGAGACCTGGACTCTCTCTCTCTGCATGTCAGACGGCTAAGACCCCGACCCTCCAAGCAGACAAAAGGCCTATCCCAACCTGGACACTGCTCCTTCTCAATAGACCAGAGCTGAACCAACAACAACAATAAGAACTGCATCCAGAACTATCTCCACCTGTGGCATCCGGAACCAAACAGCTTGCTGACAGGCAGAGATCTACTCTCATCAGTCCCTCAGGCAGGGCATGAAGTTCCAAGCTGAGCCACAAGATTTGGCACAAGAGCAAAGTGTGGGACATGAGAGCAGAATCCGCCCTCCATAAAGCAGCAGAGAGACTGTGAAGGAGGAGATGAAATGCAAAGCAGTTCAAGAACCGTGGCATGATGGGGGCTGCAGATGTAGCTGGGCAGATGGCTGCCTCAAAGAGTTACAGCGAGCTGATGGACAAAGGGGGAGGAGTCAGAGGAGTTGGTCGGGCAGGATGTGAGGTGGCCGGGATCGCGGCTTGAGATAAAACAGAGGAGAGGGGAAGGGAATCAACGGGAATGAGTGAGTTTACACATAAACACACTTATTATAAGCGCACATTTAAAGAACTTGAATTGACTTGATAAATAAGTAAAGATAAAAAGTTGTATTACCCATGAAATTATCAATTGTTAAATTAAAAATAGCAATAAAGAGGAAACTATTAAAGTAAAATGAGAATCATCCTAAAACACACTGAGGGATAAAGGGGGATACATGACAGAATATAACCATATTCTTCAATCTTTTCATCATGTTAACAAATCATTCTTCAAGAGATTTTTATTCACTTGTGAATAAAGTAGTGATCTTGGTTGTTACAATGTTGAACACCATTAAAGGGATATTTTTAGGAACCGCTCTATAAGACAAACCTTTATTTTAATGGATCATGTTAAAGGGAGAGCTAGTGCCAAGCCAAATATAATTCCAATCTATAGAGTATTGATTTCACCATTGTTGCATGGTTATTACCATAGGAGGGCTTTCGGATGGACATACGAAATGACTTCTGTTTTTAAATCCTTGATAAAGGAGGGAGTAATTGTTGCATGTTCGGACACCCAGGGTTCCACACACTGCTAAAGAATTTAACATTGTTTTTAAGTAGACCAGAATTGAAGATAAATGGGTATAATGAGCTATGAAATGCAGAGCTACACAGATCCAAGTAATGTTTTGACACAAGATAATAATTATATGCACAAGTTTCTGAAATAGATCTATTAGACATTTTAATACTAATTAGGTGTTAATGAATTGCAGTAGTAGTACTATAAGGAAGTGACATTTTTTTTGGCTAACACTTTTCAGGGAATGTGGGGAACAGCCGTTCCGATGAAAAGTTAGAGATATCTGGAAAATTATAGTTGTAATCGTGAATTAATTAATGATGGCGCTCCATATATGACAGATTTTTGTAGACAAAGGATACTGGCCTATGCTGAAATATCAAAGTCTCTGCAGAGCACAGACATGGCCAAAAAGACTGAGACCAACTGACCTTTGACCCTGACCGACAGTGTAACTTGAGAAGGCACTATCAATGACTGACTCTGGGGTGACTCTGACCAGACCAAGACTTTACAACCTGACAGTGTGAGTGTGAGTGTATGTCTGCATGTGATCAGTGCAACTGCATGATTTAAAACAATGACTAATCAAGCATGCTTTTGGACTAACACATTATTCTGGGGCTCCGTGGGCAACGAGAGGTTTCCTACAATTCCACAAAAATTGGAAAACTGTACAGGTGACCCGTTTCTAATCTACTTGATATTTCACTCCCACAGGAGGTGGCAGTTTGCAGAATGTGAAACTCAAACTAAAACATGAAGATTCTGTTTCTTTTAGGACTGAAGGATGGAGAGAAACACTTCATTTCACTGAAGTGTTTACTGTGGAAATGATGGATGTACATTTGGGAAAATGTTTGGTATTTTCTTATAATCCATGGTTACACATGAGTTCATGTGTAAAAAGGGGGAGTGTAAACTTCACACAATGTACATTTTTCACTTAGGGACTGAAAGGAATCTGCTGCCCCAACTCAGATGTTCAATCTGACCATTGATTGACAGTTTTAGAATTGACCTGCTCCATATCTGGGGATAAGATACTGTTTGATGAATGTTGACATGTTTCTAATATTGATTGAGTTATAACAGGTAACACAGATGCAGAATCAGTGGCCAAGGGGCTACTGTGAGAGATGTAAGTCCAGAATGGAATACTGAGGAAGTTGACCTGTGAGTAATGTTTCAACAGGTATTAAAGTAACTGAGGTTTGAAATGTAGAAAGAACATATTACAGTTAAAGCTAAAACATAGTAATGTAATGAGACAGAATTTAATTTAGACAGCATCATGTAACTAGGCTGGTAAAGAAGTAAAAGCCATAGACTTTATTGTTTAGGTCATTATGGGGATATACATTTCATCTAAATTCATAATAGAAAGACATTTGATGACAGTTTGTTGGAATTCTGTATTCATTTTTTCAGCGTGATAATATCTAAGCACTGACAGGTAAAAGCAGTATCACCAGGAAATCATTCATTTTGTCAGTATCATGATTTTGGGTGTTTTTGAATCCATAACATTAGTGAGTTTCTTTACCAGAAACATTAGCAGTTCATATTATATTTAGATTTTAAATGGGATCTCAGGGATTTCATTAAGAATTACACTTGTCAAAACTTGACGCTTGTCAGAAATTCAGAGCTATTGAAATATGTTATTTGGTTCACCTAAAGATTTTGGAGTTTTGTTTTGTTGCCATAGGCCAAGTATTAAGATTCTGAAGCTGCACTGGCAGATAGGAGGTCTACAATTAATTTAGAAAACCTGTTCACAGACGTCTGTTGTTTTAAGACACCCCACCAACAGGCTCCAAGCGGCCTACGCAGTGGTGGGTCAAACAGCGGAGGGCCCCGGAGCCCTGAGCGTAGGCTTGAGGGATTTGTATCAGATTTCTCCACACAGGTTGGTGATGCCAAAGGGAGACGCAGGAGAATGACACAGCGGAGTTCGTCTGGCTGAAGGTCATCAGGACAAAGTGGTTCAACCCCAGGCTCTCCGGCCCCGACCGAGTGACCCAGCGGATCTCTCATGCCGTCCGCGTGGGAGGAAAGGGGGACAGCTCGTACCACGGGAGCCAGTGTGCGGCGGGGAAACCACCTGCTAGGACCGGGGACGACATCAGGACGGACGTGGCCCTCGCAGAGGCGGTCGACTCGGAAGCAGCCATCAGTGGACTGGGCGACAACGACCTCGAGGACATCCTTACAGCAGACGACTAGGAAGCGGCTGTCAGCGGGCTGGGGGACTTGTCGAGGCAGCAGAGGAGTCTACTTCTCTCTGATCAGTTCCACCAGTGAAGGGAAAGCCGCATCTCCCCCTCCCTATCAGAGGGGGGGGGCTGATGATTCACCACACAAGGAGACTGCTTTCTAGCTCTCAGGTTGTCCTCTCATGGTTCCTTCACTGCCATAGAAAGTGGTGTTCTGTTCCCAAAGATTTCAAGTACTTTGGGTCTCAGTTTCTGATAGATTTATACAATATTGGGGGACAGACACAGTGGGAAGGAATGACAGTAGTTATGTTTCAAGTGCCTTGTGTAAGTTGGTCTCTTTATAGAGAGACTAAAAGGGGGATTATTGAAGATTATTATCATCTGATATTTGGGAAGTGTGTTACATTTGAAATGGCAGAAAGTCTTGTTGCAACACGGAAACGATGCACGACCTGCTGGGTAGGGAAGAGCCCGACTTCTACCACATGGGGCTGTTTCTTCGGGGCGTGCGGCTGCACGTCCAGGCTGCGCCAGCTAACAACGGCTAGCGGCTACCGATGGCTGCCAGCTAGCGGCTAACGGCATCAGCTAACGGCTAGCTGCTAACGGATATCGATCCTTTTTGAGCTTTTTCTGGTGCCTGAGAGGAGGTTCGACCATGTCCGGTCGGCCTCGTGTGGACCCTCTCGCCTTTTCACCACCTCGACGGCGGCTTCGGACGACACCCGCGCTTTCATCGGTGCCTGGGTGGCGCGCTTCTGGACCCCGTCTCGCCTCGACAGTTTTGGACGTCGCCCATGCCTTCGTCGGCCCGTGGGTGGCGCGCTTCGGGACCCTGTCTGGCCTCTTCCTTCGCCTCGGCGGTTTCGGACGTCGCTCATGCCTTCATCGTCCCGTGGGTGGCGCGCTCCGGGACCCTGCCTGGCCTCTCATCTTACCGCGGCTCACGGTTCACCTCGACGGCAGCTTCAGACGGCCCCCCCGCCTGGCCTCTCCCCTGTCCACGGCTCTTTCCTCCCGGTGGTGCTGCTCCTGCCCCCCGGGGACCCGGCTCTTTCCTCCCGAGGACTTCGTGCCCGCCGCCGCTGTGCTCTCGCCTGCGGCCGGGCAGCGCTCCTTCCTGCTGGGGACCACCGGGTTATTCACGCCCGTTGCGGCTCAGCGACCCGGTTTTCTCCGACTGGCGGGTGAAGACTTAATTCGCCACGACGCCTGCTGCGGCCCCCTTACGAGGGCCCGTTCCGGCCCGACCCGGTGGTGATGCCCTCGCCCTCGTTGGGGCCCCTACCCTCTCCTGCGGCCCCCTTCCGACGGCCCGTTCCATGGCCCGGCCCTCACCTGCAACCCCGCCCTCCTCGGCCCCTGTGGTGCTTCCTCTCAGATGCAGGGATTGTCTCCATGGTTGAATTCTGGGGGGGCTTGTGTGGTGACCACTGTATAACATGACATAATTCACTCATGGAACTACAATTAAGGGTATTGTTTCCGCACGGACATATGTGTTGCTTACTGTATATATTGTGTGCCCTCCTTGCTTCTCGTCCTCGTCTTCCCGGGCTGCGACCCAACAACATGTCCTTTTCTGCTCCGAAGTAAAGTACCCTTTTGCACCTTCATTGCACCGCTTCCGACTCCCTTTCTCTCGGCACTACATTGGTGTATTTAATTCAAATTACGCCATATCCACATTGATTTTAATTTCTAACACTATACAGATATTTGATTTGTGCACTGCGACCTGTTTAGCTTAATGATGTTTATTTATTTTCCCTTTTTCCTTTATGAGTATTTTCTGTTAGTTATAATAGTTTTGTTTTGAAAGAGTAGTTTTATTATTGATCCAGAAGTAGGTGTTAAGGCAACGTCCGGATGCCAATCGTTCTTAAAACCAAAAAGAAGAAATCCTTCCCGCTTTTATTTTGACGTCCTCAAACCGCACCGGAAGTGAAGTTCCCAGCTCTTTCTAACCTGGATCGAGGTGGCGTCTCGTCGCTCTGGTTCTCTCTCTCTGTGTTCCTGAGAAAGTGTGTGTGAGCTCCAGCTCTACTGATCCATCATCTCTGTGTTTGGATAAACCTCCGAATGGGCTCTGTGCTCGTTTTTCTGGAGCGTTTACCTCGGACTATAGGAGCTAGCTTAGCATGCTAGCAGGAAACACGTTAGCAACGCTAGTCAGATTGAGAGTTTGACGGAGAGAGAAACGGTGTGTTTAACGGAGTCTGCAGGAAAAGGTGATCTAGTAAACATGAGTAAAGTCCAAATGCTGTCGTTGAAGAAGCAGCGACTCACTGCTGAAGAGATATTTGCTCTGTTTGAAAAAACGATAGCAGAGCTCGAGGAGGAGCTGTCTCTTTCCAAAGAGGAGAACAAGAGACTCCAGAAGCTACTGGACGCTGTTTTACAGCCTCAGCTTCGGATACACAGAGCAGGTCTGTTCCCTTTACCCTTAATTAACACTTTAAACTCTTCAGTAACACTTTATTATCACATTAATAACACTTTAGACCCTTTATCAGCACTTGCTGCAGGTAAGTAAAAGTGCAAACACCACACTGTGAAAATCCTCCATTACAAGTTAAAGCATTTCATATCTTTAAGTTTATCTTATTTAAGTAAAAGTATGTAAGTATTATTAGACACATGTACTTTATTATAATAATTAAAATGTATTACGGAAGAGCAAACTTACCAAAATAAACATATTTATAAACATACATGGATTGAATAATATGCCATTTAATGTACTGATTTAAATATTACCCATACATGTGGGCACTAGTTGGTTAAATGTGACATACATTGATACTTTAGTTTTAATGTGCTTCTTTATTCACCTTTTCTTTTTAAATGTGTAAAAGCAAATAAAAACAAATACTTTGGATTAATTGAAATGGCGCGAGAATAATTCATAAAGAAATCAATCAATCAATTTGTTCAATAATAAATTAAACACATCTCAAATGTTACTTGATAAAGAATAGGGGAACTAGTACAAAGGTCATTAAGTAATTAAAACGTTAATATATATTAATGTAAAATCTCATCAATCAATTATTGCCAACATGTATTTATAATATATTCTGTATATATATATATATACACACAGAATATATATTTTGAGAGAGATATACACTAGTATTAGACGCAGTCAAAAGTTTGGACACATCTTCTCATTCGAAGTTTTTTATTTATTTAAATTGGTTCTGCTTTGTAGATTTATACTGAAGACATCAAAACTATAAAATAACACATTAACTAGAATTATCTAGTAAACAAAGAAGTGTTAAACAATCCAGAATATGATTTATATTTTGCTGGCTACTGCAGAATGCTGTGGTAGCCATGCTGGTTAAGGGTGCCTTGAATTCTGAATAAATCACCAACAGTGACACCAGCAAAGCCCCCCCCCCCCCCACCATCTCACCTCCTCCTCCATGCTTCACGGTGGGAACCACTCATGCAGAAACCATCCGCTCACCTTCTCTGCGTCTCACAAAGACACGGAGGTTGGAACCAAAAATCTCTAATTTGGACCCATCAGACCAAAGTACAGATTTCCACTGGCCTATTGTCCAATCCTTGTGTTTCAAACTATTCTCTTCTTCTTGTTGTTCATCCTCAGTAGTGGATATTTGCAGCAATTGGACCATGAAGGCCTAATTCACGCAGTCTCCTCTGAACAGGGCATGTTAAAGGTCCCATGTCATGCTTTTCCTGTTATTACCCAGTCCCCTTGTGTGTTATGTAGCTTTTTCTGCAAACGGTCTGCAGAGTCACAAACTCTCAAAGTACACCCAGTAGAGAGTCAAACTCTAACACAGAAAATATGTGTCTATTGTTACGACCCGCCCTCTACTCCGTGGTAGTGAATCGTGGAGAGAGCCGCAACATAAAACAATACACGCAAAAACCAGTACTTGATAACGATCATTTATTGAAGTACAGCCGTTTACTTACACAAGCAATCCGGCATACGCGAGGAGGTCTGGAGGACTGGAGGGGAGCACGTAACTTCTATGCTGCCCCAGAACGCCTCGTTGGAGATTTTTATTTTTCCATTTTTTCCTTCCGGGGCATACTGACGTAACGAAGTCCAAATGGACAAATCCGCGAAGCTCCGGGATGCCAGAAACTGACCATGATCAAATTCGACCCCACGAAGCATTCTCACCTGTTTGTCCTTACTGGTGTCATTTTCTGATTGCTAACTAACGCCATTGTAAAACATAGTCACTGATGTTCCGCTGTAACGGTGGTGGACTCATCAGAACAGAGTGGGCGAGCTGACCAATCAGAGCACAGTGGGCTCATAGGGGGGGGGGGGGGCAGGAGCTCCAACAAGGCGTGTAGGACAGAGAGTGAATACACAGACTATACAGAGATGCTGTTTGAGAAACCAATGTGAGTTTGGAACATTGAACAATGTAAATCTATTCTAGTAGACCTCAACAATGGAATTATGATCAGTAGAAATGGCCATGTCATGGGACCTTTAAGATTGTCTGCTCCTTGAGCTCTGTGATCATCTATGTGGGCTCTAATCTGAGGTGCTTTAATTTGAGGTTTCTGAGGCTGGTAACTCTGATGTATTGATCCTCTGAGCTGAGGTAACTCTTGCTCTTCCTTTCCCGGGGGGGTCCTCATGAGAGCCAGCCTCATCATAGCATTCGATGGTTTTTGCGATTGCACTTGAGGATACATTCAAAGTTTGTGACATTTTCCGGATCGACTGGCTTTCATTTCCTAAAGTGATGATGGACGGACGGACGGTGGTTTCTCTTTACTGGGTTGAGTCGTTCTTGCCATGATCTGGATTACAACAGCAGTCGAATAGGGCTTTCCACTGTGCACTAACTCTACCTCTGCACAACACAACTGATGGTCTCAAACACATTATGAAGGCAAGTCATTCCACACATTGACTCTTGACAAGGCGCACGTGTTAATTGAAACCTATTCCAGGTGTCTACCTCATGAAGCTGACTGAGAGAAGCCAAGAATCATATTCTTGATTTTTTAACACTTTTTTGTTAACTAGATAATTCCATATGTGTTCTTTCATAGTGTTGATGTCTTCAGTATTAATCTACAAAGTAGAAACAAATTAAAATTAACAAAAACCATTGAATGAGAAGGTGTCCAAACTTTTGACTGGTACTCTATATAAAAAACACACATATTTCAATATTTATCAGGTTCCCTCATCTATAATCATTTATACAAGCGCAACTTTGAACATGTTCGGCAGTAAAATGCAACATACGAAATAATCAAGAAACATCATAAATTAAACACTGACAGGGAACATTTTACTGCACCATCGTTACTGTTACATAAGAAGGTGTCGTAAAATGTTCTGATGATGCTTGCATACTTTTACTTAAATAAGGTTTGAATGCAGGATTTTAATTTGTAACAGAGTATTTTAATTCTATACTGTAGGCGTAGTGTATCTGTGAACGATCCCAAATACAATTCCTTGTTTATTGCAGCTAGTGCTACGCCAGAAGAAAAAAACCTTTTTCATTTTCAAAGGGGCTGGGCTACATAAAACAAAAATACACATTAAGTGGGACAAAGGAAGATCATGTGAAAATATAAAAACAAAGGCATTAATTAGGGCTGAAAAATGTCTCCCATTGTAATGGTGATTAGATTTGTAAATGCTAACACTTAACAGTTTGTTCTGACTGTGTGTCTCCTGTTTCCTGCAGACGTCCAGCAGCTGGTGGTGGTTAAAGAAGAGGTTCTCCCTGACCAGCAGGAGTGGAGCACCAGTCTGGACCAGGAGGACCCAGAGCCCCCCCCACACATTAAGCAGGAACAGGAGGAACTCAGGGTCAGTGAGGAGGTGGAGGAGGCTGATATCACCAAGTCCACTTTCACTCCTGACCCTGTGAAGAGTGAAGATGATAAAGAGAAACCTCAGTCCTCACAGCCTCATCAAAGACAAACTGAACACATGGAAACAGAAGCTGATGGAGATGACTGTCGAGGACCAGAACCAGCCAGGAACTCAGATCCAGAGAGCAGTTTACAACCAAAGACTGAGGACCACACTGGAGACTCTTCTGAAGACACTGAAGACTCTTCTGAACCTGACGCTGAAGACAGTGCTGATTGGAAGGAGACCAGAGAACCTGCTTCAGGCTCAAACTCACTGAAAAATAGACATGAATCTGTCAGTGATTCACGACGTAGTACTGAAAATAAACCATTTAGCTGCTCAGTCTGTAAGAAAGCTTTTTCACTGAATGGACATTTAAAGGAACACATGAGAATCCACACAGGAGAGAAAGCACACAGCTGCTCAGTCTGTAAGAAAGCTTTTTCAAAGAGTGGAACTTTAAAGGAACACATGAGAGTCCACACAGGAGAGAAACCCTTTAGCTGCTCAGTTTGTACCAAATCTTTTGCACAGAGTGGAAGTTTAAATCAACACATGAGAGTCCACACAGGAGAGAAACGACACAGCTGTACAGTCTGTAAGAAAGCTTTTTCACAGAGTGGACATTTAAAGGAACACATGAGAGTCCACACAGGAGAGAAACGACACAGCTGTACAGTCTGTAAGAAAGCTTTTTCACGAAGTGATCATTTAAAGGAACACATGAGAGTCCACACAGGAGAGGAAGAATAGAGCTGCTATGTTTGTGACAAAAGATTTAAATGGCATAATCGTTTCAAAAGACACAAGTGTGTTGGTCGTCAGCTGCTTCTGTAACTGCAAGGGAATACATTTGTCTATTTTGTATCCTGATGACCTAATGCCGTTACATGTAATACGTTACTCCCTAAGCCTGATTTCACCCACCTGCAACCGATTCACTCATAATCACAAATGTTCATTTCTTTGACCCCTTGACTCGACAACTTTCTTGTTTAATAATCGTTACATCTCCTCAGGACCAAGTTCCCGTGTCCTGCCTTTCACCTGCTGATCATCCACTGCTCATTTAAGGTGGACTGACCTTTACAATGGACCAGCTAGTCTTAGTGTCTTAATGCAAACGTTTTGTAAAGTGATGCTAGACCAAAGACGTGCTGTTGGGTTGTGTGCTCTCTGCAGCACGGTGTCTGTACTCAAAGATTGTTGATGAAATTAGAGCTTCACTCTGTTTTTGTTATCCAAACGACACCAAGAGAGCGATACATCTTCTTTCCAGCAGATGGCATAAATGTTACATCATCCAGTTCAACTGTCATCCACACATTAATGATTCAAAACAGCAATGGGTAAAATATGGCTAGTAATTGACTATTTCAACAGAATGTGAAGAGGTTACAGTCTTGAGGCCATGTCCAATATGTTTATGCTTTGTTTGATTAAATCTACTGAAATGAGCATTCAATGACTCAATTATTCTGAATTTTAGCGTCATCGACAACATGATCCTTGAATCGAAACATGACTATTTTTGGAGTAACGCTAGCCGCTGCCATGTTAACTGACACTCCTGCCTTCTAGTGGGTTGCCAGGTCTGCGCGCACGGCGCTATAATCACATTTCAAAAAAATAAATGTAATATCTCAATACAAAAACAAACATTAAGTCAAGCTTAAGTCAAGTCTCAAGTCATGAATACCAAGTCAAAGTCAAGTCAAGTCTTTTATCAATGTTCGTCAAGCAAGTCTCAAGTCCAAAAATATGCGACTCGAGTCGGACTCGAGTCAAGTCATGTGACTCGAGTCCCCACCTCTGGTATACATTTACAATGCAACTAATAGATAACACAAGCCTACAATCGTTTTGCATTCTGTATTTATTGTTACAGTTTTCACTCCATGTCATGGTGAAGGAGTTACCAGTAAAGTTTCCCAACTACAACGATGACTCTTTTTCTTCATTTTGAGAGGAGTTTAACCTTGTGTTAAGTCTGCGGCTCTTACGTCCGGATAAGAACATTATATAAGTTATTCAGCTTCACTGAGTATTGATAGAGATTAAAAGGGATGACTAGTCCGCTTTTCAAACCTCCGCGCGTCCTTATCAAGCTGGTTAAAAATACAGGAAGGAATCCAGAGCTACCAAGTAATCGTTAAACAATAATCCACTTTAATGGTAATATGACAATGCAATACAATCAATACAGTACAAATTCAATACAGTTATCTTTGGGATCCCCACTTTACCTGATGATCACTTGAGCCAGCCAGAGGAAAAGAGAATGAACTAAATTCAAACTCAACTTTTATACCCAAAAATCACCGGAGGAGCCGAGTCAGTCTCTCTCATTGGAAGATGTAAAAGATGACTTTTCTTAGCGAATCAGCGCGAGCCAGCCAGGATAATAAACAAGTGTCTCTGAGATGGTAATAAAATGTATCTGGCGTCCGTTATCTCACTTTCCTGCATAGACTTTCACACACACACTTTCCTGCACATTCCAGAGGCCTGAGCTGTATCCCTTTGTTCTCCAAAACACATGTCAGCAGGCCCTGAATCCAGCTCACGGTTTTACACAGATTATTTCCCATTTAAGCTTATTCATAGTTTGCTAACATGAATACATACAAATATTTCACTTCAATAATCCCCCTTTTGGTCTCTCTCTAAAGAGACCAACTTACACAAGGCACTTGAAACATAACTACTGTCATTCCTTTCCACTGTGTCTTTCCCCAATATTGTATGAATCTATCAGAAACTGAGACCCAAAGTACTTGAAATCTTTGGGAACAGAACACCACTTTCCATGGCCGTGAAGGAACCATGAGAGGGCAACCTGAGCGCTAGAAAGCAGTCTCGTTTTGTGGTGAATCCTCAGCCCCCCCCCCCCCTGATAGGGAGGGGGAGATGCGGCTTTCCCTTCACTGGTGGAACTGATCAGAGAGAAGTAGACTCCTCTGCTGCCTCGACAAGTCCCCCAGCCCGCTGACAGCCGCTTCCTAGTCGTCTGCTGTAAGGATGTCCTCGAGGTCGTTGTCGTCCAGTCCACTGATGGCTGCTTCCGAGTCGACCTCCTCTGCGAAGACCACGTCCGTCCTGATGTCGTCCCCGGTCCTAGCAGGTGGTTTCCCCGCCGCACACTGGCTCCCGTGGTACGGGCTGTCCCCCTTTCCTCCCACGCGGACGGCATGAGAGATCCGCTGGGTCACTCGGTCGGGGCCGGAGAGCCTGGGGTTGAGCCACTTTGTCCTGATGACCTTCAGCCAGACGAACTCCGCTGTGTCGGCCTCCTGGGTCCCCCTTTGGCATCACCAACCTGTGTGGAGAAATCTGATACAAATCCCTCAAGCCTACGCTCCGGGCTCCGGGGCCCTCCTATCTGCCAGTGCAGCTTCAGAATCTCAATACTTGGATAAAAATACTAAAAGTAAAACCCCCACATCTCTAGGTGAACTAAATAACATATTTCAATAGCTCTGAATTTCTGACAAGCATCTGTGTTTATTTTTAAATGAAATCCCTGAGATCCTATTTAAAATCTAAATATAATATGAACTGCTAATGTTTCTGGTAAAGAAACACACTAATGTTATGGATTCAAAAACAACCAAAATCATGATACTGACAAAGTGAATGATTTCCTGGTGCTACTGCTTCTTCCTGTCAGTGCTGAGATATTATCAAGCTCAAAAATGAATACAGAATTCCAACAAACTGTCATCAAATGTCTTTCTATTATGAATTTAGATGAAAGGTATATCCCCATAATGACCTAAACAATAGAGTCTATGGCTTTTACTTCTTTACCAGGCTAGTTACATGATGCTGTCTAAATTAAATTATGTCTCATTACATTACTATGTTTTAGCTTTAACTGTAATATGTTCTTTCTACATTTCAAACCTCAGTTACTTTAATACCTGTTGAAACATTACTCACCGGTCAACTTACAGTAGCCCCTTGGCCACTGATTCTGCATCTGTGTTACCTGTTATAACTCAATCAATATTAGAAACATGTCAACATTCATCAAACAGTATCTTATCCCCAGATATGGAGCAGGTCCATTCTAAAACTGTCAATCAATGGTCAGATTGAACAATGGAGTTGGGGCAGCAGGTTCCTTTCAGTCCCTAAATGAAAAATGTACATTGTGAATTTTACACTCCCCCTTTTTATACATGAACCTCATGTGTAACCATGGATTATAAGAAAATGCCAAACATTTTCCCAAATGTACATCCATCATTTCCACAGTAAACACTTCAGTGAGATGAAGTGTTTCTCTCCATCCTTCAGTCCTAAAGAAACAGAATCTTCATGTTTTAGTTTGAGTTTCACATTCTGCAAACTGCCACCTCCTGTGGGAGTAAAATATCATCAAGTGGACTAGAAACGGGTAATAATATGTGAGTCCAAAAACATGCTTGGTTAGTTATTGTTTTAGAACCATGCAGTTACACTGATCACATGCCGGCATTCATCCACACTCACACCGTCTGTCAGGTTGTAAAGTCTTGGTCTGGTCAGATTCACTCCAGAGTCAGTCATTGACAGTGCCTCCTCAAGTTACACTGTCGGTCAGGGTCAAAGGTCAGTTGGTCTCAGTCTTTTTGGCCATGTGTGTGCTCTGCAGAGACTTTGATATTTCAGCATAGGCCAGTATCTTTTGTCTACAAAAATCTGTTATATATGGAGCGCCATCATCAATCAATTCACGACCACAACTATAATTTTCCAGATATCTCTAACTTTTCATCGGAACAGCTGTTCCCCACATTCCCTGAAAAGTGTTATCGAAAAATGTCACTTCCTTATAGTACTACTCCTGCAATTCATTTACACCTAATTAGTATTAAAATGTCTAATAGATCTATTTCTGAAACTTGTGTACATCACTATTATCTTGTGTCAAACCATTACTAGGATCTGTGTAGCTCTGCTATGCATTTCATAGCTCATCTTCAATTCTGGTCCACCTAAAAAACAATGTTAAACTCTTTAGCAGTGTGTGGAACATCGGGTGTCCGACCATGTAACAATTACTCCCTCCTTTATCAAGGATTTAAAAACAGAAGTCATTTCATATTTCCATCTTAAAGCCCTCCTATGGTAATAACTATGGCACAATGGTGAAATCAACACTTTAGATTGGAATACTATATCTGGCTTGGCACTAGCTCTCCCTTTAACATTATCCATTCAAATAAAGATTTGTCTTATAGAGTGGTTCCTAAAACTATCCCTTTAATGGTGATCAATATTGTAACAAATGAGATCACTACTTTATTCACAAGTGAATAAAAATCTCTTGAAGAATGATTTGTTAACATGATGAAAAGATTGAAGAATATAGTTATGGAATACTATATGTAACCCTCTTTATCCCTCAGTGTGTTTTAGGATGATTCTCATTTTACTTTAATAATTACCTTTTTACTGCTATTTACAATTTACCAATTGATTAATTCATGGTTAACCTCTTAAGCCCTGAGCCTGTTTTTCAGGTTTCAGGCTCGAAAATGCCACTAACACAACAAAGACTATATCTTCACTTCTAAAAGGGGTAAATTAATCATCTTTTCTCTCAAAGCAAGGTTACATCTGTGAGTTGGATGTAGAAGTGTCAGAATCAATATAGATGTTTTTATTTTAAAGTAAATTCAGATGGAACATAGTAAAAACATGTAAATTCTAATGTCCGCCTAAAAACACCCCATTACTTATAGTAAAAACCACCCTTGAATGATGGGTTAGTAGACTAAAAGCTTTAGGAATCCAAACTATAACATATAATAAGTACCCTGTATCAAGATTGATGCAAAACAAGTGAAATTTGACCTTTTTAGAGAGGTTTAGAAAAATAAAGTCCAGGCGGACTCACCTCTGGGTAATTTGGGAACCATCGGTTCCATTTGAACTTTTTCACTGTAAAAATCATTTTATTACTTTGAATTTTCACTATAGGTATTCATTCCATCCAAATACAACTGTTGTGAAAAAAATAAAAAATAAAAATAAAATATAAGAACATACTCTGTTATCCTCTTAGGCAAGGCAAGTTTATTTATATAGCACTAGCTAGCTCCCTTATTACTTATCCTAGCTCCCTTATTACTTATCCTAGCTGCACATCCAACACATCGTTTTTGATCGTAAAGACACAGAATCTAACGGTGCCCACCTCAACACTGAAAGATACAAACTTGCGACGTTATCAACAAAAACGTACATCAAAACAAGTGGCGCTAGGTACTAGCATGCGCTAGGCTTACGGCTTACCTTCCTCTTTGCCTGGTCTAAACTGGTCTTCAATGGCATTAAAACGATAAAAACGATGATGTAGTTAATCCATAGGTTAATATCCAATGTTGCTGTGTCCCCTTTGAAATGTTCTGATAATCTATAAGCAATAAAACTGCAATTCCGTTATCTGCTGTCCGCTCTGTCCTCCGTGCGATCTGGGTCCTGTTGTAATGCCAGCTGTTAGGTAGTAAACAATAAATGAAGTCAGCTGCGTAATGTACGTAAACTGGCTGGCATTCTTTATACTTTACGCAGGACCATATCTCTGGAACCCATTGGTCGATTCGTGTGATTTACACCTTTTTCTTAACCATCAGAACCAATAGAATCGATGGGCAGTTCCCAAATCAACGTAAACATTACCATAGCGGACGTAATAGAGAAACGGACAAAGCATATCTGAAAGTGCACGCCTGGACGGCGAAACTTTATACCCAGTATATTGCCATAAATATGATGAAGGATTATCAGTCAAAATTTCTACGTGACACAAAGACATTGGATTAACCTTGAGCGGCGTTTTTATTCCGGTGAACACAACTTTTGATCACAAATCAAAAAAGGTAAGACGAAATTATTGTAATATTTTTGAAACCGGATGTTGTTTACTTTCTCTTTTCTGGCTGATAGCTCCGCAATTCGGGGTCCTACAGTGATGATATTTACATGTGTGGAATCTGTGGAGTCTTTGCTTTAAATCGTATATCTTGTTTGTGCAGTTACGATAAGTAATAAGGGCATTTCTACCGTGAGTGCTGTGCAAATTCCGTTAGCATTACTTAGCATTTTTTCGCTCCATGCTAATTCAAAGGCTTGGTATTACTCTTGTGTTTCTTTTAGCTAAAAATGGTTCACATTGTCAGTTAGCGGAGTTTCTTACCATTAAAAGGGTATGGAACATTAATAGTTTCATAAATGTTAAGAAGCCCTGAGACATAGTCTCATAAAAAAACGGTGGGAGGGGTCCCCTGGGGGGACCCTCGGGCTTAAGAGGTTAATACAACTTTTTATCTTCACTTATTTATCAAGTCAATTCAAGTTCTCTAGATGTGCGCTTATAAGTGTGTTTATGTGTAAACTCACTCATTCCCGTTGATTCCCTTCTCCTCTCCTCTGGTTTATCTCAAGCCGTGATCCCTGGCCACCTCACATTCTCGGCCAAGTCCCCTGATTCTGACTCCTCCCCCTTTGTCCATCAGCTGTCACTCTTTGAGGCAGCCATCTGCCCAGCCACATCTGCAGCCCCCATCATGCCACTGTTCTTGCACTGCTTTGCACTTCATCTCCTCCTTCACAGTCTCTCTGCTGCTTTATGGAGGGCGGAGTCTGCTCTCATGTCCCACACTTTGCTCTTGTTCGAGGGACTGATAGATCTCTGCCTGTCAGCAAGCTGTTTGGTTCTGGATGCCACAGGTGGAGATAGTTCTGGATGCAGTTCTTATTGTTGTTGTTGGTTCAGCTCTGGTTCACTGAGAAGGAGGAGTCTCCTGTTGGGTTAGGCCTTTGATTGCTCAAGCGGATCGGGGTCTTAGCCATCTGACATGCAGAGAGAGAGAGTCCAGGTCTCGGGACGCATAACCTATAGAAATTCTAGCACACTGAGGTTAAATAGATCCAACCCTTTTCCACTCCGTCTCTTTCTAATCATACTATTTGTCTTAGTAGTTAAATGCCATCCAAACAACACAATTAATGTCTACTAATGATATTACATAAACTCCCTCTAACAATCGTTTCATCCATTGTGACATATTTACCCAAACTAAGTTTCTCAACACCCACATGTTTCCAGCATCGCATATTCCACACACTATGAAAGAACCCCTCCGCATTCAAAAATCCCACTGCTATCTAGCAACAATTGCAAAGTTGCAGAGCACACTAATCAGATCACAGTAATGTAATTCGACCCAAGCGTAGGCCTATTTCGTTCCTAAAAATGTTAGCAAACACCAAACTCCAACTACATCATTTATAGATAAATTGATTTAGCAAAATGAAATCTTATGTAATTCAAAATGTGACAAAAGAACAATGATTTGTCTTCCACCAGATTGTGTTCTAACAGAATGACTCTTGACCCCATGTGGCCTGAAGAACAAAAGGAGCTCTCAACATTAACACAGTGGACTCTCAGAGATGAGATCTAGCCATAAGGTGGCTGACTTTAAAATGAACTGTGACAAAGAAACCACATGCGTGTGGGAACACTATAGTTTCAGAAATATAACTCAAAACAACACTACATTAAAATAATAACAATTCAAATGAGCCTTGGTGAAAAACATGAAAAACAAAACAACTTAATCTACTCTCCTCGTTCGTGTACATCTTTACACGAACTATTTCACCATCTTGTATGCCAACTTTCTGGCCAACCAGCTTAGCAGCATAGCACTGGCCTCATGTGAGTGGGGGAAGGGAAGGGGATCACTCAACACATGTGCAGATATAAACCACACTGTTTGTAGACTGAGTCCAATAAAAACTAAACCATACGACTTGTAGTCTGGCTTCAATAAAAATGTAACACCTTATATCCTATTATATTATCGTGTAGAAATCGGAGATCAGTACAAGCCTTTTCTCTAGCCCCCTGTTTGATTCCACCTAAAATCAATCTCTTAATCTGTTCCCATTGCTCCCAGTAACTCCCTGGAATGTCAGAATCGTCTTTACCATTCTGACGTTCCATATTCACTTCGCTTTTATCTATCTGACTTAATTAATATACTGGGCTATTGTCGTTGTTACTATTAACGTGCTTCCCGTCTTCAATACCGGCCAGCAATGTAATGATTAAACTCCAAGTTTGAAGCTAAACCATATAAAAATGTCAAAGGGGTGTTACCCCCTTTTAGCCACTAGATGGCAGCAGCAGACCACAAATGAGCTTCACCCTTCTGAGTGCATTTTTCGAGCTCTGCAGACAACCGCTCACACAGGTATTTTTAGGTAAAAATCACACAGATTTATTCCCCGTACAGTTTGTCCAGCTTTTATAATGTGACGTAACCTTCATCACACGTTAGCTTTTCAAATTAAGTTTACAGTCAAAGGGAAACAAGAGCCGGTTCCGTCACACTTTTGGTGAGGTTCGCGTTCTCTCCCTCGATTTTAACATATAACAGACCTCTGGCTTTTTAGCTATTTCAGCCTTGGTCCATCATCCCAGTTTTAAACGGTGACCCAATCTTAAATATCGGGTTTCCAGGTTTTGCAGTGCAGGAATGAAACCTCGCAACCTACAAACTGCACCGTCTCTACGCCACTCAGGAATAAAACTACCTGTAGATCCACGCCAAACCGCTCTATTTACGTTACGCAGGACTTTCCGTCAACCTGGCGATCAACGTTCTCGTTTTGTATATAACTTTCCTAACATATTAAAATATGCATTGTATATTCCATTTAAACTTTAAAAACACCGTGAAACGCCTACAGACAATCCTAACTTTTTAGCGTATCCAATTACAGACTTTTGATTTTCAAAACAGTCGTCTGCGAACCTTATTTGTAGAGAGTTGTGCAGGCCTGCTGATTGTCTGAGATGTTTGAAAGCGTTTGTTCTCGACCTATTCCGGTCGTCTTGATTCTTCCTCAGCTTCGTTCGGCACGTCGGGTCACCAACTGATAGAGATTAAAAGGGATGACTAGTCCGCTTTTCAAACCTCCGCGCGTCCTTATCAAGCTGGTTAAAAATACAGGAAGGAATCCAGAGCTACCAAGTAATCGTTAAACAATAATTCACTTTAATGGTAATATGACAATGCAATACAATCAATACAGTACAAATTCAATACAGTTATCTTTGGAATCCCCACTTTACCTGATGATCACTTGAGCCAGCCAGAGGAAAGAGAATGAACTAAATTCAAACCCAACTTTTATACCCAAAAATCACCGGAGGAGCCGAGTCAGTCTATCTCATTGGAAGATGTAAAAGATGACTTTTCTTAGCGAATCAGCGCGAGCCAGCCAGGATAATAAACAAGTGTCTCTGAGATGGTAATAAAATGTATCTGGCGTCCGTTATCTCACTTTCCTGCATAGACTTTCACACACACACTTTCCTGCACATTCCAGAGGCCTGAGCTGTATCCCTTTGTTCTCCAAAACACATGTCAGCAGGCCCTGAATCCAGCTCACGGTTTTACACAGATTATTTCCCATTTAAGCTTATTCATAGTTTGCTAACATGAATACATACAAATATTTCACTTCAATAGTATTTGCATTGTCAGGCGTACTTACACGACATTTAAATTTGGCTGGTAATTTGACTGTTTATACACAGGGTCTCCGCGGGGTCTTAAAAAGTATTAAAAGTTCATAAATCAATTTAGCGAAAATTAAGGCTATTTAAAAGTATTAAACGGCATTGTCCAAGGAATTACATTTTGTAGCTTGTTTTCAATAAGTTTATGAATGGTCCAAAGAGGTTGTATTCTACAGTCTGCCTGAATGTAATCATTGCGTAGGTGTGTAGTGTGATTCTGTGTAGTTTATTTATGTAATCCCGTTGGGTTTGACGTCATCTGAACAGGACATCGCACGCTCACTGACTGATAGCGCACGAAGGTCCGTTTACGCCGGTTGTTACACAACATCGTTATGGTGAAATGCAAATTTGCGTCCAAATGGTTGGAAGAGAAGGAGGAGGGAAAATCAATACTGTATATAGTAAATGTGAGTTAAAGTGTGTCGCCAATGTAACCGGTTAAAACTCAAAGTGGCGATGAGGTCTAAAATGTATGGAAAGGGTCTTAAAAAAGGTCTTAAAAGGTTTTACATTTGACTTCAGGATTCCTGCATATACCCTGATACAACACATTCTCACTCCCAACTCGGCCCATGTTGACGTTATGTCAGGGTCTCTGTCGTCACTTTCCAACGCAAGGGGGGGTCCTTTAGCGTCGAGTTTCAACTATCAGGGAGTCCCATTGACTTACATAGAGCTCCCTGAACATTGGCAATAGACGAGTTGGGATCGCGGAGAAATGCTCTCCGCAGATCCATTCTCACAGCGTTTATCAACCTTTTTCTAACTCAATATCAAGCCACACTTATTGTGTTTACTTCTTTATTTTAATTGAATAATGTAGGACTTTTGTTGCCGTCAGTTATGGGGAGAGTAGGGGCTCAGAAAACTGACATCTGTATTGTTTCATTGTTTTTTCCTTCTAATATTGTATTCTTTTCTAAACCACACTGTTATTTACTCAACAATAACACATCATTATCCTGGTAGGCCGAGTTGGGAGTGAGAATGTGTTGGTTTATAAGGTCAATATAGCTAAAACTCCTGGCAGGCTAATCTTAATGTTAGCTAATAGCAAAGGTAGCTAACGTTAACTAAAACCACCATGCCATTCATGTTATAAGAGCTTTTCTGCTTATTAAAAGCATGCTTACAATGTTACAAATTATAAATAACTGACACAAAATGTATGTGCTTCTGGTTTTGAAAGTTTCTGAACATACAGCCATCATATTGTGTCCTTTTTCTCAACCAAGGCTGAAAAAAACGTATTTTAACTGGTAAAATAAGCAGTCTTGATCAAACACAAATCAAGATTCTGTTACTGTACTGTTTATTTCTCGCCTTAAAACAGACGGACGCCATTTTGTGCTTAACTTCAAGCGGAATCTTCCCAAACTCGGATCAAAATTTTAAAATAGGCAGTGCTGATCAAACATTAACACACACACACACACACACACACACACACACACACACACACACACACACACACACACACACACACACACACACACGATCTCAATGAATGAACGACTGAGACTCATGTTTCTTTTTCCCACTCACTTTATTCATTGTTTTTGGTTTCATTAGTAATAAAATCACAATAAAAAGGTACAACAGCGTGCTCTGAGGAATTACATCTGATCTGATCCTCTTCCTGGGTAGCAATCCACATTTCAGTTCTCATTCACTTCCTGTTTCCCTTCTTTAACACTCAGGTAGCTTTCAGGCCGTGCACATTTAAAAACAGACAGTATATTAAAGAAGAAATTATGTATATATATATTCCAGTGCACATAGTAAAATCACCCCTCTAAACCCTTCATTAGACACTTCTGTTATTTCACTAAAGGTGTTACATTTCTAAATCTAATTGTTACATTTATAGATATAATTGCTCAATGACTGAATCTTATTCGTACGTCACATCAATTGGTGGACTCACCCTAACCTGTCTGCGTATAGTAATAAAATCATCCTAATAAAACCCTTTTCTGATCATTTTTCTTCATCACATATTAAGATGTTACATTTCTAAATATAATACATGTATTACTAAATAAAGTAACATATGTTTGGCTCATAGTAATAAAACCCTAGTAAAGGTACAACAGCGTGCAACAACCTCTCCATTGGGAATGACTTCAGTCTGATAATAATTCACTTCTTTAAAACTCACAACGTTTCAAGTTAAGAAGTTTTGTGCTTCTTCGTGTTTTCATTTTTGATCTGCGCTTCATTTTATTCTTGGAAAAACAAATATATCAAATGAGCAATAGTAAAGTAATAAAATCATAATAAAAGTACAACAGCATGCTCTGAGGAATTACATCTGATCTGATCCTCTTCCTGGGTAGTAATCCACATTTCAGTTCTCATTCACTTCCTGTTTCCCTTCTTTAACACTCAGGTAGCTTTCAGGCTGTGCACATTTAAAAACAGACAGTATATTAAAGAAGAAATTATATATATATACCAGTGCACATAGTAAAATAACCCCTTTTGATTATTACCCCCACATCATAAAGAAGTTAAAGCTCAGAATAACTGGAGTCCTCAGGAATAATCTCAGATAATGTGCCGGCTCAGTTTCACAGCAACAAGACCTTCATTTCCACCGTCAGGAATCCGCTGAGAACACAGAGAAACTGCTGAGTCATGGTTTATACACTGCTGCTTTTGTGTTAATCAAGGAACTCGTTAAACATTGTGTTGATTAAGGAACTCGTTAAACATTGTGTTAATTAAGGAACTCGTTAAACATTGTGTTAACCCAGGGGTGGCAAACGTTTTGGCTCGGGGGCCACAATGAGCGAACCTGTCTCACGCTCTGAAATCTGAAAACGGGAAAGTAGGTTTATTGCTTATGGATTATCAGAAATCATTTCAAAGGGACACAGACACATTGGATTAACCTATGGATTAACCTTCAGCAGCGTTTTAACGTTTTAATGCCATTGAAGTCAACTTTTGATCAGACAACGACAAAGGTAGGCAATATTGCCGTTTTAGCTACCTAGCGCCAAGTGTTGTGATGTCTGTTTTTGTTTATAAAGTCGCAAGTTCTTATCGTAGAGTGATGATGTAGGTACCGATCGATTCTGTGTCATCTCACGATGCTAATCGATATGTTGGATGTGCAGCTACGATAAGTAATAAGGGTGTTATGAGTGAGTTTCTGTGCAACTGCCATTACCATTTTTTCGCTCGTGGCTAATTCAGAGGCTGAGCGTTAGCTTTGTGGTTTTCTTTGCAAAAAATAAATAAAATGATCAGTTAGCTGAGTTTCTTTCCGTTACATGGATATAAAACATTCATAGTTTATTAAATAGTAAGATGACGCTGTTTCCTGAAGATGATGCGTTTTTCGGGGGATGGGATTTAACAGGTTGGTTAAGGAATTCGTTAAACATTGTGTTAATCAAGGGACTCGTTAAACATTGTATTAATTAAGGAACTCGTTAAACATTGTATTAATTAAGGAACTCGTTAAAAATTGTGTTAATCAAGGAACTCTTTAAACATTGTGTTAATCAGGGAACTCTTTAAACATTGTGTTAATTAAGGAACTATTTAAACATTGTATTAATCAGGGAACTCTTTAAACATTGTATTAATCAAGGAACTCTTTAAACATTGTGTTAATCAGGGAACTCTTTAAACATTGTGTTAATTAAGGAACTCTTTAAACATTGTATTAATTAAAGAACTCGTCAGGAAGAACAAATGAAGGTGCTGCCTACCATGCAAAGCTCTTCAGTTTCTCCATCCCATAGTGATGAGGGCCGCGTTCCCATCAGCGTATATAGCAGATCTGCGCCTCCTGCGAGCTGCCCCCCCACAGCTCTGTACGCAGACAGGAAGTTAGTTTCACAGATAGGAAGTGAGCTTTACAGACAGGAAGTTAGCTTCACAGACAGGACGTTAGCTTCACAGACAGGAAGTTAGCTACAAAGACAGGAAGTGAGCTTCACAGACAGGACGTTAGCTTCACAGACAGGAAGTTAGCTACACAGACAGGAAGTTAGCTTCACAGACAGGAAGTTAGCTTCACAGACAGGAAGTGAGCTTTACTCTGTGTATTAGTACTCTGTGTATTAGTACTCTGTGTATTAGTAATATGTGTACTCTGTGTGTTAGTACTCTGTGTATTAGTACTCTGTGTACTCTGTGTGTTAGTACTCTGTGTATTAGCACTCTGTGTACTCTGTGTATTAGTACTCTGTGTTTTAGTACTCTGTGTACTCTGTGTATTAGTACTCTGTGTATTAGTACTCTGTGTGTTAGTACTCCGTGTATTAGCACACTGTGTACTCTGTGTATTAGTACTCTGTGTATTGGTACTCTGTGTACTCTGTGTATTGGTACTCTGTGTACTCTGTGTATTAGTACTCTGTGTATTAGCACTGTGTACTCTGTGTATTAGTACTCTGTGTTTTAGTACTCTGTGTACTCTGTGTATTAGTACTCTGTGTATTAGTACTCTGTGTGTTAGTACTCCGTGTATTAGCACTCTGTGTACTCTGTGTATTAGTACTCTGTGTATTGGTACTCTGTGTACTCTGTGTATTAGTACTCTGTGTACTCTGTGTATTAGTACTCTGTGTACTCTGTGTATTAGCACACTGTGTACTCTGTGTATTAGCACTCTGTGTACTCTGTGCGTTAGTACTCTGTGTATTCTGTGTGTTAGTACTCTGTGTGTTAGTACACTGTGTTTTAGTACTCTGTGTATTAGTACTCTGTGTACTCTGTGTATTAGTACTCTGTGTATTAGTACTATGTGTATTAGCACTCTGTGTATTAGCACTCTGTGTACTCTGTGTATTAGTACTCTGTGTACTCTGTGTATTAGTACTCTGTGTACTCTGTGTATTAGTACTCTGTGTATTATCACTCTGTGTATTAGTACTCTGTGTACTCTGTGTATTAGTACTCTGTGTATTAGTACTATGTGTATTAGCACTCTGTGTACTCTGTGTATTAGTACTCTGTGTACTCTGTGTATTAGTACTCTGTGTACTCTGTGTATTAGTACTCTGTGTATTATCACTCTGTGTATTAGTACTCTGTGTACTCTGTGTATTAGTACTCTGTGTATTAGTACTCTGTGTATTAGCACTCTGTGTATTAGTACTCTGTGTATTAGCACTCTGTGTATTAGTACTCTGTGTACTCTGTGTATTAGTACTCTGTGTATTAGTACTCTGTGTATTAGTACTCTGTGTTCTAGCACTCTGTGTACTCTGTGTATTAGTACTCTGTGTATTAGTACTCGGTGTGTACCGGAGTGCAGGGCTGGCCCTGTGTGGGGCACAGCTCCAGTTTGCAGTGCAGGTAGATTTCACTGCTTGCTCCAGAGAACTCAAACATGTTGAAGGAGAACACGCTGGACGTTCCCTGTCCGTTTCCCTGCATCTGCACCGTATCATCAGCAGGGTTCGGACATCTGTCCGGAGACAGGAAATACACACGATGAAGTCTCAGAGTTTATTCTGTTCTAACAGTCAGAGTTTATTCTGTTCTAACATTCAGAGTTTATTCTGTTCTAACAGTCAGAGTTTATTCTGTTCTAACAGTCAGAGTTTATTCTGTTCTAACAGTCAGAGTGTATTCTGTTCTAACAGTCAGAGTGTATTCTGTTCTAACAGTCAGAGTTTATTCTGTTCTAACAGTCAGAGTTTATTCTGTTCTAACAGTCAGAGTGTATTCTGTTCTAACATTCAGAGTTTATTCTGTTCTAACAGTCAGAGTTTGTTCTGTTCTAACATTCAGAGTTTATTCTGTTCTAACAGTCAGAGTTTATTCTGTTCTAACAGTCAGAGTGTATTCTGTTCTAACAGTCAGAGTTTATTCTGTTCTAACAGTCAGAGTTTATTCTGTTCTAACAGTCAGAGTGTATTCTGTTCTAACATTCAGAGTTTATTCTGTTCTAACAGTCAGAGTTTGTTCTGTTCTAACATTCAGAGTTTATTCTGTTCTAACAGTCAGAGTTTATTCTGTTCTAACAGTCAGAGTGTATTCTGTTCTAACAGTCAGAGTTTATTCTGTTCTAACAGTCAGAGTTTATTCTGTTCTAACAGTCAGAGTTTATTCTGTTCTAACAGTCAGAGTGTATTCTGTTCTAACAGTCAGAGTTTATTCTGTTCTAACAGTCAGAGTTTATTCTGTTCTAACAGTCAGAGTTTATTCTGTTCTAACAGTCAGAGTTTATTCTGTTCTAACAGTCAGAGTTTATTCTGTTCTAACAGTCAGAGTTTATTCTGTTCTAACAGTCAGAGTTTATTCTGTTCTAACATTCAGAGTTTATTCTGTTCTAACAGTCAGAGTTTATTCTGTTCTAACAGTCAGAGTTTATTCTGTTCTAACATTCAGAGTGTATTCTGTTCTAACAGTCAGTGTGTTCTGTTCTAACAGTCAGAGTGTATTCTGTTCTAACAGTCAGAGTTTGTTCTGTTCTAACAGTCAGAGTTTATTCTGTTCTAACAGTCAGAGTTTATTCTGTTCTAACAGTCAGAGTGTGTTCTGTTCTAACATTCAGAGTTTGTTCTGTTCTAACAGTCAGTGTGTTCTGTTCTAACAGTCAGAGTGTATTCTGTTCTAACAGTCAGAGTGTATTCTGTTCTAACATTCAGAGTTTATTCTGTTCTAACAGTCAGAGTTTATTCTGTTCTAACAGTCAGAGTGTGTTCTGTTCTAACATTCAGAGTTTGTTCTGTTCTAACAGTCAGTGTGTTCTGTTCTAACAGTCAGAGTGTATTCTGTTCTAACAGTCAGAGTGTATTCTGTTCTAACAGTCAGAGTGTATTCTGTTCTAACATTCAGAGTTTATTCTGTTCTAACAGTCAGAGTTTATTCTGTTCTAACAGTCAGAGTGTATTCTGTTCTAACATTCAGAGTTTATTCTGTTCTAACAGTCAGAGATTATTCTGTTCTAACAGTCAGAGTGTGTTCTGTTCTAACATTCAGAGTTTGTTCTGTTCTAACAGTCAGTGTGTTCTGTTCTAACAGTCAGTGTGTTCTGTTCTAACAGTCAGAGTGTATTCTGTTCTAACAGTCAGAGTTTATTCTGTTCTAACAGTCAGAGTTTATTCTGTTCTAACAGTCAGAGTTTATTCTGTTCTAACAGTCAGAGTTTATTCTGTTCTAACAGTCAGAGTTTATTCTGTTCTAACAGTCAGAGTGTATTCTGTTCTAACAGTCAGAGTTTATTCTGTTCTAACAGTCAGAGTTTATTCTGTTCTAACAGTCAGAGTGTATTCTGTTCTAACAGTCAGAGTTTATTCTGTTCTAACAGTCAGAGTTTGTTCTGTTCTAACAGTCAGAGTTTATTCTGTTCTAACAGTCAGAGTTTATTCTGTTCTAACAGTCAGAGTGTATTCTGTTCTAACAGTCAGAGTTTATTCTGTTCTAACAGTCAGAGTTTATTCTGTTCTAACAGTCAGAGTTTATTCTGTTCTAACATTCAGAGTTTATTCTGTTCTAACAGTCAGAGTTTGTTCTGTTCTAACATTCAGAGTTTATTTCTGTTCTAACAGTCAGAGTTTATTCTGTTCTAACAGTCAGAGTGTATTCTGTTCTAACAGTCAGAGTTTATTCTGTTCTAACAGTCAGAGTTTATTCTGTTCTAACAGTCAGAGTTTATTCGTTTCTAACAGTCAGAGGTGTATTCTGTTCTAACAGTCAGAGTTTATTCTGTTCTAACAGTCAGAGTGTATTCTGTTCTAACAGTCAGAGTTTATTCTGTTCTAACAGTCAGAGTGTATTCTGTTCTAACAGTCAGAGTTTATTCTGTTCTAACAGTCAGAGTTATTCTGTTCTAACAGTCAGAGTTTATTCTGTTCTAACATTCAGAGTTTATTCTGTTCTAACAGTCAGAGTTTATTCTGTTCTAACAGTCAGAGTGTATTCTGTTCTAACATTCAGAGTGTATTCTGTTCTAACAGTCAGAGTGTTCTGTTCTAACAGTCAGAGTGTATTCTGTTCTAACAGTCAGAGTTTGTTCTGTTCTAACAGTCAGAGTTTATTCTGTTCTAACAGTCAGAGTTTATTCTGTTCTAAACAGTCAGAGTGTAGTTCTGTTCTAACAGTCAGAGTTTGTTCTGTTTCTAACAGTCAGATGTGTTCTGTTCTAACAGTCGAGTGTATTCTGTTCTAACAGTCAGAGTGTATTCTGTTCTAACAGTCAGAGTGTATTCTGTTCTAACAGTCAGAGTGTATTCTGTTCTAACAGTCAGAGTTGTGATTCTGTTCTAACAGTCAGAGTTTTGTTCTGTTCTAACAGTCAGTGTGTTCTGTTCTAACAGTCAGAGTTTATTCTGTTCTAACAGTCAGAGTGTATTCTGTTCTAACAGTCAGAGTGTATTCTGTTCTAACAGTCAGAGTTTATTCTGTTCTAACAGTCAGAGTTTATTCTGTTCTAACAGTCAGAGTGTATTCTGTTCTAACAGTCAGAGTTTATTCTGTTCTAACAGTCAGAGTTTATTCTGTTCTAACAGTCAGAGTGTGTTCTGTTCTAACATTCAGAGTTTATTCTGTTCTAACAGTCAGTGTGTTCTGTTCTAACAGTCAGAGTGTATTCTGTTCTAACAGTCAGAGTGTATTCTGTTCTAACAGTCAGAGTGTATTCTGTTCTAACATTCAGAGTGTATTCTGTTCTAACAGTCAGAGTTTATTCTGTTCTAACAGTCAGAGTGTATTCTGTTCTAACATTCAGAGTTTGTTCTGTTCTAACAGTCAGTTTGTTCTGTTCTAACAGTCAGAGTGTATTCTGTTCTAACAGTCAGAGTGTATTCTGTTCTAACATTCAGAGTTTATTCTGTTCTAACAGTCAGAGTTTATTCTGTTCTAACAGTCAGAGTTTATTCTGTTCTAACAGTCAGAGTGTATTCTGTTCTAACAGTCAGAGTGTATTCTGTTCTAACAGTCAGAGTTTATTCTGTTCTAACAGTCAGAGTTTATTCTGTTCTAACAGTCAGAGTTTATTCTGTTCTAACAGTCAGAGTTTATTCTGTTCTAACAGTCAGAGTTTATTCTGTTCTAACAGTCAGAGTTTATTCTGTTCTAACAGTCAGAGTTTATTCTGTTCTAACAGTCAGAGTTTATTCTGTTCTAACAGTCAGAGTTTATTCTGTTCTAACAGTCAGAGTTTATTCTGTTCTAACAGTCAGAGTGTGTTCTGTTCTAACAGTCAGAGTGTATTCTGTTCTAACAGTCAGAGTTTGTTCTGTTCTAACAGTCAGAGTTTATTCTGTTCTAACAGTCAGAGTTTATTCTGTTCTAACAGTCAGAGTTTATTCTGTTCTAACAGTCAGAGTTTATTCTGTTCTAACAGTCAGAGTTTATTCTGTTCTAACAGTCAGAGTTTATTCTGTTCTAACAGTCAGAGTGTATTCTGTTCTAACAGTCAGAGTGTATTCTGTTCTAACAGTCAGAGTTTGTTCTGTTCTAACAGTCAGAGTTTATTCTGTTCTAACAGTCAGAGTTTATTCTGTTCTAACAGTCAGAGTTTATTCTGTTCTAACAGTCAGAGTTTATTCTGTTCTAACATTCAGAGTTTGTTCTGTTCTAACAGTCAGAGTTTATTCTGTTCTAACAGTCAGAGTTTATTCTGTTCTAACATTCAGAGTTTGTTCTGTTCTAACAGTCAGAGTTTATTCTGTTCTAACAGTCAGAGTTTATTCTGTTCTAACAGTCAGAGTGTGTTCTGTTCTAACAGTCAGAGTGTATTCTGTTCTAACAGTCAGAGTGTGTTCTGTTCTAACAGTCAGAGTGTGTTCTGTTCTAACAGTCAGAGTGTGTTCTGTTCTAACAGTCAGAGTGTATTCTGTTCTAACAGTCAGAGTTTGTTCTGTTCTAACAGTCAGAGTTTATTCTGTTCTAACAGTCAGAGTTTATTCTGTTCTAACAGTCAGAGTTTATTCTGTTCTAACATTCAGAGTTTATTCTGTTCTAACAGTCAGAGTTTGTTCTGTTCTAACAGTCAGAGTTTATTCTGTTCTAACAGTCAGAGTTTATTCTGTTCTAACAGTCAGAGTTTATTCTGATCTAACAGTCAGAGTTTATTCTGTTCTAACAGTCAGAGTTTATTCTGTTCTAACAGTCAGAGTTTATTCTGTTCTAACAGTCAGAGTGTGTTCTGTTCTAACAGTCAGAGTGTATTCTGTTCTAACAGTCAGAGTTTGTTCTGTTCTAACAGTCAGAGTTTATTCTGTTCTAACAGTCAGAGTTTATTCTGTTCTAACAGTCAGAGTTTATTCTGTTCTAACAGTCAGAGTTTATTCTGTTCTAACATTCAGAGTTTGTTCTGTTCTAACAGTCAGAGTTTATTCTGTTCTAACAGTCAGAGTTTATTCTGTTCTAACATTCAGAGTTTGTTCTGTTCTAACAGTCAGAGTTTATTCTGTTCTAACAGTCAGAGTTTATTCTGTTCTAACAGTCAGAGTGTGTTCTGTTCTAACAGTCAGAGTGTATTCTGTTCTAACAGTCAGAGTGTGTTCTGTTCTAACAGTCAGAGTGTGTTCTGTTCTAACAGTCAGAGTGTGTTCTGTTCTAACAGTCAGAGTGTATTCTGTTCTAACAGTCAGAGTTTGTTCTGTTCTAACAGTCAGAGTTTATTCTGTTCTAACAGTCAGAGTTTATTCTGTTCTAACAGTCAGAGTTTATTCTGTTCTAACATTCAGAGTTTATTCTGTTCTAACAGTCAGAGTTTGTTCTGTTCTAACAGTCAGAGTTTATTCTGTTCTAACAGTCAGAGTTTGTTCTGTTCTAACAGTCAGAGTTTGTTCTGTTCTAACATTCAGAGTTTATTCTGTTCTGATAATGATTGATCATGAAAGTGTTCTCAAAGCTGGTGAAGGAGCAGCTAGTTTGAATGACTTTGTAGACTGCAGGGTAGCTGGTGGATTTACTCCAGGTGGAACTAAAGTCTGATTTAACACTTGATTACATTTCACATAATGAATCCAAATCTGTAAAGTAACTAAAGGTTTTAAATACATGTAGTGGAGTAAAAGTGGCTACGCTTTAAACTCTAAAATATAGTTACAGACAGACAGACAGACAGACATCGAGATAGAAAGACATCGAGACAGACATATACATAGAAAGACAGACATACGGACAGACTGTCTTCTGTACTTGTATGTATGAATATAATAATATACGTATATTTGTAACGCAGTCTAAAGGCAAAGACGTAGAACCTTTATTTTGAAGAGTACAGCGCAAGCATAGGGCACACTAGCCAATCAGAAGCAAGGAGGCGCTGGAGCCACACCCACTTATGGAAACGAAACATTGAGTGATATACTTGTTTTAACAGTAAGAACAGAAAAACGAAAAAACTAGCTGAATTTCTGTTTTTTCGTTTTGGGTCAAAATTGAAAAACAAAAAAACGACCCGTTTCTGCTTTTTCTTTTGTTTCAATTAGAACGAAAAAACAAACGGTTAAAACGTACCTTCGTCTTCATGTTTTACTACATTAGATTTTGCTTTTTTATGTAAGACTCACATGTTGGGATGAAAACGAGTTGTGTTTGTTTTTAGGAGGATTTTGGTTTTGTCGTTAAAGAATTCTTATTTCTGTTTGGAATTGATGTGATTTCATGAGAAAGTTGCTAAATGTTGTTCTTGACAAATGTACTGAATTCTTAGATGATATTTTATTATCTTAATAATGTTATAATCTGCTTATTGTTGTTTATTTTAGCTCATTGTACTTAAGGCTATTTTGATTTTGGAATTACTCAAACATTTTGATTAATTTGGTTTTTAAAGATTTTGTTTTTTCATAAAAGTCTTACTTTATTTTGTACCACAATTTGTATCTTAAATTTCATCAAGGATTTTGTTTGTTTTATAAGAATTTACCAAATGTTCTCTTCTTAAAACTTTTGTTGAATTTTTACATGAAATATTGTCGCTGACTTTGTATAATTAAGGATTTTATAACCATTTTGCATGTTTTTTGATTATTTGAAAAGAGTATTCTTCATTTTGAATTAAAGGAATATTAATTTTACATAATTATTTGAAACATTTGGCTCAATTGATAAAAAAGTGTAATTTGAGAGGAAGGATCTTATGATCCTCTTAAACCTCAGGGAGCCGCCGAAGGGGCCGAAATCACAACATCTGCAAGCAAAAGTGTCTGAGGGCTTCTTAAGATTTAATAAACTATGAATGTTTCATAGCTATGTAATGGGAAGAAACTCAGCTAACTGATCTTTATTTTGTATTTATTTTTTTAAAACCTCAAAAGCTAACGCTGAGCCTCTGAATTAGCCACGGGCAAAAAGATATTAAGGCCGTTAGCACAGACCTCTAGCTATACCGATCGATATACTGATTGGATCTGCACAAACAAGCTTAGATAACATCCTGAGAGTTCACAGATTATAGAAATATAAGGATCATCACTGAGCGATCAGAACTCGCGACAGGGGAAGCAGTATTTGCTTCCCCTGTCTGTATTAGACAACACACGAGTAGCTTTAGGTAGCAAAACACGGAGATATGCTCACCGTAGCTGTTATTCTGATCAAAAGTTGTGTTCAATGGCATTGAAACGAGAAAAAACGTGGCTGAAGGTCAATCCATAGGTTAATCCAATGTGCCTGTCACTTTGCAAAAATGATTGATAGTCCATAATTACATTTTTATGCAAAAATCGGAGAAGAAAAATTAGCTGCTAATGGTAGCCACCAGAGGCTACCATTAGCAGCTAATTTTTCATTAATGTAATGTAATGACGGTTAGAAAGAGATGTCAATCATCAAAATCGAGCAAGGGGGGCCAGAGATATGGAAAATCCACCCAAATGACCCCAGAGGTGTTTGTTTTTGCTAAACCTCTCTAAAAAGGTCAAATGTCACTTGTTTTGCATCAATCTTGATACAGGGTACTTATTATATGTTTTACTTTGGATTCCTAAAGCTTTTAGTCTACCTCACCATCATCCAAGGGTAGTTTTCACTATAAATAAAAAATAGGTTTTTGGACGGACACTATAATTTACAGTTTTTTACCATGTTCAATCTGAATTTTCTTTAAATAAAAAATATCTATAACTCACAGGTTTATCATTACTTTGAGAAAAAAGATTATTCATTTTCCCCTTTTAGAAGTGTAGTTAAGGTCATTTGTTCTGGAAATGTCATTTTCGAGCCTGAGACCTGAAAAACAGGCTTGGGGCCTAACAGGTTAAATATAAGGAGGGAACATGGAGAAAGACGTATAATGAGCACAGAGACCTGAGCTCAGATATCAACTGAAATCACAGAAATTATCTTCTATGTTCAATAAAATAAACGGTGAAACTCTCTGCATGCTTTTCAGTGGGGCTGCACAGGGTCAAATATATAACTAACAGATATCACCGTGAAACCACTTCATTACTGACATTAACACAAGTATCTTTTATATTACGAGGTTTTCTGGGATGTTATGTTTAAACATGCAAATTAGGCGTTATGTCATCCTGTCTTTTGGTGAATTTAGAAAAAATCTGCAGACACAGAGTTTGTGAAATAAACTCCTGGATGTGGATTTTGGACGTTTTCTTTAAACCAGTCAGCTCTCTCCTCCAGACTGTATCCAGAGATGAGGACATGTCGTGGGCCCGCAGAGAGCAGCAGGCTCTGGGCAGAGTTCCCTCCAGAGGTGAGACCCTTCATGAGATAAAACCTGTTATATTACCTCTGTAATCCAGGGGTAGCTAAGTATATCTATCCAAATACTTCTACTTTACTTAAAGGTCCCCTATTATACTGTTTTATTTATATCACAGGTCTCAGATCAACACATTCTCACTCCCAACTCGACCTATGTTGACGTTATGTCAGGGTCCCTGTCGTCACTTTCCAAGGCAAGGGGGGGTCCTTTAGCGTCAAGTTTCAACTATCAGGGCGTCCCATTGACTTGCATAGAGCTCCCTGAACGTTGTTAATAGACGAGTTGGGATTGCGGCACAATGCTCTCCGCAGATCCATTCTCACAGCGTTTATCAACCTTTTTCTAACTCAATATCAAGCCACACTTATTGTTTTTACTTCTTTATTTTAATTGAATAATGTCGGACTTTTGTTGCTGTCAGTTAGGGGGAGAGTAGGGGCTCAGAAAACTGACATCTGTGTGTTTATTTATTTGTTTGATTATATAATGTCAGACTTTTGGAGTCCGTCTGGACCGAGGGTCGGAGCAGCTCATTCAAACACAGGAAGCTGTGTTTTCAAAATAAGAGTTCATTTTAAAATTATGTTTGAAAATATATTTTATATTAACTAGACCACTGGGTCATGTTAAGACCATCTTTTCTGTCGGTTTGGTGTTACAAATATCAAAACAATATATGTGTGGATAACAAAATACATCCGTCATAAACTAAACTGGAAACAGCAGTATGTTTTATTGTGTTAACACTGTAAACTTGACAGTTTTTTAACCGCCTAGTGGTTAAAGCACGTTATTGCATGTTTTTGTTGATATGTTATATTTGATGAAAACATAAAAATATTAAGAGCACATACTTTCAGAGGAGGAAAGTAGAAGGTCAATGATAGAAATATAGAATATAAAAAATCAAGAAGATATTGTAAGTGATCTCTACAATAAAACAGTTTAGTGCCGGATGTACAAAGATATTAATGGGAGGATGTGCAAAACAGACAACTAATTAACCTTTATTAACACATTAAAGAATACTTTAGGTTAAGGTCTTCTTTTGAATCAGAAAAAAGCTTTGGGGGTATCTATCTACAGATAAATATTAAGCCTGACAAAGTACTTAACGTTTAATATATTGCATGGTTTGTTTTGGGACTTGACAATCAACTTTCCTGCAATGTTAACTATGTTGAAGCACTTATTTTAACCGATATTATACATATTTATTATACTCTTATAAGATGTATGTAGATAGAATAAGAAATGTGTAGAATATGACAGTTTAATGGTGGAGGTATACACATATCGATAGATGTCTTGTAATGCACTGTTGAGGAACCTACGACCCAAGTTTTTCATCTCCGACCTTGTCAAGTATTGAACATTCAATAAATAAAGAACACATAATTATTAAATATAAAACACAGAATTTATGTTATTTTACTAAATGATTTATAAATAAACACCACTGCATATTTACAACCCGTTCAAATCCAGTTTTGGACAGTCTGCCGTGATTCCATCCCATTTCAAAGTGCTATTTGACGCTCAGCGTAACCCTCGGTGCACTGCCACTCAAACATCCAATCACAGAGCTTGAGGACTAATCACGGGGTTTGTCAAGCAAAGCGGAGAGAATACTTAGTTCCGGGTGTAAAATTATCTAAAGCAATTGCTATGAGCTGCTCCGACCCTCGGTCCTGACGGACTCCAAAAGTCCGACATTATACAATCAAACAAATAAATAAACACAAGGATAATTGTGTCTTATTGTTGAGTAAATAACAGTGTGTGGTTTAGAAAATACAAAATGATAAGGAAAAAACGATGAAACAATACAGATGTCAGTTTTCTGAGCCCCTACTCTCCCCCTAACTTACAGCAACAAAAGTCCTACATTATACAGTTAAAATAAAGAAGTAAAAACAATAAGTGTGGCTTGATATTGAGTTAGAAAAAGGTTGATAAACGCTGTGAGAATGGATCTGCGGAGAGCATTTTGCCGCGATCCCAAGTCGTCTATTACCAACGTTGAGGGAGCTCTATGCAAGTCAATGGACATCCCCGAAAGTTGAAACTCGACGCTAAAGGGCCCCCCTTGCGTTGGAAAGTGATGACAGGGACCCTGACATAACGTCAACCTAGCAAAGCCCGCCTGGCACGTACCAGAGTTCAACATTGTGTGATTGTGTTTCTACACGGACCCTCACTATTGCGGTAAGCGTGTTGTAACTTTGGGTTGTCGTTGTCACCTCCGGGTATCCTGTGTGCCTGTTCTTTCCCCACCCTCGGGTGCTATTTCCTGCTCTACCTGTCTCATGGTTGGTTACTTCCCTACCTTAACTTAGGGACTTGTGTGTCCACTGTGTGGACATTAACTACAGGTCGCGGTACTCCAAGTGTACAGGCATGCCACTGTGTGGACATTAACTACAGGTCGCGGTACTCCAAGTGTACAGGCATGCCCCAGAGCAAAATAAAAATAAGCTGGGGTGCTACATAGATAGCCAGTGCAGGGGCCTTCCACGTGGAAAAAGAACCGGAGACGGGCGAGCTTTCCCCGCAGAGATATAAAATGTTAAAGTTTTGGGGTTTCTCGCGTAATTCAGGACAAATGCACCAGGGGGCTTAATGTCCAGTGAGTGGACATCATTGTCCGTGGCGTGTACAGAATAATATGTCCATATCACGGACATTAATACATAGAGTGGTGTCCATGAAATGGACATTGCAAATAAGTGTTTAAAACGTGCGGAAAACTGTTTGAAATGTCGGGGAAAGGGTTGTGAATACAGACCCAGAGCACAGGTGGTGCAGCACCTGACTTTTCAACCCAGGAATACGTGTTTGAAAGGGGGGGGAAAGTATTGTAAATAGAGGCTATCTCAGGCTATCTCAGACTTCCATGAAATACTCCGGGGAAAAGCACCTCTCTGTGGCCCTACACAGAGCCCCAAATCACAGACTAAACAGCTACAACAACATTTCATCCACATTTGACTCATGAAATGTACAGGAATATGTCCAGGCTGTGACCCAGAGAGAGCAGCTCCATCCAGCACCTCGCTCAATCCCACCCAGAGTTGACAGGCTGCTGCTTACAGAGTCACTGGTCCCACACTCACAGGCAGAGCTCCAGAGTGATGCACATGGCCTTATTACCCCGGAATGAGTGCTTACAAGCCGGGTAAAGTCTCCCTGCAGCCCCTCCATAACGGTAATAATGGTTAGAAATCATTGCCATGTAACCCCGGCAGCAGGTTCACTGCTGTAAGCAGGGTCCCACACTCACAGGCAGAGCTCCAGAGTGATGCACATGGCCTTATTACCCCGGAATGAGTGCTTACAAGCCGGGTAAAGTCTCCCTGCAGCCCCTCCATAACGGTAATAATGGTTAGAAATCATTGCCATGTAACCCCGGCAGCAGGTTCACTGCTGTAAGCAGGGTCCCACACTCACAGGCAGAGCTCCAGAGTGATGCACATGGCCTTATTACCCCGGAATGAGTGCTTACAAGCCGGGTAAAGTCTCCCTGCAGCCCCTCCATAACGGTAATAATGGTTAGAAATCATTGCCATGTAACCCCGGCAGCAGGTTCACTGCTGTAAGCAGGGTCCCACACTCACAGGCAGAGCTCCAGAGTGATGCACATGGCCTTATTACCCCGGAATGAGTGCTTACAAGCCGGGTAAAGTCTCCCTGCAGCCCCTCCATAACGGTAATAATGGTTAGAAATCATTGCCATGTAACCCCGGCAGCAGGTTCACTGCTGTAAGCAGGGTCCCACACTCACAGGCAGAGCTCCAGAGTGATGCACATGGCCTTATTACCCCGGAATGAGTGCTTACAAGCCGGGTAAAGTCTCCCTGCAGCCCCTCCATAACGGTAATAATGGTTAGAAATCATTGCCATGTAACCCCGGCAGCAGGTTCACTGCTGTAAGCAGGGTCCCACACTCACAGGCAGAGCTCCAGAGTGATGCACATGGCCTTATTACCCCAGAATGAGTGCTTACAAGCCGGTTAAAGTCTCCCTGCAGCCCCTCCATAACGGTAATAATGGTTAGAAATCATTGCCATGTAACCCCGGCAGCAGGTTCACTGCTGTAAGCAGGGTCCCACACTCACAGGCAGAGCTCCAGAGTGATGCACATGGCCTTATTACCCCGGAATGAGTGCTTACAAGCCGGGTAAAGTCTCCCTGCAGCCCCTCCATAACGGTAATAATGGTTAGAAATCATTGCCATGTAACCCCGGCAGCAGGTTCACTGCTGTAAGCAGGGTCCCACACTCACAGGCAGAGCTCCAGAGTGATGCACATGGCCTTATTACCCCGGAATGAGTGCTTACAAGCCGGGTAAAGTCTCCCTGCAGCCCCTCCATAACGGTAATAATGGTCAGAAATCATTGCCAGGGCAGAAAGCTGTTTTTAAAAGTGAAAAAACGATTTAAAACCCTTTGAAATGACTGTCAGGTGCTGATGGAAAGCAGGCGGAAATACATTGATTGTTTTACCCCGGAATGAGTGCTTACAAGCCGGGTAAAGTCTCCCTGCAGCCCCTCCATAACGGTAATAATGGTTAGAAATCATTGCCAGGGCAGAAAGCTGTTTTTAAAAGTGAAAAAACGATTTAAAACCGTTTAAAAAGCCATTTGAGTGCAGTTATCATGTGTCCCCACAGGAGGGCGCATCAGCCAAGTGAGCACAGTGCAAAAACAGTCAAAAACACTCTAAACAAAGGGCAAATCAATGGATTTAAAGTGCAGGGAAGCTCCGCAACACACACAGGTACATTCCTAAATCCCCACAATAGTGACAACGGTGATTTAAACTAGTTTCTGTGGGGAAAAGAGTGCTAAAAATCGGATTAAACAGCTCCAGCATCTCGACCTGACATGAGCAAACAGGCTGTCAGGTGCTGAAGGAAAGCAGGCGGAAATACATTGATTGTTTTACCCGGGAATAAGGGCTTACAAGGCGGGTAAAGTGCTCCAGCATCTCGACCTGACATGAGCAAACAGGCTATCTCAGAATTCCATGAAATATACCGGGAAAGCACCTATTTGTAGCCGCTCACAGAGCCCTAAAATACGGACAAAACAGCTCCAGCATCTCGACCTGACATGAGCAAACAGGCTGTCAGGTGCTGAAGGAAAGCAGGCGGAAATACATTGATTGTTTTACCCGGGAATAAGGGCTTACAAGGCGGGTAAAGTGCTCCAGCATCTCGACCTGACATGAGCAAACAGGCTATCTCAGACTTCCATGAAATATACCGGAAAAGCACCTATTTGTAGCCGCTCACAGAGCCCTAAAATACGGACAAAACAGCTCCAGCATCTCGACCTGACATGAGCAAACAGGCTGTCAGGTGCTGAAGGAAAGCAGGCGGAAATACATTGATTGTTTTACCCGGGAATAAGGGCTTACAAGGCGGGTAAAGTGCTCCAGCATATCGACCTGACAGGCACACTACCATAACCTCGCGCACCGTGGGTCCCCGGGCCCCCGAACTTAAGCACTCCCCCACGGACTAAACCCAGATGATCACACCCTCAAGAACCTCGTGCCCCTGGGAATCTTAAAGTGGGGGTGTAGTTTGCGGTGCTTTACAGTCCGCCCACCAGCATCCATATTCATCCTTATTAACAGCCCCACCCACCCTCCTGCGGAGGATGTTCTCATGGCCCTGGTAACACTTAAAGGTGGTGGATTGTGTGGTGCTTTACAGTCCGCCCACCAGCATCCATATTCGGCTTTATTCACAGCCCCACCTGCCCTGCTGGAGGTTCACACTTTAACTTTTTTTTACCCTCCTCTGCCTTACACATCCTCCAACACTTGAGCACCCCTCCATGCACACCACCAGAACCTCGTGCCCCTGGGGGAGGAAAACACCCTTATTTCCAGCATATTGCTTTACCTTCCCTCTCATGCTACTCACTATTGTCACTTGTTCCGCTCCAATTATCCGGTACCAACTCATCATTCTCCACTCCCATTATCCGGTACCAACTGAACTAGGGTGTAATAGTTTTTAAAAAAGAGGACCAAGTAAGTAATTTTAACAAACTTTATTACAATAAATAAACATGCATTACAGAACTATATACATTGACATTGTCACTTTATAACATGCTAACATTATTCACTCATCCAGCACAAGGGGACTGAGTTGAACAACACATTCCATATTTACAAGTTGGTCAGTGGCTTGTGCACTGATAACATTGTCCGTATCGGGTGAAGTTGGTGCAGAGTATGGCACCCTCTCTTCACCCATGTCTGAGGGACTGTGTTCGGCCATTGACTGTTCCCTCTTTGCCGCTCTCCAAGCGTTGAAGTTTAAGTAGAATTCTTCGTCTGACGTCTCGGCATCGGGGGAGTCTTGGTAGGGAGTGGGGCTATGAACCTCTCCAGAGCTGTCACTGTCAATGTCAATGTCCCCCAAATTGTCTTCACTCCCCCCTGATGCTGCTGCCGCTGCTTGCAGTGACTCTGTGAAGAGCAGCCGTATTTCCGCAGCCTCTTTCAAAGAAGGATTATTGGCATAAAATGTGTCTGCAGTTGCAGTGTTGTGACACATGAAATCACTCACTCTTTGGCGGTTGCCTATGTCCTGAAACCTCTTCGCATTATCTGCGTGGTCTGTGCGGAGGTCGGTGAAGTTAATGGGACCGTTTAGTCCCACATCAGCCCATGCCAACCTCAGGAAGTAGGCAAGGTTCCTCGACGGGTTCTTCCCCGCTGTGTATAGGAAGTAGCGGTTCTGGGTGCAGGTCAGCGTCCCCTTGATTTCCAGCCACCTCTTCATCCATCCGAATTCTTCTATGGTGAGGTACAGCTGCGCTTCACCAAACGCGTTGGCCGTCTTGTGGTTGCTTACCTGTTATGACAGAGGTAGAGAGCGTCAATACAAATATCAATCATGCACAACATGTTTATCACTGCCAGAATAAACACATTTTGTAATAGCACTCACGTGGATGAGGTAGCCAAAGGCAGTGCCAGTTGTCTCCGCCTTTCGGACCTCGGCGTTGGTCATGTTGGAGTAGACCCCCGGACGGTGGCCATAAATGCAGCTCCAATGGAGGGTCATGTACCCATAGAGCAATAGCCGGGTTGCGGTAGTCGGATTGCTGGCCATCACGTCCAGGAGCTGAGGGATGCGAGTGTTGGCCGCAGTCAAACATGCCATGATGTCTTTATGGCTCGGCAGACCTTCCATCTTGTCCCGCTTCACCTGCATCTGGTGGATAAGCACCTTCTTCCTCAGGGACTTCAGGATGGCAACAACTTCCCGTTTGATTATAATCATGTCGTATTGGTTGAGCCTGCTCCCCTTGCATGGTGTGTCTGCCATGTACTTGAGAAAGTGTGATATATTTTTGATATAGAAGTCAGAGGTCGTGACTTGTAGGCTTGACTTTATCAGGCTCCGGGACCAGCTGTTGGCAAAGGAAAACGCATCAGTACATCGTATTGCGTCAATGTGGAGAACACACACAATGATGGTAACATCATGGACAGTTTTTTGATGTTACTCACCCACGTATCCTCTTCAGATCCCTCAGAAAGAGCCAGTCAGACAGGCGTTTGAAACCGTGTGCCATGAAGCTTAGGAACGATTTCACTCTGCTTAGTTTGGAGACTGCGTTTTCTTGGAGCCTCACTGTTGGGTCGATGCCCTCGTAATGCTCTCGATATCCTTGCAGATACTCCTCTGTGAAACATAACACAGTACTTTAATGACAACACATTGTGTGTTACAGAAACTGCATTTGTTGTTGTTATTCAACACACTTACCCATGATGGGTGGGAATGTTATTTCCCGCATTATATTCCCCCGGCCCCTGCCGCTGAACCAGGGGGAATTTATGGGAGGAGAGGTTGACGAGGCCTCTGTATCTACGGATGCCGGTTCAGAGGAGCTGGATACAGGTGTCTGAGAGGCAATGGGGGACTTGCTGCACGAGGGAATGGGAGACTTGCTGCGCGATGGAATGGGGGACTTGCTGAAGGAGGGACCTTTGGACTTGGACTGCCTCTTTGGTGTTGCCTCTGTTCGGGGTCGTTTCTTTCGAAACACCCGCTCTTGTTCCTCCCCATCCTCTTCATCGAACCCATGCATGTCCTCGGCCCTCTGGTTCCTCCTCTGTCGCTTGTGTTTTATCATCTTCTGCAGCTTGCTGCGCAGGGCTTTCACCCCAGCAGCATACATGTCCCTCTGATTCCTCATGGTGTTTGCCTCCATCCTCCATTCAATACACTCCGGTTTTTGACATGAAATCACTGGGGACAAGGGTGGAGGTGGTGACAGGACCTCATCACCCTCATAGTCCACCTCCCAAGAGGTAATCATCGCAACTGGAGGCTTTTTCAATCAAAGTTCATGAAGCTCCTTCGTTGCTACTGTCATTTTTACTTTATGTACGACCACATGTATCTCCTCTCGGGACAGCTCAACATGGTCTCTGTCCAAGTGCCGGTCCAGCCTTGTCCCGCTATATTCACATCCTGCAATGGTGCATGGATGGAGCCTAATGTTTGTACGTCCATTGGCCAACAACAGCAGAATTTTTCGTTCAACTAAATTATGCACACTATGGTGCCTCTGCAAGTGCTTGCTCAGGGCCCGGTAGGAAGTCTTACAGATCGGACAACCGATCAACATCCTATCTGTATGCATGAGCATTTTGGTACCGGGAAGTGTACCCAGTATAATGTATAGAACCGGGGGCGACAAAGAAGGAAAGTTGCACTCAGCGAACTAGGAAGACCCCATGTCAAATCTATCCAGTTTATTTTCAAAACATTGTTTTGTCCATTTGCATCATCGTGCGAAAGGTGTCCCATTTAGGCACTCGTTAGGCGGGCAGAGATCCCTGTCATCTCTCGGTCCTATCCTCCAGGCAAGGCGGGGGCCAAAACTGCGTGAAAAAGTATCCAAAAATAGTGCATCATAATGCGGGTAGAGTCCCATCAAACTTCCCTCCCTTTCCTCCAGAGTCTGGAAATACTATGTTATCTTTTTGGAGTACCATGAAAAGCCGCCAAATGTATCCGAAAATAGTGCATCATAATGCAGGTAGAGTCCCCTGACAACTCCCCTTGCAGTCCTCCAGAGTCTGGAAATACTATGTTATCTTTTTGGAGAACCATAAAAAAGGGGTGAAAATGGATAAAAGTACCCCAAAATAGTGTTCCATAAGGCGGGTAGAGTCCCCTGACAACTGCCCTTACATTCCTCCAGAGGCAGAAAAAGTCAAAATTAACTTTTGGAAGAACCATAGGAAAGGGGTGAAAATGGATAAAAGTACCCCAAAATAGTGTTCCATAAGGCGGGTAGAGTCCCCTGACAATTCCCCTTACATTCCTCCAGAGGCAGAAAAAGTCAAAGTTAACTTTTGGAAGAACCATAGGAAAGGGGTGAAAATGGATAAAAGTACCCCAAAATAGTGTTCCATAAGGCGGGTAGAGTCCCCTGACAACTCCCCTTACATTCCTCCAGAGGCAGACAAAGTCAAAGTTAACTTTTGGAAGAACCATAGGAAAGGGGTGAAAATGGATAAAAGTACCCCAAAATAGTGTTCCATAAGGCGGGTAGAGTCCCCTGACAACTCCCCTTACATTCCTCCAGAGGCAGAAAAAGTCAAAGTTAACTTTTGGAAGAACCATAGGAAAGGGGTGAAAATGGATAAAAGTACCCCAAAATAGTGTTCCATAAGGCGGGTAGAGTCCCCTGACAACTCCCCTTACATTCCTCCAGAGGCAGAAAAAGTCAAAGTTAACTTTTGGAAGAACCATAGGAAAGGGGTGAAAATTGATAAAAGTACCCCAAAATAGTGTTCCATAAGGCGGGTAGAGTCCCCTGACAACTCCCCTTACATTCCTCCAGAGGCAGAAAAAGTCAAAGTTAACTTTTGGAAGAACCATAGGAAAGGGGTGAAAATTGATAAAAGTACCCCAAAATAGTGTTCCATAAGGCGGGTAGAGTCCCCTGACAACTCCCCTTACATTCCTCCAGAGGCAGAAAAAGTAAGTTAACTTTTGGAAGAACCAGAGGAAGGGGTGAAAATGGATAAATTGTATCCCAAAATAGTGTCTCATAATTACGTGACAACGCCCCTTGTATTCCTCCAGAGGCACGTTCAAAAACTTAAAGTGTGTTAAGAACCATGATTGGGGGTCCTCCAGGCAACAATTGTATCCGAGCCAAAGCACTCTTGTAGCGGACACATTCCTCCATGATGTGAAACAGCCGTTTTTTTTCTAAGTGCTCTCAAAAACCGGGTTTCCGATTTCGTGCAGATGGTAGCTTGGAAAAGATGAATAGATTTATTTGACGGAGGAAGGGAGGTCTCGAATCCCCTCTCCCTTGTAAAATGAAAGGTGGGGGTGAAAATGTGTCCGGGGCTTCCGCCGGAAGCTCCGAAGACTTGGTTTTTTTTTAGCCCCTCCTCCGTGGGCACTTGGCCGTTTTTTCGAGAATTTTTAAAAACTTCATTTTTGATTACTTTAAGATATAATTGACCGTTTTCTTTACTTTTTTTTGCTTTCCACGGGTGGGGGCGCATGGCAGGCCGCCTTTGAGCTCCCAAATTCGGCCTGGAACCTCCGGGAATTGTGGACTAAGCTCCATAAACTGACAAAGTCACCCAGAAATGTCATTTTAATAGCCCAAAAATATATAATACAAATACATTTAAATAGTAAAAGGTACAATTGTGCTCCTAATTACCCGGAATTTGATTTATATAGCCCCATGATAGTGATTAAAAATCATTTTCATGGAAAAAAGTGTTAAAATGCCTGATTAATATGTTTGTAATGCTGGCAGCAGGTTCACTGCAGTAGGCAGGGTCCCACACTCACAGGCAGAGCTCCAGGGTGATGCACATGGCTTTCTTAGCCAGGAAGAAGTGTGTGAAAGCTGGGTAAAGTGTTCATGCAGCCCCTCCATAACTGGTAATAATGGTTAGAAGGGCTTACAAAGAGCTCCAGGGTGATGCACATGGCTTTATTACCCCGGAATGAGTGCTTACAAGCCAGGTAAAGTCTTCCTGCAGCCCCTCCATAAGTAATAATGGTTAGAAGGGCTTACAAAGAGCTCCAGGGTGATGCACTTGGCTTTATTACCCCGGAATGAGTGCTTACAAGCCGGGTAAAGTCTTCCTGCAGCCCCTCCATAACGGTAATAATGGTTAGAAGGGCTTACAAAGAGCTCCAGGGTGATGCACATGGCTTTATTACCCCGGAATGAGTGCTTACAAGCCGGGTAAAGTCTCCCTGCAGCCCCTCCATAAGTAATAATGGTTAGAAGGGCTTACAAAGAGCTCCAGGGTGATGCACTTGGCTTTATTACCCCGGAATGAGTGCTTACAAGCCGGGTAAAGTCTTCCTGCAGCCCCTCCATAACGGTAATAATGGTTAGAAATCATTTCCAGGGCAGAAAGCTGTTTTTAAAAGTGAAAAAACGATTTAAAACCCTTTGAAATGACTGTCAGGTGCTGATCACTGCTGTTAGCAGGGTGTCAGCTTCGTGGACCCCAAAGTTAAAAGGAAATGTCCAGGATATTGACATAGCATATTTATATACAGAATGATGATTATTTTACCCTCAGATCAGCGCTTTTATGCGGGTATCATCAGTGCTGTTAGCAGGGTGTCAGCTTCGTGGACCCCAAATGTAATGTCCATGATCCACGGGGTGGACACAGACACATGCGTAGAGCACCCCCAAGTATGTAGGTACAGTTCGTCAAATTTCTCCTGTCGGTGGCAGGGACTTTGCATTATAAGTTGACGTCACATTTCCATTGTGCGGACATTTGTACATTTAAACGACAAATCACATGTTAAATCTGTCCATAAGGCAGACCTTTCCCATCCTCCTTTACTGGTACCGATACATGTGTTAAATGTAGTATAGTTGTTAGTTTGGAGGCGGGAATCATAGCCATAGAAGCCCGGCTCCGCATCTTAGAAAGTAACTCAGCTACAGCAAAGCCCATGTTAGCCGATGCGGACCGGCAAAAGGTAGATCCTATTAGCCGTCCCCCGGCAACTCCCGAGCAGCAGGGAGACTGTTGTGACTGTTCAGTAAGGGCATAACGCGAAACCCGCAGGTCCCCACCAACCGGTTCACGTATCTAACAGATATTCCCCACTCAGCGAGACACCCGCCAACCCTGTCTCCTAAAAATGACGTTCCCACAGAACTAAACTGCATTCTCAATTACGTTTAGCAAGAAACGTATTTTCTCCAACCTTGCGTTCGTTATGAACGTATCTCAAATACGTTTATTTTCTACATATCTTCTAGAAACATATTTTCTCCCACGTTACGTTTCTTATGAACGTATCTTAAATACGTTTATTTTCTACATATCTTTGCCATTTATTGTCTTGCTTATAATAATGATAATAGTCATTTATAAATATCATTTTAGAGCACACATTTGAAAGGCTGTAATTTCGCCCAGCTGTTACTCTCATGAGCGAGGCAGAAAATAATAGTTTTAACATGCCAAAAAGCTGCTGTGTCGTTTATTGCAACTCAAACATTAAAACAAATCCAGAGTTACGTGTTTAACAGAGAAAATAAGTTTCTTGCTAAACGTAATTGAGAATGCAGTTTAGTTCTGTGGGAACGTAATTTTTAGGAGACAGGGTTGCACCCGCTGAGAAGCCAACTCTGGTTATTGGTAGCTCTATTATGAGACACGTGAATTTAGAGACCGAAGCCTCCACAGTCACATGCATTCCGGGGGCCAGAGCGGGCCACGTTGAGGCGCATCTTAAACTGCTGGCTAAGAATAAACGTAAATACAGTAGGATTGTTATTCACGTCGGTGGTAATGATGTTCGTTTACGCCAATCAGAATGCACCAAAGTTAATGTGTCGTCGGTGTGTCAAGTCCTTCAGGGTTTTGGCCTGTATCAGTGATTTAGCCTGACTTGAGAGGCTGGAGGGCAACAGAGGACGCTTGGACAACTCGAATTTTGTTCTTTTTGTCTTTATTTATTTAAGACAGCTCCAAGAATTCATCAGGTTGAAAACCTTCAAAACACAACGTACAAACAAATGTTAGCTCACATGCAAACACAAATTACAAACATTTTGCAGGCCTCACTGCATTCTCAATAATAATAATAGCAACACAAACCATGTTTTAATTAAAAGGATAACTTGTTATTTTAAAACCACATCATTAACTTAAATGAATTAATAAGAGTGTTTATCTCTCTCTGCGCTGTCTAAATTACACAGCAAACAAACGGAGCACAGGCAGACCGCGCTGCGTAAAAAGCCGTCGATTGCGCAACAGCACTCTCGCAGTCGCAAAGTGAGGGAACAGATCAAGTACATAAACCACAATAAACACAATAAACACCGGAGAAACATACCAACGGCGTCTCCGGAGCCTCACACACACTGTCGCTTGGTTCTCCCTCCGTGGCTTTGAGAACAAGAGACCGGCCATCACAAACTACGCCCCTTATGTTGCCGTGTTACCGGAAGCGGCATTCATATTTTTTCAATACAGCTCACTTATGAAAGGTAGCCTTAGTCCAAGATAAAACGAATACCCTCTCTTGGTATTGAACAATACAATATAATAATAATAATAATAATAATAATACTCTAAACGAAAACACATAATTATTTCTCAGTCCGTTTTTCACAGATATTATTACATATTGATTTTCGTCTCGACAGTGTGTAGTTATAATAAAACAATGTCGGACACCGTAATCTTCTCTGGTCCCCTCCCCAATCTGATCAATGATGACATGTATAGCCGCAGCAGTGGCCGCCGGCCCATAGGGGCGCTAGGGGTGCCGCCCCACCTCTTCCCACATACAAAAAAAAATATTTATAAAAAAATTAAATTACAAAAGAAATATTTAAAAAATAAAAAAATTTAAATATATATATTTTATATTTTTATTTTTAATGAACAAGGTAAATATCATACAATTGGTATCAGTAAAATGTATAATCTACAATAAAATCTCGTTTAAAATTGTGTTACGATGTCCAATGTTACTGATAAGTCACATGTTTCCTGCCTGGCCTTGCCCGTGGCATTAGTTTATCATTACCGGGCGGAGCCCCCGAGCCAAACGGCAGCAACCAGCACGTTGCAAAAGTCTCAATAGTAAACTGTGCCGCCGAAACATAATTTCAGCCAATCAGCGCCGTCAAATATTTTGGTCATGAGGGCGCTCACGTTGGCGCCCACGTTGCTTACGTGCGTTGACGTGAGTTGTTTTTTAGACTCGTGAGTGACCAAGGTGACGCAGTAGTTGGATGAGAATGGTGTGCAGGTGGAGTCGCCGGACCTCGGTCCGCACCCAATTCCGTGCAAGAGCTACTCTCCAATCCTTTCGAAAGGAGAAGTTTGGGAGATAAATTGATACTTAAAGACCTTGGACCGGACCAACCCGATTTGTATATATCACAGCAAGCTCGTGAAAAAGACAAAACGTATCAACGAGGCTTCTCATGTAGCTGGTACACGAGAAAGGCATGGCTAGCTGGATGCAAACAGGTAAATGCTATCTTTTGTTTCCCATGCTTGCTCTTCAAACAGCCGGGGACAGATACGATCTGTTCAGAAACTAGACAAAAGTTAAACAAGTACAAACCACAGACTGTCTGTGTCATGGAGAATACAGTCGCTGGTTTATTTATGTCTGTATAGGCCGTTGTTGTGAGTGTGGACGGTCGGAGCATATATAACGTTAGCTTAGCCAAGCTCCATTCAGAAAACAAGCATTCTAAAAGGTTCTTCGCCTGCCGTCTGTCTGCAGACTTGTCAAAGCATTAATTCATGGTTTTTACTAACCGGTATCAGTATGTTGTTACGTCGCCATCATTTAGAAACGTGTATTACAATTTAATCACGGTAAAATATGTTCATTTTGTTGTAGTTGTACCTCCCGAGCCAGTGCGTCTTGTTTGAATGATGCGAGTAAACACAGCTGGCAGCCGCGGTGAAACTCGAGCGACTAGAGCGATGCGATAGGAGCGTTTAGAGCGAAGCGAATATTCGCATCACGTCCGGTCTGAACGCAGCATTAAAGCGAGCTCCGCGCTGCACTGGAAACGCGCCATTACATCACCAGAAGTCCTAATTTAAGGGGTCATTTCTCCCAATTTTTTTGTTTTACTCACTATATCAACAGCCCCACCACAAATATTTTCCACCAGCCGCCACTGAGCCGCATGTCATCGTTTCAGCGCAGCAAACAATGTGGGCTTCGTAAATAATTGGACAGCCTTCTGGGGAAAACCTGGTCTGATTAAGAGAGACGGCATTCATCCTACTTTGGAAGGTGCAAATCTCATGTTGGCAAACATTTCAGGGCTTTGTGGACTTAATCCATGACAAACTGGAGTTGAGACCAGGGGCCTCATTTATAAAGGGATATACGCAAAAAAAATGGCGTACGCCAGTTTCTACGCAATGTTTGCGATTTATAAAATACTAACTTGACGGGAAAACGTGCGGTCCTCCACGCAAACTCTAACCCATGCGTACGCACTAAGCACAAAAACGGGAGAGACGAGAAACTGCGACACCGTTGGCAGAAGGAAGAATGGAGAGAAATATGTGGAAATAATACCATAAACAAAATGTTACCTCTCATTTATCATATATGAAGAATTCATTTTCAAACATTGATTAAAGCCAATCTTAAAATGATTAAACAAACGCCTGTTTGAGACTCCTCAGTGCACACAAAAACATAACTTGGAGAAATAAATAAATACGGATATGTTATTTAACACCACCTCGAATATGTTGTGTTAATGTTATGAAATGTTTTCTCATAAATGATGCGGTTTTGCATTTCTATAGGTTGTACGAGCATGGTTTTATATACTACCATGTTTAAACATGTTTTATGCCGTTTGCTAAGACTTGATAAGTCGCTCGTAAAACACAGGAGGTATGGAAACAAAGAACACCATATGTGGTAAATTGTACAGCTAATATAACACAACACATTAGTTGTATTTCCTTTAACTGGTGGATATAGAGTTGCTGCAGTGGAGACGCTGCGCACAGCTGATCGACAGCTGGGACACAAACCACCAAATACGAAAACATAATTCAGATCCAGTCGTCATGACTCCACTCCGGAGGGATTCCCCGATCATTTCTTACAGTCTCTCATCAAGGAGGTGTCGCCTGTCCCCGGTACAAACACACTGCCTGAGGAAGGCTATGTGTATTTTTTTGTCATGAACCTTTTTCGGACCATTTATTTATTTATTTTGGTGATGATCCGACCTCCATGCTGTTACTCTGGTTCAAACGGCATCCACCAAACAATATGATTTATCTCCACCTCCCCAAAATAACCAAAATCTGACACGGTGTGAGATGTCTTTTTTAGCTGTTCTGTCGTCATTTCCTGCGATCTTCTTCATAAAGTCAGTCAGAATGAATGAATGGGCGTTTCTTTGACTATTTATAGGCAAATATGGGCGTTACGTGAAGCCCGCAAAAGCTGCACCGCATTTCGAGTCGATTGTGATTTATAAAGGGAAACCGGCGTAGGAAGTGCCGTACGCACTTTCCTCGCCGGTACGCAATGTTTGGTGAATCGGAAAATGTTGGAACATTTCTGTACCTATTTTTTGGATTTCTACTACGTAAGCAACCTTCCCACGTGAATCCTACGCACAGCGTTATAAATGAGGCCCCAGGAGGCAGAGTCGCAGTCTTACACGCTTCTCTGCGCTCTCTCCTAGGCAGTCATCCATAGGAATCCCGAACCCAATAAAATACCCAATATTAGCGGTGTGTGTGTCTGCCCAAGGACAATTTAAGGTAAAACCTAATAGAGGTGTCATACATCATAACCTAATAAAAGTAAATGTAACAACTACTACAGTGCAACACAACCGGAAGAAAAAATGTGGTCACTTAAACATAAGATCTCTAGCATCTAAAGCAATATTGGTTAATGATTTAATATCAGATCATAATATTGATATATGCTGTCTCACTGAAACTTGGTTGAGACATGAAGAATATGTCAGCATAAATGAGGCCACTCCACCCAGCCATATCAATACTCATATTGCCCGAGGCGTGGGCCGAGGAGGTGGAGTTGCAGCAATCTTTGACTCAAGTTTACTTATCAATACTAAACCAAAATTAAATTATACCTCCTTTGAAAGCCTCGTTTTTAGTCTTACGCATCCGACCTGGAAAACTTTGCAGCCAATCTTATTTGTTACAGTGTACCGTGCACCCGGTCCTTATTCAGAATTCTTATCAGAATTCTCTGAGTTTTTATCAACTTTGGTTCTTAAAACAGATAAAGTAATTATCGTAGGTGACTTTAATATTCATGTTGACGATGATAAAAATAGCCTTACTGTTGCATTTAACTCTATATTAGATTCTGTTGGTTTCCGTCAGAGTGTAAATAAACCAATCCACTGCTATAATCACACTCCCGACATTGTTCTGACTTATGGTATTGAAATTGAGCAACTATTAGTCGAACCGCATAATCCTGCTTTATCCGACCATTTCTTAGTAACTTTTGAAGTACTGTTACTAGACTACAAAGCATTAGTCAAAAGCTCCTGCAGCAGAAACCTATCTGTTAGTGCTATAGCCACATTTAAGGAAGAGATTCCACCAATACTTAACTCAATAGCATGTCTGCATGTAGGGGAGGAAACTTATACAAAATGTACACCACCCCAAATTGATCATGTTGTTGATAGTGCTACAGATGCGCTGCGAATAAAATTAGACTCTGTTGCTCCTTTGAAAAAGAAGAAAATAAAACAACATAGATTAGCTCCATGGCATAATGCCCAAACCCGAAAACTAAAGCAAAAGTCGAGACAACTTGAAAGGATATGGCGTTCCACTAAACTTGAAGAATCTCGTTTAATTTGGCATATTACTCTCAATGAATATAAGAAAGCACTGCGTAAAGCGAGAGCAGCCTACTACTCTTCATTAATAGATGAGAATAAGAATAATGCAAGATTTCTTTTCAGCACTGAAGCCAGGCTGACAGAGAGCCACAGCTCGATTGAGCCTTCTATTCCCATAGCACTCAGTAGTAATGATTTGATGTGCTTTTTTAACGATAACATTGTTACTCTTAGAAACTCAATTAATGACCTCTTGCCTGTGACCAGTATAGTGTTATCAACAGCTCCCGGAAACGTAAGTTCTAATATTATACTAGATAGTAAACTGCTTTTCAGCCAGAAACCTTGAACAATTACATTCAATGATTCTCTCTTCTAAACCATCAACGTTTATCTTAGACCCAATTCCAACTAAGCTGTTGAAGGAAGTTTTTCCATTAATTAGCACTTCTTTATTAAATATTATGAATATGTCTTTATTATCAGGCTATGTTCCACAATCATTCAAAGTAGCAGTGATAAAACCGCTTCTTAAAAAGCACAACCTCGATCCAGAGGTTTTAGCCAACTATAGACCTATTTCTAATCTTCCGTTCCTCTCAAAAATTCTTGAGAAAGCAGTCGCAAAACAGTTGTGTGATTACTTAAAAAACAATGATTTATTTGAAGATGTTCAGTCTGGCTTTAGAACACATCATAGCACAGAGACAGCTCTGGTTAAAGTCACAAATTACCTTCTAATAGCCTCAGACAAGGGACTTGTCTCTATTTTTGTCTTGCTCGATATCAGTGCTGCATTGTGTTTTATTGTGATGTAATGTATTTTTATGTATTTAAATGACATGTACAGCACTTTGGCTCGACCAAAATCGTTTTTTAAATGTGCTCTATAAATAAAATTTGATTTGATTTGATTTGATACTATCGACCATGACATCCTATTGCAAAGACTAGAGCACTTAGTTGGCATAAAGGGAACTGCTTTAGGCTGGTTTAGGTCCTATCTATCTGAACGCTCTCAGTTTGTACGTGTCAACGATGAATCTTCCATGCAAACCAAAGTTAGCCATGGAGTGCCTTCTTCTTATCGTGTCCACAAGGCAGTCAGTTACAGGGCTTGGTTAGATGTGGTTCAGCCACAGCTGAACACATTGCTGTCCCTTCTCATTAAACTCTGCCAAGTCCGATGTTGTGCAGGGTTGCTCCAGCAGGGGGCATATCAGGAGATGTTGCATGGTTTGTGGTTCAATGCCGCAGTCACACACAACGTCCCCGTCATTTAGGTATCCCCATTTGGCGAGAGTGGCTTTTGCACGTCCAACACCAGATCTTATTCTGTTTAGGCATTTCCACACTGCGTAGTTGGTGTCTGCTCCATGGGGCAGTGCCTCGCTCGCCTTTAGCTCCATTGTTGTTGCTGATGGGAGGTTGTCAAGTCTTTCTTCCCACCGAGTGACTCTTTCACTGCTTATGCTCGGTGTTCCGAGGGGTGGGGCGCTCTTCAGGAAACCTTTCCTGGATTTAAGGCGGCTTTTGGCTGGCACATGGCCAAAGAGAAGATGTCTTTGGTCAGTAGACTGTTGTTTGTCTGGTGGGGCTATGCCTGCCAGGATGTACAGACGGTCTGTAGGTGTTGATTTCTAGCATTGAGGGCGGGATCCAGCTTCTTGGCATGGGCAGCTCGTTCCCATACTGGGCAGGCATACTCGGCAGCTGAGTAGCAGAGGGCTAGTGCGGTTGACTTCAGAGTCTGTGGGTTTGCACCCCAGGTCGTGCCGGTGAGCTTGCGGATGATGTTATTTCTGGCACTCACTTTGCACTTAGTCTTCTCAGTGTGGGTCTTAAAAGAGAGGCATCTGTCCAGGGTTACCCCTAGGTAGACTGGGTGCTCACAGTGTTCAAGGGAGGTTCCTGACCAGCTGACCTTCAGTTGGTGCTTGGCTTCACGGTTTCTCAGGTGGAAGGCACACACCTGTGTCTTAGATGGGTTTGCACGTAGGTGGTTCTCTTCATAGTAAGGTGTTAGCTCTTCCAGAGCGTTAGAGAGTCTGTCTTCCACAGTTTGAAATCAGTGGCTTGTGCACCTATGCCATGATCGTCTGCATAGATGAAGCGGCGGGTGTCTACACTTTTTGGTTGGTCGTTGGTGTAGATGTTAAAGAGAAGTGGTGCAAGCACACTTCCCTGTGGGAGGCCATTCCTGAGTCTTCGCCACCTGCTTTTCTTTCCTCCTAGCTCAACGAAGAAGTGCCTATTTTCAAGCATGCTTTCAATCAGCTCTGTCAGGCCGGTGTCTCTTGTGGTCTCCAGGATCTTACTGAGGAGACGTCTATGGTTGACTGTGTCATAGGCAGCTGAGAGGTCGACAAACACCGCACCAGTTACCATCCCTTCCTCATATCCGTCTTCGATGTACTGGGTGAGGTTGAGTACTTGGCTAGTTGTCGACTTGCCAGGGCGGAAACCTGCTTGTTCAGGGATGAGGTGTTCGTCAACAAAGGCACCAATTCTGTTGAGGATCAGACGTTCAAAGAGTTTGTAGGTGTGGCTCAAAAGTGAGATTGGTCTGAAGTTCTTGGGAGCGGATGGTTCTTTCCCAGGTTTCAGCAGTGCTATAATGTGGGCTTTCTTCCAGATGTTAGGAAGCTTGTGTGTTGTTAAGCACTCATTGTAGAGCGGTAGGAGCCACGTCTTTGCCTTGTGACCGAAGTGCTTGATCTGTTCCGTTGCGATAGTATCCAGTCCAATTGCCTTTCCTGGTTTGAGGATAGAGATTCCCCCTTCCAGCTCCTCCATAGTGAGCTGTCTTGTAAAAGCAGGGTCCTCGATGTATTTCTTGCGGTTCAGCTTTGTCTTTTTCCCTCTCTTTCTACTCTTTCCATTTTCGAGCAATTGGTTGGCAACTTGGTTGGCCGTGACTTTTGGGTGCTGAGGAGCTGCTTTAGGGTCACCTCGTAGCTTTTGAATAAGTGCCCATGCTTTCTTGCTGTTTTTTGACATGTCTGTGGACTCTATAAGAGCATTCCAGGTCTTGCTTCGCTCTTGGGCAATGCTTTCCATCACCTTCTCGCCTTGGGTAGTTGTTTCATCTGAGAAGGGATCTGCTTCAAACATGCTGACGTAGTTGTCATAGAGTCCTGCACAGTCCTTTGAAAGTCCCGGTATATATTCAACTCTACATCCTCGTGGGATATGTTTCCGAGCAGTTTTCAGCACCAGGTTAGCAAATTGGTCGTAGTTCTCGCTAACTGGTATTATGTTTGTGATCTTTTCTACCAGCTCGTTGGTGAAACCTTTCCAGTCTGCTTTCTTGTAATTGAAGCGCCTTTTAAAGGGCACGATGGTTGGGACTACAGCCACATTGATTAGGATCCCAATGGGGCGGGGTTGGCTTGATGGAATAGGGTCCAGCACCGTCTTTTTACAGAGTCCAGCGATGTTATTTGTGACGATGGTGAGATCTGGGTTGTAGCCACGTTTCCAGCGAGCACTGAAAAACGAGTGTGGTAGCTTGGGGTCATGGATCAGACTTAGTTGGTTAGTATCCATCCAGTCCTCTACTGCTTCTCCATCCTTGTTCATTTCAGGGTAGCCCCACTGGGTACTGTGGCTGTTGAAGTCACCAATAACGATCTGTGGTTTGCCGTGTATTTTGGGGATTGGCTGGGAAAATACAAAGTCTACAGGCGGTGGTTTGTAGACAGATGTCACTACAACACTGCTTAGCTCAACAGATAGGACTTCGATATTATGGTCATCTGACATATCTGTATCTTCTATAGCTGAGCCTGTTTTTACAAAAATAGCACTGCCGTACTGCCGGTGAGGTCGCTCAATGGCCAGGACCATTCCTGGTATGGTGGGGCGATTGTTTTCACTCCCTCTGTGCGTCTCTTGCAAGCAGAGGACGTCACAGTGTTGCTTGCTGTATAGGTCGGCTAAGATGGTTTGTTTTGCAGAGGAGAACCCTTCAATGTTCACAGATATGACTGTCAGTGCTGGTCTTGAGGGGGTCCCTCGTTTACGGCATCGTCCTTTGTGTCTATCTCCAGGCATGGTGTTTTCTCTTGGTGTTCTGTGGCTTACTTACAGCTTTCAGCGTAGCTTGTAGCGTAGCTTGTGCAGACTAGCTTGCGGCTAGCATAGCTTGTGGCTTGTAGCATAGCTTGTGGCTGTTTTGTAGCTTGTAACTGTTGCTTGTAGTGGTGATAGGATTAGCAGTATCTAGTCGATCTAGTTGATCTTGTCGATCTTGTCGATCTCGTCAATACTCCCAGGGCCGCGACGTGGACGCTCCTTTCATGGCCCCAAGTACACGTGGCATATGTGCTATAGCTTCTCCAGCGCTTTCGAGCAGCAATGGCCGGCCGTGGCCCAACCTCTCATTCCCCTGATAGGTGGAGAAATGACCAATAGCCGTAGCGCCACCGTCCTGACATCAGGACAGTGTTCAAATCTGGATCAGTCTGTATCAGATCCGTTGCAGCCCCTTTCTTAGAGATTTGGGTATGGAGGAAAATAGAGAGGGTTGTGTTTTCTGACACTTGGTGAGTTCCCTGGATCACCGGGGACACATATTTCAACCCAGTCTCACGGCATTTCGTGTTATAGTCACGACATTTAATCTATTGATTCGTGTTCACCAACACGATTTCCCCCTTTTTTTTTTCCGTGTCACACAGAACGATTTTAAAAGCAATGTATTTCTATTGGTAGTATGTTTCGTGCCTGCAGCACGTCTTTTTGTCCGTTCGTCTTGGAAGACCGGAAGCTGTGGGGTTCATAAAAACATGTTCTTACTCAATATCAAGCCACAATTATTGTTTTAAATCGTATAATGTCGGACTTTTTTTGCCGCCTGTGAGGAAAAGAAATGGGGCTCAGAGCCTCAGAATACTGAAATCTGTATTTTTTAAATCTTTTTTTCCTTCTAATTTGTTATTATTTTCTAAATAACACACTGTTATTTACTCACCAATAACATACCATTATCCTTGTTTTTATGTATTTGTTTAATTCCATAATCTCTGGCTTTTTTGGCGTCCGTCAGGAACTGAATTTCACAATAAAAATAACCGGAAACAGACGTAAGCCTATAAGGGACATTTCGAGCATCATTGCGATACACAGCCACTGTACTGATTGCCCAAGATCCTCAGCTATGGTTCAAGCTCACTGATTGTATGTTTTAGCTGCAGTGCATGTAGGGATATGGTGTTAATGCCATATTAAATCCGAAAAACGGATGGCCGAAGACACTACACTACCCATAATCCCCAGCTATCGTTTAGGACTACAGTCCCCGTGATTAATCTTCAAGCTCTGGGATTGGATGTTGGAGTGGCAGTGCGCCAAGGTTACGCCGAGCGTCAAACAGCTGTTTGAAATGGAACGAAACCACGCCAGACTATCCAAAACTGGAATCGAACGCCCCCCCAGAACTACACATGCTGGCTATTGTGTTTCGCAAAATATTCTATGGGACGTCTCTACTGAACGTTTTCGTTTTTCTCACAATTGGAAGTTGCCCGTATTAAACACATTGGTGTTATCAAATGTAAAACATATAATTAATAAATGGGTGAAAATCGCTTGTGTCCATAATGAACAGCATTAATATATACCCACATGACAGCTCATTGTTACTTTGTAATTCTACTCCACTACAATAGAGAGGTTAACCTGGTATTTTTACTCCACTACATTTATTTGAGTTACTTTTCAGATTCTGATTAATGATGTGAAATATAAACAACCCTTAAATCAGACTTTAGTTACACCTGAGTAAAATTCAGGGAAGGTGATTGTCAAGTGCCAACAATCAGGAGTAGTGCTGCAGATAATTGAATATTATCAGGGCAATCTTTCACAAGTGGTTACAAGCAATAACATTGGCACATATACTCCATGGAGGTTACTCTTTTGAAAAAGCACGTTAGCCACTCAAAAATCAAAGATGGCCACCATTTTTCAAGATGGCCGCCGCTGATGGCTTCAAAATATAATTGTTTTGCTATAAATTCATTTTCACCTGCCCTATATGAATGATTTTGATGTCAAATCATACTTTCTGGACCACGTAGAAACTGGATTGTCTGGATTAAAAAAAAAAGTGTATTATTTATTATTAAAGATTTGCAACAAAGTTGATGTTGAGAAGGTTCAAGAAGTGTCACCCCCCATATTTATTTTAATTTTAATGTGTCAAAGTTATTTCTACATTTTCTAGTTACATTCTAACTGTGTTGTGCGATATGCAGACTGATCACTAGAGGGCGTTAGCGATTGGGTGGAACCTAAAACTCTATAAAGGCATGCGCTGCAGGATAGACACGACAGTTGAGCGCAACACTAAGAAAACATCACTTTTACCTCTGCTCCGAGATCAAGCCCACTATGTTGCTACTGTCAGACATGTGATGGACAAAATCAAGGACATTGTGGCATTTTTGAACCCAGGCCAGGTAACTGTAATTGCTGCTGACCAGCCAATGTATGCAGTAGCCAAACAGGTGCAGTGGCACTGGCCTGAAAACTATGGTGAGGACAAGTTTATCATCATGTTTGGAGGCCTACAAATTGAAATGGCTGCACTGAGGTCAGTTGGGACCCTACTCAAGGACAGTGGTTGGACAGGAGCTCTAGTTGAAGCTGGCATTTTATCTGCCGGTACAGCAGAATCGTTTTTTTAACAGCTTCAAGCATCACTAGGACACGACGGATGGACCAGATAACAGCATGGAGTTTGTTCAAGCTAATGAAGGTGGCCTATGCTGACTACTCCTGTGAGGCAACTGAAAATGTTGGGGAAGTTCTCTGTATTGAAGCTTGGGGGCTTTGAAGTTTGCGAGAGCCGCAAACTACAAAGCCCCCAGTTTCTCTTCTGGAATACAGTGCTGTCAATGGAACTGTTGATTTTCATGTTGATTCGATCATTCAGGGAAGCCAACTTCAGCTTATACTGTCATTCACTTGCTGAGCTCTTACCCTACTTTTTAGCAAACAACAACTATACACGTTGGCTTCCTATCCACCTCAGAGACATGATGACCTTAAAAAAAAAAACACCCTCAACTGGCCAAGGAATTTGAGAGTGGAACATTTGTTGTGCACAAATCAAGCCGAGAGTTCTCAGCAATAGCCATTGACCAAGCCCACGAACAGGCCAACGCTGTTGTCAAGGCAGATGGGGGAGCAATCTGCCTAACTGAAGATCCATCAGCACTCAGGAGGTGGATGATAGCTGGGCCTGAAATCAGCCATTTGGTCGCACAGTATGAAGCAGCCTCTGAAGTCAAAGAGGGTACAGAGCACACCAGCCACCATGAGCAGAACGAGGTCAAAGGGTATTCCTTGAGAAAGTTGATAAGCTCTCACAAGTTATGACAGATATGGGCAATCCTTTCCAAGAGGAGAGTCGTGACCTGCTGTCACTAGACACAAAGGATATTGCTCACACCAGTGCAGTAGACTTGATGAGAACTCACTATGAAAGGGGCAAAGCTCAGTTCCAGGAATTCATGGCAGGAATCGACATAGAAGATTCAACCTTCTACAAACTAATCAAGAAGAACCGTGTGGATGTTTTTCATCAAAAACCAGCCTCTATATTTTTTTACAAACAGAAGGTATTGCAGGAGGAATGTCAACTATTCTCTAAACTTTTCATTTGGTCATGAGAACCACCCATTCCCTGCTGCTCTGAGTGATGGGGGAAAGATTCACAGCTGCCAGAAATCCTAGCTTGCTGGCATACTCGAGTCGCTTGTTGCAATCCCTGACACTGAGCCTGAGGCAGATATCATCATTATTGATGGTTCAGCACTGGTATACAGTCTTCCACCACAAGGCTCCAAGAGCTTTGAAGAATATGCAGTACGGGATTTCCTTCCCACGATCGAGGCATACTCTACCAAGTACAAGAGGACTGACATTGTGTTTGATGTCTACTTGCCCATGATCCTAAAGGTTGAAACCAGGTCAAGGTGAGGACGTGGAGTCAGACGTAGGGTGACCAACAAGGGCAAAATTTCATCAAACTGGCAGAGCTTTCTCAGAGACTGTTAGAGCCATTTTACCTTTTGTTATTATTGTCTGAATGTTAGGCTTAATAATATAAATTAGATTATACTGTAAATTATCGGCTATTTTTGTGAGTCACATTATGGTTTAAAATGCATTAATTTAAGGCTCACATATTATTTGTTATATGTGCGTCAGTATCACGTGCATGGCTATGCCTATATACAGATGTAGCACTCCAGATCAGACTCACATGGGTGTGTCCCAGTCAAAAGCCCAGCGGATCCCAGTGGCTGGGGGTGTTGCCAAATTGCTAGAGGGCGTTGCCCAATTTCTCCATTTGTTCAATTACAGGATTTAACCATGAGATGGCGCTTCATTCACAAATACACAAAGACAACTGGGTGTTGTAGAACTTAGTCTGTTTGCAATGTTTGCAGCTCTGCAGTTGTGTTTGCTGAATACTGTAGCATTTAATCACTTATTTGTTACTGTATGGTTTTCACAAGCTACTATAATGAAAAAACATCAATATTTTAGAACAAATAAAGTATATAGTTTGCTTTATGCAGTATATTTCTTGTAATATTGTTGGGGTGTTTTTACACAGTACAGTAGATTGAAGTAAATCAACTTATACATTAAGATAAGATAAGATGGACCTTTATTAATCCCGTGGGGAAATTCAGTAGTTCAAACAGCAACAGGGTGAGAGTGAAAAACAGGACAGCACAGATTCACACAGATTAATAAAATCAAAAATAAGATGAGCGATAAAAATAATAATAATGAGAAACTATGAAATAAGAAATGACTAAAACTAAAATGTAATTATCATATCATATATTATAATGTATTGTATTATTAAGTAATATCATACATTAACCCCATTATAGCAGATGCCACATTGAATGGATGAACACATTTATGCATCAATAATTACAACAGAGTATTTCTAAATACAAGTTGTAAAAATACTTATATGTATTTAATATTAACCCTTTGGAGTCGAGCATCACGCCGGCGTGATCAGATCACATGACCTGTTCAAGCCGGTGCCGCATAAAAACAACAGTCCGGACAACATTGCCGTGTGTTTCTGTCGAAAGTACTGGCTTGAAACTATATCCCAGTCTTTGTTTCATGCAAAAAGACCCAGTAAACACGGAGATACGATGATATAAAGTTAATACATTTCAAAAGTATGAAAAATGGAAGCACATATTTGAATATCTTCGCCGTATTTGATCATTTTACGAAACGGAAAATACTGGAAACTTTAGATCCTGCTCAACAGGATGTATATGTGTATTTCCATCGAAAGTACTGGCTTGAAACTATATGCCAGTCTTTGTTTCATGCAAAAAGACCCAATAAACACGGAGATACGATGATATAAAGTTAATACAGATATATTTCAGAAGTATGAATAATGGAAGCACATATTTTAATATCTTCACCGTATTTTATCATTTTACGAAATGGAAAATACTGGAAACTGTAGATTCTGCTCAACAGGATGTATTTACCAGGGAGGGGGTGAGGTAATCAGGTAAACGGAGTGAGACGAAAAGAGACGAAAAGAGACGAAGAGGGACGGCGGGAACCGAAGAGAGACGGCGGGAAATGGAGAGAGACGAAGATTTACGAAGACAGCCGGCGAGAGACGAAGAGAGACGGCGGGAGACGAAGAGAGACGGCGGGAGACTGCGATTGAAGTAAAGTGACAGACAAACATTGAGAATTTAGATATAGTTAGATAGATTTAGAGTTTTGAAGATTCAACTATGATGAAGAGAACTCTGAACGTGAGTCAAGCTATAAGCTTGTTTTTTGACATGGAGGAGGAGGAACCTGTGATGTTGCCCTCTGTGTCGTAGTTGACAGAAACCGCTTTGAAGCGTGGCACAGATAAAAACAGAAAAAACTGATTTTTGTACATAATGTGTATATATATATATTTGTATTATATTTATAATAACACTTTTGCCTTATCAGAATGAAATCCCATGCTACCTCAATCAAACTTTCACATTATCATAGTGACATCCCATGTATATATTTCCAGCTTTCAAATGGTTTGTTTGTGTATGTTTGTGTTACCTATATGAAAAATAATATCATTTTCAAAATCTGTTTTTACATTTTTTTTTGTGATTTTGTGTCCAAAATGTTCATATAGTATCTCAAAGTGAAAGAAATAACTATCAGGTTATATAGGTGAGGTTGTCCTTAAAAAAAGATACCAAACATTGACATGCCAAACATTTCTTAATGGGGTTTAGTAAGACAAATCAAAAGTATGTGAAAACGGCCAAATTAGCCCAGGACTCCAAAGGGTTAATAACATAATGATTACTTTCAGATGATAATACTTTTCAAGGTTAGGACCGGTCTGACAGCGCTTAGCTCTCTGCTGCAGAGAAGATCACTGCTCTAAACAAAGTCAAAAATCCTACATCCAAACGGAATAAATATAATTAATTATGATGAATACGTTAAGTCTTGTTCATTGTTTTTCACTTTTATTAAATGTTTGATATTTCCGGTGGAAATGGTGGACTATCGGACATTCAAAATGCAGCATATTTTCACTCTTACACACATATATTCTCCTTTTACATACATACATTTTCACTCTTACACACATATATTCGCCTTTTACATACATACATTTTCACTCTCACACACGTATATATTTACACTCACACATTCATACATTTTGCTCTCATATTATCATATTTCAATGCACACATTCATATATTGTCACTCACACATTCATGCATTTTGTTCTCATATTCATACATTTTGCTCTCATGCGAAATCTACTAAAACAAAGTATGTCATGGTAGTGGTCAGCTGTTAAACACAAAAGTGTATCTTAAGGGCTGTAAATATAATAAGCCTGTTGTAAATTTTAGACACAGGCTTATTATATTTACAGCCCTTAATAACATTCATTTTCTGGACTCAATGTGTTTCTTGGCCGTTTTCTTTGTTCCAAGCAAACGAGTGCTTTTTGTTTTGAAATCACTTCCGCGAGTTTCGCGGGCCTCCCCCCTCGCTCCACTGACCATTAGACCATTTAGTAAGGTAAAAAGCAAAAGGGCAAAAACGCCTCTCAGACGCTCTTCCGTTTACTTTTAAACAAATGGTCCGTAGATACACAGACTCATATAGCCTATGTATGTATACTGTAAGGAGAATGTATGTGCGTGAGAGGACCAGTATGAATTACGGCATAGAAATATGCGAACACAAACAGACTGGGGGTTGGGAGATCACAAGGGTGGGGGGGGGGGGGGGGGGGGGGGAGAGCTGTGGAATGTGACCCTTGGGAGAATTCCTCCACACATTCCGATGGCCAATTCGTTTTAAACAAAGAGTTCGCAACACAGGACAGCATAGGCAACATGGGGGCTGGGGGCTGGTGAACGGTCTGGTCAATGTTTGTAAACACAATCCCCAGGATGTGTCCTAATCAAACCAAAAGAGAAAATGCAGATATCATTCTCTCTCTCGACTCGCTGGTATCTCGAGCTGAGCGCTCATTGGTGTTCATACTGCTCACAGGCTGGGCTGCTGTGTATATCTAGTGTATTCATACTGTACCCCTCCTCACTGTTTATTCATCATTCAACAATTTACACCTTCCTTTTTTCCAGTCAAGAGGTTGAAAAAGATTGAGTCCTATGTTTCCAATTGGTTCCCAAATCTGAACATTGACCAGTGGCATAAGATCAGGAGCCGGGTAAATGAGAGACTGAGGAGCCCCCGAAAAACAGATCCCGAAATAGCTCATCCTGGTTTCCGCAGCAGATAGGCCTTCAGTATGGTGTCTGTTATGTCAGTTATTTTTAAATAAAACGGTGAAAACTGAACTTGAAAACTGTTTCCTCTTTTTATTTTATTTATTATTTTCGGGACGGGGAGACGTGGGGAGACGTGTGTGATTAAAAATTAATTTACAGAAATGTAAAGTGGGACTCGGTTTAAAGAATGCACAAATGTGTTTAATCGTTAATGTCAGATATGTACTAAGTAGCCTAAATACATTTGTTCCTGCTCAACGAAATGCAGTTTAGCTTCTAACCAGGGGTGCAACAAGCAGCGAAAAGTAATGTGCACAATACTACAGTAAACAATTAACACAGTAAATTATGTGGATTAAACCACATTTATTTCGTTAAAAAGAAACGAAATATGATTTTGTTTGAATGATTAAATGTAGGGTGAATTGCCCTAATGTGGGACATTTTTGCATTTCAGACTTCGGGAATATATTGCGATATGAAGCCGATACAATACATCAAAATCCAGTACCATTCCGAAATCCCCAGTAATATTAGACACTAATAATACAGTAAACTATTAACACTGTACATATTATTGTTTGCCCGTGGGATTAGGATGATCGGTAGTGAGAGCGCTGCATTTTCCTCCGGTCGGATGTGATATAAAAACAATGCGATTATTTTTGTTGTTGTAAACTCACGTGGATTAAATTTAGTGCATTAATTTCAACTCGCGAACATATGATACATTAAATCCAATCCAATCCAATCCATTTTATTTATATAGCACATTTAAAAACAACAGAGTTGAACAAAGTGCTGTACATCAACAACTGTATAAAAACATAGCATAAATACATAAAAACAGACAGGACATGAAACAAATGTAATACACAAGACAATGAAACCAGATCAGAAGCCACCGACTGAAAAACTCACCAATATGACGTAAAAACAATACAAAACACTAGTAAGGTAAAAAATAAATAAATAAAAACCACATTTAAAAGCACAAGTGTCACCTGGTCTGTACAGTAAAAGCCAGGGAAAATAAGTGGGTTTTTAAACGAGATTTAAAAACAGGCAGAGTTGGAGCAAGTCTAACCTGGAGGGGTAATTTGTTCCATAACTTTGGAGCTGCAACAGCAAAGGCTCTATCTCCCCGCTGCTTTAGCCTTGATTTTGGGACTACCAGAAGGAGTCTGTCAGCAGACCTCAGTGACCGTGTGGGTGTGTATGGTTTTAAAAGATCTGCCAGGTACGGTGGGGCTAAACCGTTCAGGGCCTTGTATGCGAACAGCAACATTTTAAACTGTATTCTAAAATGGACTGGTAGCCAGTGTAAAGAGGCGAGTACAGGCGTAATATGTTCACGCCTGCCTGTCCTTGTAAGGAGGCGTGCAGCAGCATTCTGGACCAGCTGTAGGCGTGACAAGGAAGCCTTAGTCACTCCAATATAAAGAGCATTGCAGTAATCCAGTTTAGTGGATATAAAACAGTGTATTACTTTCTCAAAGTCATTAAAAGAAAGGAAAGGCTTGACCTTTGCTAAAAGTCTTAGCTGAAAGAAGCTGGATTTGACCACAGAGTTAATCTGTTTGTCTAGTTTAAAATCACGATCAATCCGTACACCCAGGTTTGTGACAATGGGTTTCACATATGGGACAAGAGAATCCAGCACAGACGGGGCATCGGGGCCACCACTGGGTCCAAATATTATGACCTCTGTCTTTTTTTCATTGAATTTTAAAAAGTTCAAGGCCATCCAGGCTCTGATGTCCTGCAGACAGTCAGACAGACGTTGCTGAGGGTTTGGGTCATTTATTTTCAGGGGCATGTAGATTTGCGAGTCATCTGCATAAAAATGAAATGAGACACCATATTTCTTAATGATAGCGCCCAGGGGGAGCAGGTACAGGGAAAATAAAATCGGCCCAAGAATGGAACCTTGGGGTACCCCGTATGGGAGAGGAGCAGAGGAGGAAGTAAATTCATTAAGATTTACATTAAAACTTCTTTCAGACAGATACGACTTAAACCAGTCTAGAGCAGTACCACTGATTCCCACAAAATGTTGCAGGCGAGAAATGAGAATACTGTGATCTACAGTGTCAAAGGCAGCTGTCAGGTCTAAAAGTATAAGAACAGCACTGTTCCCAGAGTCAGTAGCTAAAAACAGGTCATTAAAAACTTTTAAAAGAGCAGATTCAGTGCTGTGGAGGGGTTTAAACCCAGACTGGAATACCTCAAGAATGCCATGCACATTTAAGAAAGACTGCAACTGCTTCAGTACGACTTTTTCTAAAATTTTGGACATAAAAGGAAGTTTAGAGATAGGTCGAAAATTGTCAAAAACAGAGGTGTCCAGGTTTGGTTTTTTAATCAAAGGCTGGACCACAGCATGTTTTAGGTACTTTGGTACTATTCCTGTAGTCAGGCTGCTGTTAATTATATTAAGAACGTTAAGTCCAACAATGTCCCAGATTTCTTTGAAAAATCGCGCAGGGACAACATCGCTGGGAGAACCTGAGGGTTTCAATTGAGCAACAATTTCTATTAGAGCAGGAAGTGACACAAGCTCAAACTGATCCATAGCAGCTGAGCAAGTGTCCATGACAGATGAATCATGGGAAGGAAGTGAGATGTTTGCTCTGATGACGGCGACCTTGTCAATAAAAAACTGAAGAAACGCCTCACAGGTTTCAGTGGAGGTTACTAAGTTGTTGGATTGTGGGACATTTAGTATACAGTTTATAGTGCTAAAAAGAACACGAGGTTTATGACAGTTATTACGTATAACATCTGAAAAATACTGCGTTTTTTCCGCTTTAACAACTTTCTGATAGCTACGCCAGGAGCCCTTTAAGATATCATAAGACACATGCAGCCTGTCTTTTTTCCATTTGCGTTCAGCCCTTCTGCACTCCTGTCTGGCAGTACGAGTGGACTCATTTAACCAATGAGTTATTGGTATTGGTAAATGATCGTGAGGATGGTGATTGAAAATCGTTTATTTGAGCCGGGATGCATTTCCTGATCTAAAAACATAGCGATGGTTTTGTACTTACACCTACGTGAATTAAACATTATTTTGTTAAATAAAAACATGGTGATGTTTAGTAAATGATTACATGTCTCTTATTTAGCACAGAATATGATCCTATCCGTGACATATGGATCTTAACAAATATCCGCTATATCAGATACCTGTAGATCTTTCAGCTGTTTATTTCACATGAGTTCCAGTGTGGCAGCTTTTTAATCACGGCTCCCCCTGGTGGATCCATGATCCATTGCAGCTGGTTTCATTCTAATTAAATGTATTTATCAAGGGGGTGTTTCAAATCCTGCGGGGGGTTTTCCTTTTCAGCAGGGGCCCACCCCGTGCCGATCACGGACCCGCACGGGTAGGCGTCTGAAATGAAGCGCTACATCTGTATATAAGCAGTCAGTAGTATATAAGCAGTCAGTAGTATATAAGCAGTCAGTGGTATATAAGCAGTCAGTAGTATATAAGCAGTCAGTGGTATATAAGCAGTCAGTAGTATATAAGCAGTCAGTGGTATATAAGCAGTCAGTAGTATATAAGCAGTCAGTGGTATATAAGCAGTTAGTAGAATATAAACAGCAGTCAGTAGAATATAAGCAGTCAGTAGTATATAAGCAGTCAGTGGTATATAAGCAGTCAGTGGTATATAAGCAGTCAGTGTCAGAAAGGGACACTTTCTTTAGGCTTCTTTTATTGTACACACTACTCGTGTGCTGCTGTGCTGTTGATCATTTACCACGCACTGTAAAAAAAATAATGTTTTTTTACAGTTTTTCCCCAGAAAAAATTACAGTTTTTTATTGTATTTCATAATTACAGGAAATCATATTCAATTTACAAGAATAAACCGTTTATTGAAATGTGTCATGTATTTTAACAAAAAAAACTGTAAAAATTGAGTAGTTTCTTTGTCACAGTTCATTTTAAAGTCAGCCACCTCATGGCTAGATCTCATCTCTGAGAGTCCATTGTGTTAATGTTAAAAGGTCCGTGTGCATGTGTGTGTGTGTGTGTGTGTGTGTGTGCATGTGTGTGTGTGTGTGTGTGTGTGTGTGTGTGTGTGTGTGTGTGTGTGTGTGTGTGTGTGTGTGTGTGTGTGTGTGTGTGTGTGTGTGTGTGTGTGGGTGGGGGTGTGTGCATGTGTGTGTGTGTGTGAGCAGCTTGTCTGGTCAAGGTTTAAAACCAGCAGTGCAAATGTTTATGAGAAACAATTTGTAGCTTAGACTGAACTCGAAGGAAACTAGACTGGAATTTTTTAAGAAATCAAAACAGCTGGGTGAATACTCTCTTTATGGTATTTAAATTGGGCCAAGTAGAACCCCTTCATGGATTTGTGATACTGATCTCCGTCTGTTCGGATTTGGAAGTCTCATGATTTATGGGCCTGTGAAGGAGAGGCCCAGGGAAAACAACATCTATCTTGGAACTGCAATTACTTATCCTAAAGAGATTGCAACATTATACTCCTTTAAAAATTGCTCAATTCATTTAAACACATTTATTATGCACACAATAAAAACCTCAACAAATATATTGATCCTGGCTTAACCAGCGACCTTTACTCTATTGTTCATAAGCTCAGTAGTTTAACAACTATTAGAATTGTAGTAATGTCTGTCGACCAATTGTACTAGAAATAATTTAATAACAGTTTTAATAAAGAATGTTAAACTATATTTAAAACTGTAATTGAACTTCAACTTATATTAATTATCTGATTCCAGTGGCCAGTTGGAATAGACAATCAACAAAGTTTCCATTTTGCAGCAACAGCGCAAAAAGGTTTCAACCACAATTAGTATTATGTCTGAGTCTAGTTCTGTCTTGCTTTGTTTCGGAATGTGTTCAATACATTACATTTTTATTCATTATTACCATACAATACATAGATTAAGAATAATTGAAACAAATAATACAACATTAACCCAATTGAGCAGACAGATTTTTTTTTAACCCTGATCTCCTCAGGCCGGTATTTATGACCAGCAGTCATGCCTCTGAGGGTCTCATGGTGTGAGACAGATGCAGGACATAAAAACAGTCTTTTGCTATTTATTTTCATTTTGCAGCACATTTATACTATAATATATAATTTTGCTTTACATCTTCACATTATTTATTTTTCTCAAGTCATTTACTTTTGGTGAGATAACTAAAGTTTAGTTCATTTAACCCTGGCTATGGACTGATTCATTATTAGTTGTTACAAAGCATACACAAGACGGTGGGACAAACCAATATAGAAACAATTAGACAAACAAACATAAACTCGCAATAAACACCAGCGTGACAGCAAAAACTCATCCAGCTTAATTTAATCCGAATTAGGGAGATCTCAGCGGGTAGGGATATATCTGTTTAATATGAGTACCTTCTGCCCATATATACTTGTACAAGTGCTAAGAACGGAATCTGTTGAAGAGCAATAAATAATTTATTCTCAATCAACAACCACTATGCGAATTTAGTGGTGCTTTTGCCCCCCCCCCGATCCGGAGAGCAAAGACTTTTTTTATTTAATTTACCCTGTCTTCCAACAACAGCCAAATTCAACGACTCATCTGTTATGAAACACAGCTCTATGTCATATATTCCCGCATACCACCCTTCCCATTTCTCATCATTTTTGTTTAGTTCCAAAATCGACAAATGGGTTGAGGAAGAGAATATTGTGTCACTCCGTGCTCCACCCTCTCTGTGCCTGCTGCGTCGCAGGGGGGGGGGGGTGAAATCTCACACACACACTCCCTGCAGCAGCTAGGCAGATCCGAGGAGATGTCTGCTGTTAAATTAACCAGTTAACCGCTGAAATCTCCAGAATTTGGCGATCTGTTTCAATACAGATGCATGACATTTTTCTAATGCAGAAGTCCATTTTAGTGATGCTCTCTTTTAAGGTCTCTCCGAATATTTGCTGTGTGTAATTGTCTGGTAATTTAATTCCAAAAAAGCTCACACAGAGGAAATCAGTCAAAATCGATATTCCTAGGTTATTTATTACCCCCAAATATCCTTATTGTTTTTACATGAGCTGTGTTTGCTCTGAAGGCACACGCCCCAGCAGCATTCACAGGGAAAATCGGCCAGAACAAAAGTTCCCAGACACCGTTTTTTTCAGGTTATTATTAAACCTCAAATGTAAAATAGTAGAGAAACCAAAAAAAAATGCAGCCGCTCAGTTTCACAGGTAATTTTATGATACCGTCAATCACAGATTCTGGTAAGGCAATGTCCAAATATAGATTTGAAATTACACTTACCAGTTCTGAAGATCTTTTTGGTATCCTGTTCGTGATGCCAATTTGTTACGGAAACTTCGGAGCAGCAATGCAGAAAGGATGGAAACTGGAATCAGTTTAGTCAAACACTGAGATTTATTGAGAGTTTAAACGGCCGGAGAGTTCACAGGGTAAGGACACAACTATCATCATGTAAAAACCCAGCCAACTCTGGCTACACAAAGAGACACGTAGCTCTGTATATCAGAGAGGAGGGTCTTAGAAAGCTCCCCTTCCCTAATGAGTGCCAGACACAGGAACAAAAGCCAGATTGTATTACAACTTCATATGTGCCCAAACCCTTCCCCCCACAGGAAATCAGGGGACCTCTTGACCTCTTTCTCCCTGAGAACTTACTTACACACGAACATGTAAGAAGGACTGAGAATCTCAAAAATACACAGATCGGTTTAAATTATTCTCTTACACAGGCCACATGTCAAGGATGATCAGCAACCAATTTATTTGACCCCATGAGGTCAAGAGTCATTCTGTTAGACCACAATCTTGTGTAAGACAAATCATTGTTCTTTTGTCACATTTTGAATTATATAAGATTTCATTTTGCTAAATCAATTTATCTATAAATGTTGTAGATGGAGTTTGGTGTTTGCTAACATTTGCAGGAACGACATAGGCCTACACTTGGGTCAAATTACATTACTGTGATCTGATTAGTGTGCTCTGCAGGTCTACTATTGTTAAATACAGAGGGGTTCTTTCATAGTGTGTGAAATATGCGATGCTGGAAACATGTAGGTGTTCAAATTCCTGAAAAACTTAGTTTGGGTAAATATGTCACAATGGATGAAACGATTATTAGAGGGAGTTTTTGTAATATCATTAGTAGACATTAATTGTGTTGTTTAGATGGCATTTAACTACTAAGACAGATAGTATGATTAGAAAAGGACAGAGTGGAAAGGGTTGGATTTATTTAACCTCAGTGTGCTAGAATTTCTATAGGTAATGCGTCCCGAGACCTGGACTCTCTCTCTCTGCATGTCAGACGGCTAAGACCCCGACCCTCCAAGCAGACAAAAGGCCTATCCCAACCTGGACACTGCTCCTTCTCAATAGACCAGAGCTGAACCAACAACAACAATAAGAACTGCATCCAGAACTATCTCCACCTGTGGCATCCAGAACCAAACAGCTTGCTGACAGGCAGAGATCTACTCTCATCAGTCCCTCAGGCAGGGCATGAAGTTCCAAGCTGAGCCACAAGATTTGGCACAAGAGCAAAGTGTGGGACATGAGAGCAGAATCCGCCCTCCATAAAGCAGCAGAGAGACTGTGAAGGAGGAGATGAAATGCAAAGCAGTTCAAGAACCGTGGCATGATGGGGGCTGCAGATGTAGCTGGGCAGATGGCTGCCTCAAAGAGTTACAGCGAGCTGATGGACAAAGGGGGAGGAGTCAGAGGAGTTGGTCGGGCAGGATGTGAGGTGGCCGGGATCGCGGCTTGAGATAAAACAGAGGAGAGGGGAAGGGAATCAACGGGAATTAGTGAGTTTACACATAAACACACTTATTATAAGCGCACATTTAAAGAACTTGAATTGACTTGATAAATAAGTAAAGATAAAAAGTTGTATTACCCATGAATTGATCAATTGTTAAATTAAAAATAGCAATAAAGAGGAAACTATTAAAGTAAAATGAGAATCATCCTAAAACACACTGAGGGATAAAGGGGGATACATGACAGAATATAACCATATTCTTCAATCTTTTCATCATGTTAACAAATCATTCTTCAAGAGATTTTTATTCACTTGTGAATAAAGTAGTGATCTTAGTTGTTACAATGTTGAACACCATTAAAGGGATAGTTTTAGGAACCGCTCTATAAGACAAACCTTTATTTGAATGGATAATGTTAAAGGGAGAGCTAGTGCCAAGCCAAATATAATTCCAATCTATAGAGTATTGATTTCACCATTGTTGCATGGTTATTACCAAAGGAGGGCTTTCGGATGGACATACGAAATGACTTCTGTTTTTAAATCCTTGATAAAGGAGGGAGTAATTGTTGCATGTTCGGACACCCAGGGTTCCACACACTGCTAAATAATTTAACATTGTTTTTAAGTAGACCAGAATTGAAGATAAATGGGTATAATGAGCTATGAAATGCAGAGCTACACAGATCCAAGTAATGTTTTGACACAAGATAATAATTATATGCACAAGTTTCTGAAATAGATCTATTAGACATTTTAATACTAATTAGGTGTTAATGAATTGCAGTAGTAGTACTATAAGGAAGTGACATTTTTTTTGGCTAACACTTTTCAGGGAATGTGGGGAACAGCCGTTCCGATGAAAAGTTAGAGATATCTGGAAAATTATAGTTGTAATCGTGAATTAATTAATGATGGCGCTCCATATATGACAGATTTTTGTAGACAAAGGATACTGGCCTATGCTGAAATATCAAAGTCTCTGCAGAGCACAGACATGGCCAAAAAGACTGAGACCAACTGACCTTTGACCCTGACCGACAGTGTAACTTGAGAAGGCACTATCAATGACTGACTCTGGGGTGACTCTGACCAGACCAAGACTTTACAACCTGACAGTGTGAGTGTGAGTGTATGTCTGCATGTGATCAGTGCAACTGCATGATTTAAAACAATGACTAATCAAGCATGCTTTTGGACTAACACATTAGTCTGGGGCTCCGTGGGCAACGAGAGGTTTCCTACAATTCCACAAAAATTGGAAAACCGTACAGGTGACCCGTTTCTAATCTACTTGATATTTCACTCCCACAGAGGTGGCAGTTTGCAGAATGTGAAACTCAAACTAAAACATGAAGATTCTGTTTCTTTTAGGACTGAAGGATGGAGAGAAACACTTCATTTCACTGAAGTGTTTACTGTGGAAATGATGGATGTACATTTGGGAAAATGTTTGGTATTTTCTTATAATCCATGGTTACACATGAGTTCATGTGTAAAAAGGGGGAGTGTAAACTTCACACAATGTACATTTTTCACTTAGGGACTGAAAGGAACCTGCTGCCCCAACTCAGATGTTCAATCTGACCATTGATTGACAGTTTTAGAATTGACCTGCTCCATATCTGGGGATAAGATACTGTTTGATGAATGTTGACATGTTTCTAATATTGATTGAGTTATAACAGGTAACACAGATGCAGAATCAGTGGCCAAGGGGCTACTGTGAGAGATGTAAGTCCAGAATGGAATACTGAGGAAGTTGACCTGTGAGTAATGTTTCAACAGGTATTAAAGTAACTGAGGTTTGAAATGTACAAAGAACATATTACAGTTAAAGCTAAAACATAGTAATGTAATGAGACAGCATTTAATTTAGACAGCATCATGTAACTAGGCTGGTAAAGAAGTAAAAGCCATAGACTTTATTGTTTAGGTCATTATGGGGATATACATTTCATCTAAATTCATAATAGAAAGACATTTGATGACAGTTTGTTGGAATTCTGTATTCATTTTTTCAGCGTGATAATATCTAAGCACTGACAGGTAAAAGCAGTATCACCAGGAAATCATTCATTTTGTCAGTATCATGATTTTGGGTGTTTTTGAATCCATAACATTAGTGTGTTTCTTTACCAGAAACATTAGCAGTTCATATTATATTTAGATCTTAAATGGGATCTCAGGGATTTCATTAAGAATAACACTTGTTAAAACTTGACGCTTGTCAGAAATTCAGAGCTATTGAAATATGTTATTTGGTTCACCTAAAGATTTTGGAGTTTTGTTTTGTTGCCATAGGCCAAGTATTAAGATTCTGAAGCTGCACTGGCAGATAGGAGGTCTACAATTAATTTAGAAAACCTGTTCACAGACGTCTGTTGTTTTAAGACACCCCACCAACAGGCTCCAAGCGGCCTACGCAGTTGTGGGTCAAACAGCGGAGGGCCCCGGAGCCCTGAGCGTAGGCTTGAGGGATTTGTATCAGATTTCTCCACACAGGTTGGTGATGCCAAAGGGAGACGCAGGAGGCTGACACAGCGGAGTTTGTCTGGCTGAAGGTCATCAGGACAAAGTGGTTCAACCCCAGGCTCTCCGGCCCCGACCGAGTGACCCAGCGGATCTCTCATGCCGTCCGCGTGGGAGGAAAGGGGGACAGCTCGTACCACGGGAGCCAGTGTGCGGCGGGGAAACCACCTGCTAGGACCGGGGACGACATCAGGACGGACGTGGCCCTCGCAGAGGCGGTCGACTCGGAAGCAGCCATCAGTGGACTGGACGACAACGACCTCGAGGACATCCTTACAGCAGACGACTAGGAAGCGGCTGTCAGCGGGCTGGGGGACTTGTCGAGGCAGCAGAGGAGTCTACTTCTCTCTGATCAGTTCCACCAGTGAAGGGAAAGCCGCATCTCCCCCTCCCTATCAGAGGGGGGGGGCTGATGATTCACCACACAAGGAGACTGCTTTCTAGCTCTCAGGTTGTCCTCTCATGGTTCCTTCACTGCCATAGAAAGTGGTGTTCTGTTCCCAAAGATTTCAAGTACTTTGGGTCTCAGTTTCTGATAGATTTATACAATATTGGGGGACAGACACAGTGGGAAGGAATGACAGTAGTTATGTTTCAAGTGCCTTGTGTAAGTTGGTCTCTTTATAGAGAGACTAAAAGGGGGATTATTGAAGATTATTATCATCTGATATTTGGGAAGTGTGTTACATTTGAAATGGCAGAAAGTCTTGTTGCAACACGGAAACGATGCACGACCTGCTGGGTAGGGAAGAGCCCGACTTCTACCACATGGGGCTGTTTCTTCGGGGCGTGCGGCTGCACGTCCAGGCTGCGCCAGCTAACAACGGCTAGCGGCTACCGATGGCTGCCAGCTAGCGGCTAACGGCATCAGCTAACGGCTAGCTGCTAACGGCTATCGATCCTTTTTGAGCTTTTTCTGGTGCCTGAGAGGAGGTTCGACCATGTCCGGTCGGCCTCGTGTGGACCCTCTCGCCTTTTCACCACCTCGACGGCGGCTTCGGACGACACCCGCGCTTTCATCGGTGCCTGGGTGGCGCGCTTCTGGACCCCGTCTCGCCTCGACAGTTTTGGACGTCGCCCATGCCTTCGTCGGCCCGTGGGTGGCGCGCTTCGGGACCCTGTCTGGCCTCTTCCTTCGCCTCGGCGGTTTCGGACGTCGCCCATGCCTTCATCGTCCCGTGGGTGGCGCGCTCCGGGACCCTGCCTGGCCTCTCATCTTACCGCGGCTCACGGTTCACCTCGACGGCAGCTTCAGACGGCCCCCCCGCCTGGCCTCTCCCCTGTCCACGGCTCTTTCCTCCCGGTGGTGCTGCTCCTGCCCCCCGGGGACCCGGCTCTTTCCTCCCGAGGACTTCGTGCCCGCCGCCGCTGTGCTCTCGCCTGCGGCCGGGCAGCGCTCCTTCCTGCTGGGGACCACCGGGTTATTCACGCCCGTTGCGGCTCAGCGACCCGGTTTTCTCCGACTGGCGGGTGAAGACTTAATTCGCCACGACGCCTGCTGCGGCCCCCTTACGAGGGCCCGTTCCGGCCCGCCCCCGGTGATGATGCCCTCACCCTCGTTGGGGCCCCTACCCTCTCCTGCGGCCCCCTTCCGACGGCCCGTTCCATGGCCCAGCCCTCACCTGCAACCCCGCCCTCCTCGGCCCCTGTGGTGCTTCCTCTCAGATGCAGGGATTGTCTCCATGGTTGAATTCTGGGGGGGCTTGTGTGGTGACCACTGTATAACATGACATAATTCACTCATGGAACTACAATTAAGGGTATTGTTTCCGCACGGACATATGTGTTGCTTACTGTATATATTGTGTGCCCTCCTTGCTTCTCGTCCTCGTCTTCCCGGGCTGCGACCCAACAACATGTCCTTTTCTGCTCCGAAGTAAAGTACCCTTTTGCACCTTCATTGCACCGCCTCCGACTCCCTTTCTCTCGGCACTACATTGGTGTATTTAATTCAAATTACGCCATATCCACATTGATTTTAATTTCTAACACTATACAGATATTTGATTTGTGCACTGCGACCTGTTTAGCTTAATGATGTTTATTTATTTTCCCTTTTTCCTTTATGAGTATTTTCTGTTAGTTATAATAGTTTTGTTTTGAAAGAGTAGTTTTATTATTGATCCAGAAGTAGGTGTTAAGGCAACGTCCGGATGCCAATCGTTCTTAAAACCAAAAAGAAGAAATCCTTCCCGCTTTTATTTTGACGTCCTCAAACCGCACCGGAAGTGAAGTTCCCAGCTCTTTCTAACCTGGATCGAGGTGGCGTCTCGTCGCTCCGGTTCTCTCTCTCTGTGTTCCTGAGAAAGTGTGTGTGAGCTCCAGCTCTACTGATCCATCATCTGTGTGTTTGGATAAACCTCTGAATGGGCTCTGTGCTCTTTTTTCTGGAGCGTTTACCTCGGACTATAGGAGCTAGCTTAGCATGCTAGCTGGAAACACGTTAGCAACACTAGTCAGATTGAGAGTTTGACGGAGAGAGAAACGGTGTGTTTAACGGAGTCTGCAGGAAAAGGTGATCTAGGAAACATGAGTAAAGTCCAAATGCTGTCGTTGAAGAAGCAGCGACTCACTGCTGAAGAGATATTTGCTCCGTTTGAAAAAACGATAGCAGAGCTCGAGGAGGAGCTGTCTCTTTCCAAAGAGGAGAACAAGAGACTCCAGAAGCTACTGGACGCTGTTTTACAGCCTCAGCTTCGGATACACAGAGCAGGTCTGTTCCCTTTACCCTTAATTAACACTTTAAACTCTTCAGTAACACTTTATTATCACATTAATAACACTTTAGACCCTTTATCAGCACTTACTGCAGGTAAGTAAAAGTACAAACACCACACTGTGAAAATCCTCCATTACAAGTTAAAGTATTTCATATCTTTAAGTTTATCTTATTTAAGTAAAAGTATGTAAGTATTATTAGACACATGTACTTTATTATAATAAATAAAATGTATTACAGAAGAGCAAACTTACCAAAATAAACATATTTATAAAAATACATGGATTGAATAATATGCCATTTAATGTACTGATTTAAATATTACCCATACATGTGGGCACTAGTTGGTTAAATGTGACATATATTGATACTTTAGTTTTAATGTGCTTCTTTATTCACCTTTTCTTTTTAAATGTGTAAAAGCAAATAAAAACAAATACTTTGGATTAATTGAAATGGCGCGAGAATAATTCATAAAGAAATCAATCAATCAATTTGTTCAGTAATAAATTAAACACATCTCAAATGTTACTTGATAAAGAATAGGGGAACTAGTACAAAGGTCATTAAGTAATTAAAACGTTAATATATATTAATGTAAAATCTCATCAATCAATTATTGCCAACATGTATTTATAATATATTCTGTATATATATATATATACACACAGAATATATATTTTGAGAGAGATATACACTAGTATTAGACGCAGTCAAAAGTTTGGACACATCTTCTCATTCGAAGTTTTTTATTTATTTAAATTGGTTCTGCTTTGTAGATTTATACTGAAGACATCAAAACTATAAAATAACACATTAACTAGAATTATCTAGTAAACAAAGAAGTGTTAAACAATCCAGAATATGATTTATATTTTGCTGGCTACTGCAGAATGCTGTGGTAGCCATGCTGGTTAAGGGTGCCTTGAATTCTGAATAAATCACCAACAGTGACACCAGCAAAGCCCCCCCCCCCCCCCATCTCACCTCCTCCTCCATGCTTCACGGTGGGAACCACTCATGCAGAAACCATCCGCTCACCTTCTCTGCGTCTCACAAAGACACGGAGGTTGGAACCAAAAATCTCTAATTTGGACCCATCAGACCAAAGTACAGATTTCCACTGGCCTATTGTCCAATCCTTGTGTTTCAAACTATTCTCTTCTTCTTGTTGTTCATCCTCAGTAGTGGATATTTGCAGCAATTGGACCATGAAGGCCTAATTCACGCAGTCTCCTCTGAACAGGGCATGTTAAAGGTCCCATGTCATGCTTTTCCTGTTATTACCCGTCCCCTTCTGTGTTATGTAGCTTTTTCTGCAAACGGTCTGCAGAGTCACAAACTCTCAAAGTACACCCAGTAGAGAGTCAAACTCTAACACAGAAAAGATGTGTCTATTGTAACGACCCGCCCTCTACTCCGTGGTAGTGAATCGTGGAGAGAGCCGCAACATAAAACAATACACGCAAAAACCAGTACTTGATAACGATCATTTATTGAAGTACAGCCGTTTACTCACACAAGCAATCCGGCATACGCGAGGAGGTCTGGAGGACTGGAGGGGAGCACGTAAGATCTATGCTGCCCCAGAACGCCTCGTTGGAGATTTTTCTTTTTCCATTTTTTCCTTCCGGGGCATAGTGACGTAACGAAGTCCAAATGGACAAATCCGCGAAGCTCCGGGATGCCAGAAACTGACCATGATCAAATTCGACCCCACGCAGCATTCTCACCTGTTTGTCCTTACTGGTGTCATTTTCTGATTGCTAACTAACGCCATTGTAAAACATAGTCACTGATGTTCCGCTGTAACGGTAGTGGGCGAGCTGACCAATCAGAGCACAGTGGGCTCATAGGGGGGGGGGGGGCAGGAGCTCCAACAAGGCGTGTAGGACAGAGAGTGAATACACAGACTATACAGAGATGCTGTTTGAGAAACCAATGTGATTTTGGAACATTGAACAATGTAAATCTATTCTAGAAGACCTCAACAATGGAATCATGATCAGTAGAAATGGCCATGTCATGGGACCTTTAAGATTGTCTGCTCCTTGAGCTCTGTGATCATCTATGTGGGCTCTAATCTGAGGTGCTTTAATTTGTGGTTTCTGAGGCTGGTAACTCTGATGTATTGATCCTCTGAGCTGAGGTAACTCTTCCTCTTCCTTTCCCGGGAGGGTCCTCATGAGAGCCAGTCTCATCATAGCATTCGATGGTTTTTGCGATTGCACTTGAGGATACATTCAAAGTTCTTGACATTTTCCGGATCGACTGGCTTTCATTTCCTAAAGTGATGATGGACGGACGGTGGTTTCTCTTTACTGGGTTGAGTCGTTCTTGCCATGATCTGGATTACAACAGCAGTCAAATAGGGCTTTCCACTGTGCACTAACTCTACCTCTGCACAACACAACTGATGGTCTCAAACACATTATGAAGGCAAGTCATTCCACACATTGACTCTTGACAAGGCGCACGTGTTAATTGAAACCTATTCCAGGTGTCTACCTCATGAAGCTGACTGACAGAAGCCAAGAATCATATTCTTGATTTTTTAACACTTTTTTGTTAACTAGATAATTCCATATGTGTTCTTTCATAGTGTTGATGTCTTCAGGATTAATCTACAAAGTAGAAACAAATTAAAATAAACAAAAACCATTGAATGAGAAGGTGTCCAAACTTTTGACTGGTACTCTATATAAAAAACACACATATTTCAATATTTATCAGGTTCCCTCATCTATAATCATTTATACAAGCGCAACTTTGAACATGTTCGGCAGTAAAATGCAACATACGAAATAATCAAGAAACATCATAAATTAAACACTGACAGGGAACATTTTACTGCACCATCGTTACTGTTACATAAGAAGGTGTCGTAAAATGTTCTGATGATGCTTGCATACTTTTACTTAAATAAGGTTTGAATGCAGGATTTTAATTTGTAACAGAGTATTTTAATTCTATACTGTAGGCGTAGTGTATCTGTGAACAATCCCAAATACAATTCCTTGTTTATTGCAGCTAGTGCTACGCCAGAAGAAAAAACCCTTTTTCATTTTCAAAGGGGCTGGGCTACATAAAACAAAAATACACATTAAGTGGGACAAAGGAAGATCATGTGAAAATATAAAAACAAAGGCATTAATTAGGGCTGAAAAATGTCTCCCATTGTAAAGGTGATTCGATTTGTAAATGCTAACACTTAACAGTTTGTTCTGAATGTGTGTCTCCTGTTTCCTACAGACGTCCAGCAGCTGGTGGTGGTTAAAGAAGAGGTTCTCCCTGACCAGCAGGATTGGAGCACCAGTCTGGACCAGGAGGACCCAGAGCCCCCCCCACACATTAAGCAGGAACAGGAGGAACTCAGGGTCAGTGAGGAGGTGGAGGAGTCTGATATCACCAAGTCCACTTTCACTCCTGACCCTGTGAAGAGTGAAGATGATAAAGAGAAACCTCAGTCCTCACAGCCTCATCAAAGACAAACTGAACACATGGAAACAGAAGCTGATGGAGATGACTGTCGAGGACTAGAACCAGCCAGGAACTCAGATCCAGAGAGCAGTTTACAACCAAAGACTGAGGACCACACTGGAGACTCTTCTGAAGACACTGAAGACTCTTCTGAACCTGACGCTGAAGACAGTGCTGATTGGAAGGAGACCAGAGAACCTGCTTCAGGCTCAAACTCACTGAAAAATAGACATGAATCTGTCAGTGATTCACGACGTAGTACTGAAAATAAACCATTCAGCTGCTCAGTCTGTAAGAAAGCTTTTTCACTGAATGGAAATTTAAAGGCACACATGAGAATCCACACAGGAGAGAAAGCACACAGCTGTACAGTCTGTAAGAAAGCTTTTTCACATAGTGGACATTTAAAGGCACACATGAGAATCCACACAGGAGAGAAAGCACACAGCTGTACAGTCTGTAAGAAAGCTTTTTCACTGAATGGAAATTTAAAGGAACACATGAGAATCCACACAGGAGAGAAAGCACACAGCTGTACAGTCTGTAAGAAAGCTTTTTCACATAGTGGACATTTAAAGGCACACATGAGAGTCCACACAGGAGAGGAAGCACACAGCTGCTCAGTCTGTAAGAAAGCTTTTTCACAGAGTGGACATTTAAAGGAACACATGAGAGTCCACACAGGAGAGAAACCCTTTAGCTGCTCAGTTTGTACCAAATCTTTTGCACAGAGTGGAAGTTTAAATCAACACATGAGAGTCCACACAGGAGAGAAACGACACAGCTGTACAGTCTGTAAGAAAGCTTTTTCACAGAGTGGACATTTAAAGAAACACATGAGAGTCCACACAGGAGAGAAACGACACAGCTGTACAGTCTGTAAGAAAGCTTTTTCACGAAGTGATCATTTAAAGGAACACATGAGAGTCCACACAGGAGAGAAACGACACAGCTGTACAGTTTGTAAGAAAGCTTTTTCACAGAGTGGAAATTTAAAGTCACACATGAGAGTCCACACAGGAGAGGAAGAATAGAGCTGCTATGTTTGTGACAAAAGATTTAAATGGCATAATCGTTTCAAAAGACACAAGTGTGTTGGTCGTCAGCTGCTTCTGTAACTGCAAGGGAATACATTTGTCTATTTTGTATCCTGATGACCTAATGCCGCTACATGTAATACGTTACTCCCTAAGCCTGATTTCACCCACCTGCAACCGATTCACTCATAATCACAAATGTTCATTTCTTTGACCCCTTGACTCGACAACTTTCTTGTTTAATAATCGTTACATCTCCTCAGGACCAAGTTCCCGTGTCCTGCCTTTCACCTGCTGATCACCCACTGCTCATTTAAGGTGGACTGACCTTTACAATGGACCAGCTAGTCTTAGTGTCTTAATGCAAACGTTTTGTAAAGTGATGCTAGACCAAAGACGTGCTGTTGGGCTGTGTGCTCTCTGCAGGACGGTGTCTGTACTCAAAGATTGTTGATGAAATGAGAGCTTCACTCTGTTTTTGTTGTCTAAATGACGCCAACAGAGCGATATGTCTTCTTTCCAGCAGATGGCATAAATGTTACATCATCCAGTTCAACTGTCATCCACATATTAATGATTCAAAACAGCAATGGGTGAGATATGGCTAGGAATTGACTATGTCAACAGAATGTGAAGAGGTTACAGTCTTGAGGCCATGTCCAATATGTTTATGCTTTGTTTGATTAAATCTACTGAAATGAGCATTCAATGACTCAATTCTTCTGAATTTTAGCGTCATCGACAATATGATCCTTGAATCGAAACATGACTATTTTTGGAGTAACGCTAGCCGCTGCCATGTTAACTGACACTCCTGCCTTCTAGTGGGTTGCCAGGTCTGCGCGCACGGCGCTATAATCACCCAATCACATTTCAAAAAAAATAAACGTAATATCTCAATACAAAAACAAACATTAAGTCAAGCTTAAGTCAAGTCTCAAGTCATGAATACCAAGTCAAAGTCAAGTCAAGTCTTTTATCAATGTTCGTCAAGCAAGTCTCAAGTCCAAAAATATGCGACTCGAGTCGGACTCGAGTCAAGTCATGTGACTCGAGTCCCCACCTCTGGTATACATTTACAATGCAACTAATAGATAACACAAGCCTACAATCGTTTTGCATTCTGTATTTATTGTTACAGTTTTCACTCAGGGTGTCCGCGGGGTCTTAAAAAGTATTAAAAGTTCATAAATCAATTTAGCGAAAATTAAGGCTATTTAAAAGTATTAAACGGCATTGTCCAAGGAATTACATTTTGTAGCTTGTTTTCAATAAGTTTATAAATTGTCCAAAGAGGTTGTATTCTACAGTCTGCCTGAATGTAATCATTGCGTAGGTGTGTAGTGTGATTCTGTGTAGTTTATTTATGTAATCCCGTTGGGTTTGACGTCATCTGAACAGGACATCGCACGCTCACTGACTGATAGCGCACGAAGGTCCGTTTACGCCGGTTGTTACGCAACATCGTTATGGGGAAAGGCAAGTTTGCGTCCAAATGGTTGGAAGGAGGAGGGAAAATCAATACTGTATATAGTAAATGTGAGTTAAAGTGTGTCGCCAATGTAACCGGTTAAAACTCAAAGTGGCGATGAGGTCTAAAATGTATGGAAAGGGTCTTAAAAAAGGTCTTAAAAGGTTTTACATTTGACTTCAGGATTCCTGCATATACCCTGATACAACACATTCTCACTCCCAACTCGGCCCATGTTGACGTTATGTCTCTGTCGTCACTTTCCAACGCAAGGGGGGGTCCTTTAGCGTCGAGTTTCAACTATCAGGGAGTCCCATTGACTTACATAGAGCTCCCTGAACATTGGTAATAGACGAGTTGGGATCGCGGAGAAATTCTCTCCGCAGATCCATTCTCACAGCGTTTATCAACCTTTTTCTAACTCAATATCAAGCCACACTTATTGTTTTTACTTCTTTATTTTAATTGAATAATTTAGGACTTTTGTTGCCGTCAGTTATGGGGAGAGTAGGGGCTCAGAAAACTGACATCTGTATTGTTTCATTGTTTTTTCCTTCTAATATTGTATTATTTTCTAAACCACACTGTTATTTACTCAACAATAACACATAATTATCCTGGTAGGCCGAGTTGGGAGTGAGAATGTGTTGGTTTATAAGGTCAATATAGCTAAAACTCCTGGCAGGCTAATCTTAATGTTAGCTAATAGCAAAGGTAGCTAACGTTAACTAAAACCACCATGCCATTCATGTTATAAGAGCTTTTCTGCTTATTAAAAGCATGCTTACAATGTTACAAATTATAAATAACTGACACAAAATGTATGTGCTTCTGGTTTTGAAAGTTTCTGAACATACAGCCATCATATTGTGTCCTTTTTCTCAACCAAGGCTGAAAAAACCGTATTTTAACTGGTAAAATAAGCAGTCTTGATCAAACACAAATCAAGATTCTGTTACTGTACTGTTTATTTCTCGCCTTAAAACAGACGGACGCCATTTTGTGCTTAACTTCAAGCGGAATCTTCCCAAACTCGGATCAAAATTTTAAAATAGGCAGTGCTGATCAAACATTAACACACACACACACACACACACACACACACACACACACACACACGATCTCAATGAATGAACGACTGAGACTCATGTTTCTTTTTCCCACTCACTTTATTCATTGTTTTTGGTTTCATTAGTAATAAAATCACAATAAAAAGGTACAACAGCGTGCTCTGAGGAATTACATCTGATCTGATCCTCTTCCTGGGTAGCAATCCACATTTCAGTTCTCATTCACTTCCTGTTTCCCTTCTTTAACACTCAGGTAGCTTTCAGGCCGTGCACATTTAAAAACAGACAGTATATTAAAGAAGAAATTATGTATATATATATTCCAGTGCACATAGTAAAATCACCCCTCTAAACCCTTCATTAGACACTTCTGTTATTTCACTAAAGGTGTTACATTTCTAAATCTAATTGTTACATTTATAGATATAATTGCTCAATGACTGAATCTTATTCGTACGTCACATCAATTGGTGGACTCACCCTAACCTGTCTGCGTATAGTAATAAAATCATCCTAATAAAACCCTTTTCTGATCATTTTTCTTCATCACATATTAAGATGTTACATTTCTAAATATAATACATGTATTACTAAATAAAGTAACATATGTTTGGCTCATAGTAATAAAACCCTAGTAAAGGTACAACAGCGTGCAACAACCTCTCCATTGGGAATGACTTCAGTCTGATAATAATTCACTTCTTTAAAACTCACAACGTCTCAAGTTAAGAAGTTTTGTGCTTCTTCGTGTTTTCATTTTTGATCTGCGCTTCATTTTATTCTTGGAAAAACAAATATATCAAATGAGCAATAGTAAAGTAATAAAATCATAATAAAAGTACAACAGCGTGCTCTGAGGAATTACATCTGATCTGAACCTCTTCCTGGGTAGTAATCCACATTTCAGTTCTCATTCACTTCCTGTTTCCCTTCTTTAACACTCAGGTAGCTTTCAGGCTGTGCACATTTAAAAACAGACAGTATATTAAAGAAGAAATTATATATATATACCAGTGCACATAGTAAAATAACCCCTTTTGATTATTACCCCCACATCATAAAGAAGTTAAAGCTCAGAATAACTGGAGTCCTCAGGAATAATCTCAGATAATGTGCCGGCTCAGTTTCACAGCAACAAGACCTTCATTTCCACCGTCAGGAATCAGCTGAGAACACAGAGAAACTGCTGAGTCATGGTTTATACACTGCTGCTTTTGTGTTAATCAAGGAACTCGTTAAACATTGTGTTGATTAAGGAACTCGTTAAACATTGTGTTAACCCAGGGGTGGCAAACGTTTTGGCTCGGGGGCCACAATGAGCGAACCTGTCTCACGCTCTGAAATCTGAAAACAGTAGGTTTATTGCTTATGGATTATCAGAAATCATTTCAAAGGGACACAGACACATTGGATTAACCTATGGATTAACCTTCAGCAGCGTTTTAACGTTTTAATGCCATTGAAGTCAACTTTTGATCAGACAACGACAAAGGTAGGCAATATTGCCGTTTTAGCTACCTAGCGCCAAGTGTTGTGATGTCTGTTTTTGTTTATAAAGTCGCAAGTTCTTATCGTAGAGTGATGATGTAGGTACCGATCGATTCTGTGTCATCTCACGATGCTAATCGATATGTTGGATGTGCAGCTACGATAAGTAATAAGGGTATTATGAGTGAGTTTCTGTGCAACTGCCGTTACCATTTTTTCGCTCGTCGCTAATTCAGAGGCTGAGCGTTAGCTTTGTGGTTTTCTTTGCAAAAAATAAATAAAATGATCAGTTAGCTGAGTTTCTTTCCGTTACATGGATATAAAACATTCATAGTTTATTAAATATTAAGATGACGCTGTTTCCTGAAGATGATGCATTTTTCGGGGGATGGGGTTTAACAGGTTGGTTAAGGAATTCGTTAAACATTGTGTTAATCAAGGGACTCGTTAAACATTGTATTAATTAAGGAACTCGTTAAAAATTGTGTTAATCAGGGAACTCTTTAAACATTGTGTTAATTAAGGAACTCTTTAAACATTGTGTTAATCAGGGAACTCTTTAAACATTGTGTTAATTAAGGAACTATTTAAACATTGTATTAATCAGGGAACTCTTTAAACATTGTATTAATCAGGGAACTATTTAAACATTGTATTAATCAGGGAACTCTTTAAACATTGTATTAATCAAGGAACTCTTTAAACATTGTGTTAATTAAGGAACTATTTAAACATTGTATTAATCAGGGAACTCTTTAAACATTGTATTAATCAAGGAACTCTTTAAACATTGTGTTAATCAGGGAACTATTTAAACATTGTATTAATCAGGGAACTCTTTAAACATTGTATTAATCAAGGAACTCTTTAAACATTGTGTTAATCAGGGAACTCTTTAAACATTGTGTTAATTAAGGAACTCTTTAAACATTGTGTTAATTAAGGAACTATTTAAACATTGTATTAATCAGGGAACTCTTTAAACATTGTATTAATCAAGGAACTCTTTAAACATTGTGTTAATCAGGGAACTCTTTAAACATTGTGTTAATTAAGGAACTCTTTAAACATTGTATTAATTAAAGAACTCGTCAGGAAGAACAAATGAAGGTGCTGCCTACCATGCAAAGCTCTTCAGTTTCTCCATCCCATAGTGATGAGGGCCGCGTTCCCATCAGCGTATATAGCAGATCTGCGCCTCCTGCGAGCTGCCCCCCCACAGCTCTGTACGCAGACAGGAAGTTAGTTTCACAGACAGGAAGTGAGCTTTACAGACAGGAAGTTAGCTTCACAGACAGGAAGTTAGCTTCACAGACAGGAAGTGAGCTTTACTCTGTGTATTAGTACTCTGTGTATTAGTACTCTGTGTATTAGTAATATGTGTACTCTGTGTGTTAGTACTCTGTGTATTAGTACTCTGTGTACTCTGTGTGTTAGTACTCTGTGTATTAGCACTCTGTGTACTCTGTGTATTAGTACTCTGTGTTTTAGTACTCTGTGTACTCTGTGTATTAGTAATCTGTGTATTAGTACTCTGTGTGTTAGTACTCCGTGTATTAGCACTCTGTGTACTCTGTGTATTAGTACTCTGTGTATTGGTACTCTGTGTACTCTGTGTATTGGTACTCTGTGTACTCTGTGTATTAGTACTCTGTGTATTAGCACTCTGTGTACTCTGTGTATTAGTACTCTGTGTTTTAGTACTCTGTGTACTCTGTGTATTAGTACTCTGTGTATTAGTACTCTGTGTGTTAGTACTCCGTGTATTAGCACTCTGTGTACTCTGTGTATTAGTACTCTGTGTATTGGTACTCTGTGTACTCTGTGTATTAGTACTCTGTGTACTCTGTGTATTAGTACTCTGTGTACTCTGTGTATTAGCACTCTGTGTACTCTGTGTATTAGCACTCTGTGTACTCTGTGCGTTAGTACTCTGTGTATTCTGTGTGTTAGTACTCTGTGTGTTAGTACACTGTGTTTTAGTACTCTGTGTATTAGTACTCTGTGTACTCTGTGTATTAGTACTCTGTGTATTAGTACTATGTGTATTAGCACTCTGTGTATTAGCACTCTGTGTACTCTGTGTATTAGTACTCTGTGTACTCTGTGTATTAGTACTCTGTGTACTCTGTGTATTAGTACTCTGTGTATTATCACTCTGTGTATTAGTACTCTGTGTACTCTGTGTATTAGTACTCTGTGTATTAGTACTATGTGTATTAGCACTCTGTGTACTCTGTGTATTAGTACTCTGTGTACTCTGTGTATTAGTACTATGTGTACTCTGTGTATTAGTACTCTGTGTATTATCACTCTGTGTATTAGTACTCTGTGTACTCTGTGTATTAATACTCTGTGTATTAGTACTCTGTGTATTAGCACTCTGTGTATTAGTACTCTGTGTATTAGCACTCTGTGTATTAGTACTCTGTGTACTCTGTGTATTAGTACTCTGTGTATTAGTACTCTGTGTATTAGTACTCGGTGTACTCTGTGTATTAGTACTCTGTGTATTAGTACTCTGTGTACTCTGGGTATTAGTACTCGGTGTGTACCGGAGTGCAGTCCTGGCCCTGTGTGGGGCACAGCTCCAGTTTGCAGTGCAGGTAGATTTCACTGCTTGCTCCAGAGAACTCAAACATGTTGAAGGAGAACACGCTGGACGTTCCCTGTCCGTTTCCCTGCATCTGCACCGTATCATCAGCAGGGTTCGGACATCTGCCCGGAGACAGGAAATACACACGATGAAGTCTCAGAGTTTATTCTGTTCAAACCGTCAGAGTGTAGTCTGTTCTAACAGTCAGAGTGTATTCTGTTCTAACAGTCAGAGTGTATTCTGTTCTAACAGTCAGAGTGTATTCTGTTCTAACAGTCAGAGTGTATTCTGTTCTAACAGTCAGAGTGTATTCTGTTCTAACAGTCAGAGTGTATTCTGTTCTAACAGTCAGAGTGTATTCTGTTCTAACAGTCAGAGTGTATTCTGTTCTAACAGTCAGAGTGTATTCTGTTCTAACAGTCAGAGTGTATTCTGTTCTAACAGTCAGAGTGTATTCTGTTCTAACAGTCAGAGTGTATTCTGTTCTAACAGTCAGAGTGTACAGTCAGAGTGTATTCTGTTCTAACAGTCAGAGTGTATTCTGTTCTAACAGTCAGAGTGTATTCTGTTCTAACAGTCAGAGTTTATTCTGTTCTAACAGTCAGAGTTTATTCTGTTCTAACATTCAGAGTTTATTCTGTTCTAACAGTCAGAGTTTATTCTGTTCTAACAGTCAGAGTGTATTCTGTTCTAACAATCAGAGTTTATTCTGTTCTAACAGTCAGAGTTTATTCTGTTCTAACAGTCAGAGTGTATTCTGTTCTAACAGTCAGAGTGTATTCTGTTCTAACAGTCAGAGTGTATTCTGTTCTAACAGTCAGAGTTTATTCTGTTCTAACAGTCAGAGTGTATTCTGTTCTAACAGTCAGAGTTTATTCTGTTCTAACAGTCAGAGTGTATTCTGTTCTAACAGTCAGAGTGTATTCTGTTCTAACAGCCAGAGTTTATTTCCTCACCCTTTGATGATGAGGTCATATCGCAAATTACTGTCAGGTGATGCCTGATTGGTTGCCCAGCAGGAGTCTGTCACCATGGCGACCTTGTCGGTGTCCAGCCCCACCGCCTCCAGCTGCAGCCACACCTTCTGGTTCAGCAGGATCTCCGTGTTCGGGCCGACCAGCTGCAGGAGGTCGGCATCGCTGAAGGAGCTCATCGTCAGAGTGTAGTTCCACTCTCCAGATACAAGCTGCTGCACCACAGACCTGCACACACACACACACACACACACACACACACACACACACACACACACACACACACACACACACACACACACACACACACACACACACACACACACACACACACACACACACACACACACACACACAGTTTAGCGGTGTGACGCTTGGAGCTGTGGTACATTAAGGACCAGGTGACGCTCACCTGTCTTTGATCCTGAAGGACACACTCCTGACCTCTGGCTGTGTGTACTTGCAGGAGAAGTCGATCTGGAACTGGTCGCTGCGGGTGATGACTCCGCCTGATGAGCTGTTCAAGGACATGATGTAGTTCTCGTAGACGATCTGGCTGTTGTTTCTCTGCAATGTGACAGAAAATGAGTTCATTTAACGGCCACATTATTCCAGTGCTCACTGCTGACGGTTCCATCCTGACAGAGAACGGTCAGTGTTGGAGTTCACAGTCCAAACCATCCAGGTCATAAATCACATGGTCTCTAATCAATAAAGGGAACTAGAGAAGATGCTCTCTCGGTATTTAATTCAAGTTAAACAGGGTGACTGAAGCCTGTTCCTTCCCTTCCATCGATCATTAAGCTCTTCTGAGGACTGCAGGTGTCAATAACCAACTGAACAGGACTCAGTTAAAGCAGCTTTACATGCTTCTCGTTTGCCCAAAGACGCTCTGAAAATAACCCGCCTTGAGTCTAGAGGAAGTGATAACCACGCACCATGACCTCCGTCCCGCAGGGGGCGCTGCTGTTGAAGCTGAAGGTCACCAGGTGGCTCTGGGGGTCCATGTGGCCCTTGCAGCTGGGGTCTTTGAGGTGTAAGGTGGAGAAGTCGATGCCTTTGTCGTCCAGCAGACATCCAGCCAGAACCACAGAGGCCGAGTCCTGCCTGCAGACCGTGGGATCGCCTGCAACACACACACACACTTCAACCACACGCCGACACTTCAACCACACGCCGACACTTCAACCACACACCGACACTTCAACCACACACCGACACTTCAACCACACACCGACACTTCAACGACACGCGGACACTTCAACCACACGCCGACACTTCAACCACACACCGACACTTCAACCACACGCCGACACTTCAACCACACACCGACACTTCAACCACACTAATTCCACACTAAACAATATCTTTTTTCTGGCAGAGCTCAGCATCAAAACAGCTGTTAGCAGCATGCTGTTGGTAAATAACCAGATCCCTAATTCAGACCAGTGCAAGCAGAGGAAACGGTGTGATATGCTCCGTACCTAAAGACTTGGTGGCTTTGTACTTGGAGGCGAACAGAGCCCTGCAGAAGCAGCGGGTCGAACCAAACTCCTCTCCACAGAACTCATGATCACTGCAGGGCTGCTGACAGAGAGGGGGGGGGGCTGCACACACACACACACACACACACACACACACACACACACACACACACACACACACACACACACACACACACACACACACACACACACACACACAACTTAATTCATGTATCCGCTTCTTTACTTTGTTGTCCATTTATTAGGGAGCCTTGGCTTCTGGTTGATTTTAGGATACATTTGATAAAATATGTCTGCTTGACTGCACGAGTTCCAGTGCAGTATCCACGAATGGAAATAGAGCATCTTACCACAGCCAGAAGTTGACCTCCAGTCCTCCAGGGTCACGTTGGCTTGCAGGCTGTAGGCCTTGGCGTAAGCCTCCAAAAAGTGGCAGTCGACCCCATCCACTGACGGGTATCTGCACAGAGTGTGTGTGCAGGCGCTGATGTACGGCTCTGGGTCGGTGTACTCGTGACAGGCGGAGAAGGGAGGCTGCCTCATGAGATTACAGCTGTTCAGAGGGAAGAGTTTTCCGTGTTACATTGGTTGATCTTGCAGAAACAACGCTGCTTATGTGACATGACAAGACGAGGGTGTTCATGGCTCAGCTCTTACTGGTCGGTGGAGCGGTTGCAGTTGATGGTACTGTCGACTGAGTCCTGGGATTGAATCTCACAGCTAGAGGGAGACAAAGATCACATCACATCTGAACCCTAATCATGACAAATAGGTAATATCAGTCAGACTGAGCGGTACCCAGGGAGGCTGAAAGAGGACTTCTCGGCAGTCGTGTTGGTGGTCCAGCTGGAGTTGGAGGGGCTGCCACACAAACCCTCTACAGCTTCAGGATGTCCTGGTGGAAGTGAGGGTAGAATTAAAGCTATGCTTCAGAAATAAATATGTAATATTCAGTCCAGATTGGAAGTTCTGTTCTATACCTGCCACATGTGCGCTGTTGCCATCAAAAAAGAGAGTCATGTTGGAGGACGGGAACTTAGCAGTGACTCCAGTGTGGTCCTTGGAGAGCTCCACGCCGTGCATCAGCTGAGCTGTGCTGCTGAGCACCAGGGCTTCACCACCAACCTACACACACACACACACACACACACACACACACACACACACACACACACACACACACACACACACACACACACACACACACACACACACAGACCAACACAAGAAGCACACACGCACATCAACACAAGGAGCACACACACATCCCACTGAGGGTTTGTGATACACCACCACAAAGTAACTCCTAGCAGGAAATGATCAGCATTGCTTGAGCACCCATAACTACAACGTGCTAACGTACCCGAACTCTTCCTCCTCGCTCCAGATACATGGTCACACCTGGCATCGACAGGATCAGGTGGTCCAGAAGAGGAACATCTGTACGCCGGCGCTCCCTGAAGGCGGCAATGAGGTTGAAGCTGGCGCTGCCTTCAGGCTCCATCAGACTGTAGGCACAGCGATCCTGGACAGAGTGCACTGCTCCGCGGAAACCAATCACCGTGGAGCCCGTCACCGTGCACACCATCGGGGGAATAGCGCACCTGATGGACATTCAATTCAACATTCAATTCAAAGGTTTCATTGTCATATGCACAAAGCTGCAGTGTAGAGTTGGCAATGACATGCTTCTGACCTGAGCTCCTCCAACGATGCAACATATATAATAATATACAAACGTAAAAAGTAGTGCAAAAAGTCTATATACATGTAAATAGAATATGATATGTAACAGAAGACATGGAGAGGGACTCACAGTCTGGGTCTTTTTAAGACAGACATACTTTACACTCATCCTAAACTCAAAGGAAATGAACCCTTCTCAAAGCTCACACTATGACACATAAAGGTCAGTAGAGTTACATTCAGCCTGTGAAACACGTACAAATATAATAATATCTCTCTCATAAATACGTGTGGAATACTAAACATCTTGAAGTATTTTATAAAACAGGCCATACAGTGATATTGTGTTGCATTATGGGTAATGCTCAACTCTACTTGGGAAAACCCGGATATCTGCGATTTGGTCTGATTTATGGACGCAGCACTACAATACTGATGGAGCTGGCCTCGGAGGATTGAAACATGTGTAAGGCATGGAGGAGAGGTCAAAGGATCACTTTATAGGAACACTGCACACACACCGAGACGCTGTGCATCCATCTGGATCTCTGTTCATAACGTGTCCATCACGAGGCCCACCATGGCAAAGAAGTGCAATGGGAAATAAGTGGAGAACGTTTTTTAGGATTTATAGACTGAACCGTTTTCCAGCTGATCAGAAACAATAATGGATGGACTTGAAACCCCTTTCCACTGAAATGAGAGCCGTGTTAGTTCGGACGGTTGGTTCTCAATGTTGGACCAGTTACCTGTTCATTTGACAGCACTGTTTACGTCCCTGCATTTTCCAGCAAAGCCAGCTCAGGCAAAAACTACAGCAATGGCGGGCTGCATTGGAGCTGTGCTCTCGTTGCTCTTCTTCAGATCCAGGTTGAACTGTTCCCACTAGGATTCAGAGGCATTCACCGTTGCTTTAGTGACAGTCAGTAATTCACTGCTGACTGTCTCTAAAGCAACAGATGCAGATTTCCCCAGTGATTCATATTTTGTTCAGTTTTAATGTGCAATGTTTGACGTTACCTGCAAACGTTTCCCTGTATCATATGGATGATGTTAGCATAGCCAGTCTGATGAAGCAACAACCAGATTAGAGCCAACAAACTAAATTAAATTTATTTGAAAATAACACATGATGGTTACGGCGTTTTAATTATTCTCCATAAATGCACATGTTGCTATCATTGTGTCATTTGTCGTTTCTACCGGCGTTCTTTCAATAGGATTTCACTTGTGATCTGATATGACAACTTGTGTAGCCTACAGTATGAAGTGATCACACCTGAAAGCTGGTTTAAAAACAACAGGAGAACGGGTCGTGCTGCTCCTCAAAGCGGGCCATGAGAGCGAGCGTATCTCTACGTTTGCCCGGGGAAAGTGGCGGGACATAAACAAAAGTGTGAGTCTCGTTTTCACTGTCACTTTGCTCGGCTCTAGTGATCTGACCCAGCCTCCACACAGATCTGGTTCTTGGTTCCAGTCCAGCAGTACTCTGGTTCCTAATACGAACCAGTTTTGCTCATGGAAACCATGAAAGGACTGGAGAGCTATCGGGCACTAGCTCTGAACTGACCCTGGAACTGCTTTGGTGGAAAGGGGTAATAGAAATAGGAACAGATTCATCAATAACTGCAATAATCCTCAGGTGGATAATATCCTCACTCTCTCATGGAGGGTTCGATCACATGGGACACTTTATTCAAATCAGTCAGAACTTTATTCCTGATAGAAAGAGCACATATTTACGTGTTGTCCGCTTGGCAAACCTCCTCGGACCCACATACTGTGACATAAGCGAGGACTGCAGACAGAGAACACAGTTCAACAGAGCAGGGCTCTGCGCTGGGCATCTCTGAACCCGGCATTACAGCGCCACCTTGGAGGAGAATGGAGGTAATGCTATTACACTTCAGTGACTACAGGCAGATTTTAAGATAGGGCAACAACAGACATGTTTTAATATCACATTTAACTTAGAGGATCCCTTTCTTTGGGAACCCCCAGACCAGCTTACCTGAGACTCTGCATCCACTCAGGTCTCGAAGGGTAAAGTCATCTGCAGGAGGCTTCCAGGTATCCATCTCTGTGCCACCGACTTTTGTAGACATTTCCTAGTAAAGGATTAAACAGAATATATTTGTATGTATATTATTTATTTAACAGGGACATTGCACACGAAGAACCATTTCTGTAAATGTGCCAGAGTTAGCCAAGAGGCTCTTTTACGTCTGTAGTCCCTGGACAGATGTTTGAACCTTAAAAACACATTTAAAATAACTAGTAAACACAATCATTAAAAACAAAGGTAACCTCAATACTGTAAACATGAATGAAAGTGTTCTCTAGATGCCACTTGTGATATATTTCCTCCGATGTTAGGGCATGAAGTGACAGTGAGAGCAGTGGGGAGCTCCTTCATTATTCCAGATTGATATTTCTAATGAACTCCTTTGTCCACTTGAGGGCAGGAAGGAGCAGAACCATCAGCCCCTGGTGCTGTGAGTCCAGCCTGCCCCGTTAGCTCTGCATGCTAGCAGCTACATGTGGTGTCACTGATAATAACTCTCTTTGTCTTCATGCTAACACATGATGCTGAGTGACTTCTGCTTCCTGAAACTCTAAGGCTGAGTATGACATTATTTCTGACACCTATCTCTGTTTAGAAGTGAACATAAGAAGAGAGTTTTAAAAGGAGAGGCTTAGAGGAGAAAACAGACTGCACGTTATCTTCTCCATTCACCTATCCATGCTGAACTGAAAGCTTGTTCTGTATTCATATGAATGATATCTGATGGTGATACAAAGGACTAATGGATCACACACAGCCTCAGTTCTCATCTCTCAGGGTGGTTAGGGTACAGAAGTCTTCTCAGGGATCAGTTCTCATTCAGAGTGCGTGTGAGGAAGGCTGGAAGACAGCAGCTTTCTAACATAAAGGATTTAGGATATGAGTTTCCCTGGCACACAGAAACAAACAGGAACACATTGCATTGGTATCGGGACCTGACAAAGTGTAACTCTCAACATCGGTGAGGCTGAAGGGTTAGGGTTAGGTAAGAGCCTCATGTCATACTTACTAAACTATCAGAAAACGGAAGGCCAGCAACATGACGTGTATAGCAAGCAGCTTGTAAACCAAAATCGTAGAATGTCAACTGCAACTGAAAGCAGGAACAGAGAGAGAAATATTAGGAAATGCTTCCAACATTTTACAAATAAACTTTGATTTGAAGTTGTCTTTGCCACACAATGTCTTTCAAATGTTCATTTTGTACAAACAGCTGGACAGCCAGTCGGTGTGTAACATGGATCGGATCAGGACTCACTTCACCTGTAGCACCAATTAAGAACTTGAGAGAAATGTCACCCTGTCCCAGGGTTTTGATGTTAACAAGATAAGGGTGAGCGCGAAATTTCGAAGGAGTCACAGTGTACGTCAGTTTGTCTGAAGCCACCCCGTCGTTGGTCACCACACAGTCAATGTTGTCCTCAGATGGGTCATTTTTTAAACAAACTTCAATCTTATTGCCCAACTTCACCTGCAAAAACAAAAAAGGGAACAACAATATGAAGGCTTTCGCTCCAAAACAGCATCGTTTCCTCTCCTCAAATGTTTGAGCTGCAAGGTGTGCTTTTAGCTACGGAGAAAAAAGATAGGATCAATGATGAGATCAAAACATTTCTCTCACTTTGGAAAAAACCTTTCTACAAGCCACTGTCCAACAAGTCTTTATGTGTCCTTTCATACAGAGACACATGAGGAATCAAAGAGACGCGTCCAGCTGCTCCAAACCACTTCCTGTTGGCTCTAGTAATGATCTGTCCCCACTCCATTGAACTGATCTGATCAGTGCCTGACCCCATAGACCCCAGAGGGAATTGTTACGCTCACTTTCCAGCTCAGGACCAGACTCACAGTGATGCATTATGGGACCAAGCCTGTCTCAGAGCGTCTGATATTGAATAATATGAGGGGAAACTTTTATAACACCCAAAATAACAGCTGGCACAAAAAGCACACACTTTAAACTTTGTGTGTAATACTCAATTCATTCTCCGCCTTTAGCAACATGTCATTATTCATGTGCTCCCATATTTACAGGCTGACACGCTGAAAGGTAACAAACCACTTACATCTATATATAAATAAGATCAAGAGAAAAACACTAGGGACTGATTCTGAGGACTGTGAGTGATAACATATTAAACAATGAGTTATGTGTCATATCTATAATACCTTTATTATGTGTAGTATTGACAGGTCTGCTGTGTAAGTGGCCGTGACAGACCTGACCTTCACCTCACCGACCTCTATGAAGCACACCATTGATAACAAGATGCTAAATCGGCTGTAAATAGAAAGGATGTAGTTTCCATCATGTCTGTTCAGACATGTGAAACCAAACATGTGAAACTAGATAGAGCATTCTGAACTTTGATCTGTTAATGAATTCAAGTATAAAGTTTGTATATTTGAAATTGAAACATTTAAAGAAAACAACCTGATTCTAAACATGACTTTGACAAAGTGTTCTGCTTTCATAACTTTGTTTCATATTCCCTCTCTTTAAAACGACATGTCATTACTATAAGTCTTTATGTGTTTTATTTTTAAACCTTACATTTTTTAATGTTCAATAATGAAAACAGTTGTGACCTCCTTCTGACTCGAAGAGAGGAAGGGGGAGACCACCTGATGCAGAGAGGGAGGAGGAAGAAGACTGTAAAGAAGAATGGAGGAGAAGAAATGAGACGGCTTTAGAACATTTGACTTGTGAGCCTGTTGCTTTTTTATTTTGACTTGGTGTCTTTGTTATTTTTTAGGATTCTTGTAATCCTCTATTTTTGTTAAAACCTTAATAAAACCGGATTGTACTTTGTACACTTCGACCCAACTCCTGGTCTCTCTGGTGGTCTCTGAAGGTATCTGCTTGGTCTTAGAGTGAGGTAAGAACACCCTTCCTTGGAAAAGGCTGACATTAGTATTGAATAGAAACCCTGTTTAAGTTCAACTATAGTTTCGCATTGGTCACTGTGGTTGATGTGGTGTTGATTGATGTTGAGATATGATATAAACTCTGTTGATGTAGTAATGTCACTGCTGTGATATTAATGTTTGACTCTGGCTGTGTTTGATATTACATTTGCATTGTTTTAATTGGTATAAGGGGATCAAAATTGGGGGTTAGGGATTGTGGGTCCTGAAGCTGCCCTAATTACCAAGGGGTCTCCCAACGACAGAGGGATTCTCCTCCAGGGGCAGATACTGCTCTGGGGTTCTACCAGCCCACCAACATCTACTACACTACACACTCCGTGTTGCTATCCTAGCGGTCGGACATCCGAAGCTGGAGTGCCTAAAATAGGGATACGACGGGCAGTTTTAGAGGCCACGCAGTCAGTCAGGGGTTCTTTGTACTCACGTGTAACCATGTGTAGGTTTTTCCATAGAAAGTGATGGGAACGGTGCTGATGTCGATGTCTCCACCAGGAGCATTCAGAGTGACAAACTGAGTGGCAGAGAGCTCCATCTGGATGGCAGCAACTGCAGGAGTTCCAGGAGAAACACATCCATCAAGAACAACCTGAACAACCTGAACACTCATCGCTCCCTGAAGCCTCTCCTCTGACTTGAAGTGACACTCATCAGTGCAATGAGTGAATAATGATATCCTTATTTGTTCGGTAAAACATGTGCTCCTTCAGGGTGAATGTATACAGGGTATCTGGCTGGTTGAAGGCTAACCCCCTCATTAACTGAAGCCATCAACATGTTGAATCAGAGCTACCCGTTCAGATTTATATTGATTTCATGGATGAGCTCATGTTTTAAAAGTCTATCATTCAAAGCATTATCTTTTTTTATTTGCACAAAGAAGACAGTAGAGTAGTGCGGGGCTATTACACACTCGCAGTGACTCTATGCACAGAGGACTTGACTTTGAAACGCATTCATAATGCCTTTCAAACACATGTTGTTTGTCACAGTGAAGCCTGCGATGCTGCTTACCTGCCAGCAGGAGGAGCAGCTTCATGACTCTGCAGAGGAAGAGGCACAAACACCGGGTTAACGCACAATAACACACAATAACAGCGTACACAATGAAGGGTCCTCTGCAGGAAGTGGTTCATACACTTCCTGAAGATTCAAAACAATGTTCTCTAAACCCGTCAAATGCTCCCTGACTGGTTCCCTGATGCCAGCAGTTTAGTGATGCAAAGAGACTGTGAGCAAAACTGAGACATTGAGATGAGAAGACGTACTGGTGGTTTTTAACTGAACACATATCTGGAAATCATTTCCCTCAGCTTTGTCATCCAATGAACACACTTTCTCACGTTATGTAGAGAAGGCCGACTCTGTCAGGGGCAGCACTGTGCACGAGTAACTTCAGGAGTAATGCCAATTCCACCGTGAGGTGTAGATGTAACTTTCTTTCTGTGTCGTTAGCGTTAATAGTTAAACAATCAGTGTGTTTCTCTTTCAATGCTTTACAAATGCACACACTTGTTACGAGAGCACACAACATTGATATCCTATTGATAATGCTCTCAAAGTGCTTCAGATAAATGAACACTTTTAGATTTATAAAATATAACAATACACAAGTGATTAGTGACATCATGTTTTAGACAGGCTAAACCCTTTAATCATGTATTCACAATACTCATATGGAGGTACTTAAATCATTGTCTTACTCCTGCATGAAATGTTTAAAGTGCATGTTGTTCATTTATTGAAATGAACCTAGCAATAGAGCCAACTGTTTGGTATATGTTAAAGGTCTCCTGTTATACTATTCTTAGGCATATATTATAGCTTTCAGAGATATCAAAAACATGTCTCTGAAGTGCTTTGCTCCAAAGCCCAAACAGATCATTGCAGCCTCATCCCCCTCTATTTCAGGCCTGTGACTAAAGAGCTGATTCTGGGTCAGTAGCTTCAAACGTACCGGAGCTGCTGCTGGCCACGCCCCTTTGTGAGTCTCCTGACACACCGGGACACATATGTATGTATGAAAGCATGATAGGTGACCTTTAAGTTAATGCAATGAATGTTTTTTTACAACTTAAAAGTGTTGTGTTAGTTGTACTTAATAAACAAGTTGTTCCTCACCATACTAACTTAACTTAGTTATTGTGAGGCAATGAGTTTGCATACTTTTTTTTAAAGTTACAACAACTTATTAAGTTTTACAATGTACGCTCTTCTACAGCAAAACGTCTTTACCTCTATTAGTCTTCTGTGCACTTTTCCGTACCTTAACTACTTCCACATCTTCAACCCACAAACTCGGTTCAAACATCAAAACGTTAATCTCAGTTAGGAATGCTATGAATAATATTCACCATAATTCATCCACATTTCACTACAGAAGTCAATGGAGAAACTGTTAAGACTTCAGCTGCTAACTGCTCCTCGTACGTTACTCAGAAAGCTCAGCATTCAGCATTCACACGGACCTCTCTTCAGGATTCTCTGTGTTTCTGAGGGGACTGGTCCCTGCACCGAGTCACAGGAGGCTTCCTGACGGAGCTGCAGGACCGTGAAGAGAAAGAAGTGGAGACTCACCGTCTGGAGGTCTTGGAGTTCTGGGGCAGCTGATGCTTCTCTTGAGGTTCTGGTCCTGGAAGTCCTGGTCCTTCAGGTGCAGCTCTGATGTGGCGCTGTGTCTCTCTCCGTCTGTTTTTATGCTGTTGTATTCCAGCCCCTAAATACGTATGCAAACATTCCTTAAAAACTTCTCAGTCTGGTTATACGTGTAATTAAAATTTCAGAACACTTGCACATGTTTCCTTCTCTACGTGCAAATATCCAACCCAGTCTCAAAAGAACACGTGTCATAGCGACGTTGTTCCACAGGGCAAGACGTACAAGGTTCACTAATATTGTCTGTGAGTGTTTAAGTGTGTGTGTTTGTGTGAGTGTGTGTGTGTGTCTGTTTGTCTGTGTGTGTGTGTGTGTGTCTGAAGCCACCCCGTCGTTGGTCACCACACAGTCAATGTTGTCCTCAGATGGGTCATTTTTTAAACAAACTTCAATCTTATTGCCCAACTTCACCTGCAAAAACAAAAAAGGGAACAACAATATGAAGGCTTTCGCTCCAAAACAGCATCGTTTCCTCTCCTCAAATGTTTGAGCTGCAAGGTGTGCTTTTAGCTACGGAGAAAAAAGATAGGATCAATGATGAGATCAAAACATTTCTCTCACTTTGGAAAAAACCTTTCTACAAGCCACTGTCCAACAAGTCTTTATGTGTCCTTTCATACAGAGACACATGAGGAATCAAAGAGACGCGTCCAGCTGCTCCAAACCACTTCCTGTTGGCTCTAGTAATGATCTGTCCCCACTCCATTGAACTGATCTGATCAGTGCCTGACCCCATAGACCCCAGAGGGAATTGTTACGCTCACTTTCCAGCTCAGGACCAGACTCACAGTGATGCATTATGGGACCAAGCCTGTCTCAGAGCGTCTGATATTGAATAATATGAGGGGAAACTTTTATAACACCCAAAATAACAGCTGGCACAAAAAGCACACACTTTAAACTTTGTGTGTAATACTCAATTCATTCTCCGCCTTTAGCAACATGTCATTATTCATGTGCTCCCATATTTACAGGCTGACACGCTGAAAGGTAACAAACCACTTACATCTATATATAAATAAGATCAAGAGAAAAACACTAGGGACTGATTCTGAGGACTGTGAGTGATAACATATTAAACAATGAGTTATGTGTCATATCTATAATACCTTTATTATGTGTAGTATTGACAGGTCTGCTGTGTAAGTGGCCGTGACAGACCTGACCTTCACCTCACCGACCTCTATGAAGCACACCATTGATAACAAGATGCTAAATCGGCTGTAAATAGAAAGGATGTAGTTTCCATCATGTCTGTTCAGACATGTGAAACCAAACATGTGAAACTAGATAGAGCATTCTGAACTTTGATCTGTGAATGAATTCAAGTATAAAGTTTGTATATTTGAAATTGAAACATTTAAAGAAAACAACCTGATTCTAAACATGACTTTGACAAAGTGTTCTGCTTTCATAACTTTGTTTCATATTCCCTCTCTTTAAAACGACATGTCATTACTATAAGTCTTTATGTGTTTTATTTTTAAACCTTACATTTTTTAATGTTCAATAATGAAAACAGTTGTGACCTCCTTCTGACTCGAAGAGAGGAAGGGGGAGACCACCTGATGCAGAGAGGGAGGAGGAAGAAGACTGTAAAGAAGAATGGAGGAGAAGAAATGAGACGGCTTTAGAACATTTGACTTGTGAGCCTGTTGCTTTTTTATTTTGACTTGGTGTCTTTGTTATTTTTTAGGATTCTTGTAATCCTCTATTTTTGTTAAAACCTTAATAAAACCGGATTGTACTTTGTACACTTCGACCCAACTCCTGGTCTCTCTGGTGGTCTCTGAAGGTATCTGCTTGGTCTTAGAGTGAGGTAAGAACACCCTTCCTTGGAAAAGGCTGACATTAGTATTGAATAGAAACCCTGTTTAAGTTCAACTATAGTTTCGCATTGGTCACTGTGGTTGATGTGGTGTTGATTGATGTTGAGATATGATATAAACTCTGTTGATGTAGTAATGTCACTGCTGTGATATTAATGTTTGACTCTGGCTGTGTTTGATATTACATTTGCATTGTTTTAATTGGTATAAGGGGATCAAAATTGGGGGTTAGGGATTGTGGGTCCTGAAGCTGCCCTAATTACCAAGGGGTCTCCCAACGACAGAGGGATTCTCCTCCAGGGGCAGATACTGCTCTGGGGTTCTACCAGCCCACCAACATCTACTACACTACACACTCCGTGTTGCTATCCTAGCGGTCGGACATCCGAAGCTGGAGTGCCTAAAATAGGGATACGACGGGCAGTTTTAGAGGCCACGCAGTCAGTCAGGGGTTCTTTGTACTCACGTGTAACCATGTGTAGGTTTTTCCATAGAAAGTGATGGGAACGGTGCTGATGTCGATGTCTCCACCAGGAGCATTCAGAGTGACAAACTGAGTGGCAGAGAGCTCCATCTGGATGGCAGCAACTGCAGGAGTTCCAGGAGAAACACATCCATCAAGAACAACCTGAACAACCTGAACACTCATCGCTCCCTGAAGCCTCTCCTCTGACTTGAAGTGACACTCATCAGTGCAATGAGTGAATAATGATATCCTTATTTGTTCGGTAAAACATGTGCTCCTTCAGGGTGAATGTATACAGGGTATCTGGCTGGTTGAAGGCTAACCCCCTCATTAACTGAAGCCATCAACATGTTGAATCAGAGCTACCCGTTCAGATTTATATTGATTTCATGGATGAGCTCATGTTTTAAAAGTCTATCATTCAAAGCATTATCTTTTTTTATTTGCACAAAGAAGACAGTAGAGTAGTGCGGGGCTATTACACACTCGCAGTGACTCTATGCACAGAGGACTTGACTTTGAAACGCATTCATAATGCCTTTCAAACACATGTTGTTTGTCACAGTGAAGCCTGCGATGCTGCTTACCTGCCAGCAGGAGGAGCAGCTTCATGACTCTGCAGAGGAAGAGGCACAAACACCGGGTTAACGCACAATAACACACAATAACAGCGTACACAATGAAGGGTCCTCTGCAGGAAGTGGTTCATACACTTCCTGAAGATTCAAAACAATGTTCTCTAAACCCGTCAAATGCTCCCTGACTGGTTCCCTGATGCCAGCAGTTTAGTGATGCAAAGAGACTGTGAGCAAAACTGAGACATTGAGATGAGAAGACGTACTGGTGGTTTTTAACTGAACACATATCTGGAAATCATTTCCCTCAGCTTTGTCATCCAATGAACACACTTTCTCACGTTATGTAGAGAAGGCCGACTCTGTCAGGGGCAGCACTGTGCACGAGTAACTTCAGGAGTAATGTCAATTCCACCGTGAGGTGTAGATGTAACTTTCTTTCTGTGTCGTTA
>JAPTMU010000209.1:400102-403926 GCA_028583405.1 Pogonophryne albipinna
TCGTTATTCTCTAATCGTTCATCAAAAACTGTATATAATGGCTATTTTGCACATCCCTTTCAAGATTTCAAGATTTGCAAAAGTTTATTGACATATCATATACACAACTACGGTGTAGTTATGCAATGATGACACACTTGGGTCACAGGTTCCTCAACAAGAGATCTATCAATGTGTGTGTACCTCCACCATTAAACTGTCATATTCTGCACATTTCTTATTCTATCTACATACATCTTATAAGAGTATAATAAATATGTATAATATCGGTTAAAATAAGTGCTTCAACATAGTTAACATTACAGGAAAGTTGATTGTCGAGTCCCAAAACAAACCATGCAATATATTAAACGTTAAGTACTTTGTCAGGCTTAATATTTCTCAGATACCCCCAAAGCTTTTTGCTTACATGTATTTAAAAGAAGGCCTTAATTTTAATGTTTAAATAAAGCCTAATTCGTTTTTCTGTTTTGCACATCCTCCTATTAATATCTTTGTACATCCGGCGCTAAACCATTTATTACAATGCATTCATGTGATGACTTTCAAAGAGTAAAGCAAGCACTGCTTAATAAACTATGATTTCATCTTTTACGGAACGTTTTTTTTCATATGGAATGCAGTTGGAGGTCAACCAATCACAGAGCTTGAGGACTAATCACAGGGTTTGTGAAGCAAAGCACACGGTGATTGGTCATCACATTCCTCAGGAGGATGAAACATGGGAGGTTTTAATGAACCTAAAAGATGTGGTGGAATTGTCAGTGTCCTCAAGCTTCACAGAGGAGTCGTTGCACTTTCTTGAATGCAAGATCTCAGAATATCGAGATTTGTATCAGAAAGTTTTCCCAAATCAAACAAATAACTAAAATTGTGGTAATCAATACCGACATATTTTTTGTCTGCAGACTTATGACTTCCTGGTATGATGAGCATCTGCGAGCATATGAGCTGTGTAGAAGCCATTTGTCCACCTTTTCAGTCACACTGTTGTCTGAACTGAATGCTGTTTTCCCTCTGTCACTCTACAGAGTTGGAGGCAAACAGTTTGTTACCCTTAAACGGTACATATTATGCTGAGCGATGTGAATTCTGCATTGTTGGAATCTCACAGATTGCTTCCTTTTTCCCAGAGTAAGACCTCAACATGGACCAACCGTCATTGCTGAGAGTTGTCATCACCGAAGATTCTATTAGGAAGTTAACTTTAAATAAGAGACCGGATTCCGTCGAAGAATTGATTGTTCAACTCAGGGATAAATTATCTCTGCAGTATGAATTTAAACTTCAGTATGAAGATCAAGACTTCAACAACGCCCTCTGCAATTTGACGGAAATATCAGATTTGCCTGAAAGAGCTACACTGAAAATCATCCCTATCGTGACTCTCCATTTAACTACCATTTCAACACCCTCAACAAGATCAGAAACGAGTGAGTGCAGCACAGCAGACACTGAGATCCTGTCGACTGCAGGAACCTCACCATTGCTAAGACATCAACAATGGCCAGAGTTCTTTCACACACCAGATTTCTCAGTTGATGTGAAGTACAGACTTAGACAGGGAGATCTTGCCTATATGAAAGATGGAACCCGACTGACTCCATCAAGAGATATGAAGCATGACATATTACAAAAGTTTGCTGAAACAGTGTACAGTTTCAAGGCTTATCCTGGAGACGATGACTTCAGCAGTGTTGCAAAATCCCTTATTAGCAAACATCCCTGCCTTACCGAGCCTGGTTCTCAGCCTGGATGGTATGGTTGGAAGAATAGCCTGAAATTTAAAATGGGCAACTATCGCACAAAACTTCGAAAAGCTGGATGTAGCAATCAACGGAGGAAAAAAAAGTAAAGTCAACCCACAGGGTGAATCGTCAAGCAAGAATATAAAACGACCAAAAAGAGGTGAAGCAAATGATCTGCCTAATTTACCTGAAGGACATGATGAAACAAGCCTCGAAATTCCAGAAAGATTCTCACGGAGGAAATAAAGAAAAAAAAAACCTAATGGCACTCTCATCTCACAAATGATGGACCAAACATTCCCACTACGCAGACGAGAGAATGTGAAAAAGGAGCCTGCTGTACAGAACATGGTTGAACGATGGTCGGCCCTTTTCACAGAGAGACAGGTACTTTTGGTTTGTACTGAATAATGCCTTCAAGGTTGACTTTCCTCCATGTCAGCATTTCACTTTCCCAACTTCCCAAAAACTAAAATAATGCCAATCAAAATAATGCTGCAACTAATAATTATTTTCATTATTGATTATTCTTCCAATTATTTTGTAATTGATTAAAGATATGGTCTATAAAAGGGGATGTTTTGAAATGTGTTGTTGTGTTAGTTCAACATCTAAAGATATTCACTTTAATATGTCGTCACATTTATTTTTGATTGATAGGAAGAATTTTAGCAAAATCTTTTCATGAAATATTACTTACCACATTCATTATCATAAAATGTGGCAAATATTATTGTTCTCAATTTTTGATCGACTAATCAATTAGTAAACAAAACGTTGCAGCAATAAATCTAAACAATACTAATTAATTATAGAGGCCTAAAATCTCAGCATACAATATTATATTGTACTATAAGTGTACCCTGCCTTTCTATCCAAGCCATAGTGGTTGCCTGCTTGCTCAATTGTCATTTAAACTAATGTCTTCCTAATGTGCTGGTTTTCCATCTCCTACCCCACCCCTTTCTCTACTTTTTCAGGTATTTGCCGAATGTAATCGCGTTACCAGTAGGAACCTTGAGGCAGACTTCGTTGAGGCTCTGGACCAGCACACCCCACGTTTCATCCAACTGTTCAAATCAAAGAAAGGATCGGTTGGACAGAAACTGACAGAGTTGGGTGGTAAGTAATATAACTTAGCAACTTTTTGTCACTTGTCATTGATGACGATATGGTACTACTTCAAAAGCCTTCTAAAAATAATTAAAACAACCCCTCCAAAAGATGGAAGAGGCCAACATTGTTCATCTTGTGAGTTTGTAATTTAACCTAATCTTTGTCTTCTTTATCTCTATCATTAGACACCAGACGTGACTGAACAGCGCTCTGATGTCCTCAAAGGGATTGCGATTGTTCTTGGCGACGACTCCAACGATTTCTTCAAGACTTTGCTTTGTAAGTACTTGGACACAAAAAAACAGTTTGGTATGCATTTATTGAAAAGTCATATCCCCTATTTACACAAACTTGCAACCAAAAGATTTAATTTGGTGTGTTCAAAATACTGTACACTAAATTCCATGACCAGGAGTCTAGATTAGAAATGAGGTGTAAAATAAATGCACGTTCCTAGCTGTATATGCATCCATAGCATTAGTTTCCTCACACCACATTTACAGCACCTTTTTGGATATAATGTTACAACGCAGTTTGAGTGTGTACTTGAGCTACATTTTTTAGCAAATACTTTAATGCAAATGTAACATGAATGTTTTCATAGGAAGACCAACTCTAATAGGTAGCGATGATAGTCTAAATAACGTGTTTTTCTTTGCAGGATACAACGAGAAATGAGGCCCTATCATCCGTCACTGTTGGTGTGCTGACTGTTCTCAGCGAAGACAATCCTCAGGAGGGTCCGAGCTCAATGCAACTCAAGCCCATCTCCATCTCTATTGTGCTTGAGGGAGGTATTGTCATGGAAGAGATCCAAAACTTTCCACAGGCAGTTTGCCTGTTATTTGGCCTGATATATGCTTTGCATTTTGATCATCCAAAATGCATGGCAAATACTCTGAGGTTCGTGCAAACAGTGATGCTGGGACTGGGAACTAAAACCCTCTCACCTAAACTTCT
>JAPTMU010000210.1:0-24357 GCA_028583405.1 Pogonophryne albipinna
TTATTGATATATTCAGTTTACAAAAGGCAGAACTCATTCGCAAATTGTCCGTGTCCGCCATTGTTCGTTTAGAAATGTTAGTTTCGGTTCTGCTTGTCGATTCATAAGGAAATGCATCTCGCCGCTTTCTGTACTGTTAGACGGGGGCGGGGCGGGAAGTGTAGCACAGTGGCAGGGTTGGGAAGCAAAACTCGGTTCCGAGTAGGAACAAATAACAATTGTCCGGTACCGGGATTAATAAGAGTTGTGAGGACAGGAGGCCGAGCCCCGCGGACCGCAGCTCTCTTTCTCTCTATGCTCCGTATCAGCTGATCGCTGCATGGTGCAGCTCAGCGTCTCTCTCTCTCTCTTTCTACACACAGCGGATCCGCTGCCCGTTTAACAGCCTCATCTTTGTCAAACTTTCTTATGTTCTTTCTCTAACACGTAATGAAGGTTATTAAGCGTTTTAGCTCCTGTGTTGTTAATATTGACCACCATCTCCTTTATGAAGTGAAGCAGCCTCCCTGTCTGTGTCCTCGCGCTGTCCTCACATCCCCGGACCCCCAGACTCGGAGCAGCACAGGGATGTCAGTATTGTTTATGAAGCAGGGTATAGAAAGTACATTATTGAAATGAAAATACTATTTATTTACTTTTACAAACAGTGAGTAGCTGGGCAGCTGCAGCATGTGTATTGCAGGACATGTGTAAGCGTCTTTGAGTTGTAGAAAAGCGCTTGGCCTATAGGCTATAAATATAATAATAATAATAATTTGATTTGTATAGCACCTTTCATACAGGGGATTGCCGTTCAAAGTGCTTTACATCAGTAAAAAATAAGACATAAAATCAGTGTAAAACAAGCAGCAAGAGCAAAGCATAAAATGGGATAAAATAATTAAAAATAAAAACATGGGGAATAAAACATAGAGACATAGTGCAATGTCAATCACAGAGAATAGTGCAGTATAATAGTGTAAAGTCAGTAAAATGCTTTGGTAAAGAGATAGGCATTTTTAAAAGGCAGCTTAAAACCTAACGTATTGGCTTCCCTAATATTGTTGGGTAACCTGTTCCACAGTTTTGGGGCGTAGTTTACAAAGGCTGCATCACCGATCTTCTTATGACTCTTTCTGGTGACCTCTAATAGACCTGCATCTGATGATCGCAGTGTTCTGGTGGGTGTGTAGTTCATTAGAGAGTCAGCAATGTAGCTGGGTCCTTGTCCATTTAGAGCTTTGTATGTGAGGAGAAGCACCTTAAAATCAATTCTGAAAGTTACAGGAAGCCAGTGTAGAGTAGCTAAGACAGGACTAACGTGTTCCCTCCTTTTGGTATTCGTTAGTAGTCTCGCTGCAGAGTTTTGAATGAGCTGGAGTCTTCCAATAGCTTTCTTGGGGAGACCAGTGAATAGTGCATTGCAGTAGTCTAGTCGGCTAGATATAAAAGCATGAATTAGCTTCTCTGCATCATTGTGATTTATGAATGGTCTTACCTTCGCTATGTTTCTGAGATGAAAGAAAGCTATTTTGGTCACTTTGTTTAAATGGGCGTTGAAGTTCAAATCTGAGTCCAGGATGACACCGAGACTTGTCACCTCCGGTTTAATCCAAGTGGTTAAACTTCCTAGATTATTTGTTAGCATCTCTCTTTTTGAGATAATAATAATGTATTATTATTATTATTATTATTATTAGGCCTATGTGTTGGAGATGTGTGGTTGGACTCTGTCTCACAGGCAGGTTGCAGTGTAACATCAGAGGAGACTGGGCCAATTGTACATTCTCAAACTGCACCACTTAGAACTAACTAAACAATGCAGAGATTATTTTTATATAATTGTATTCAATAACTGTAAGAAATTAAACAGTATGAAGTGATTTGTAAATAGGAATACAGATTTGACTTAATGTTTTCATAAATATATTTTTCTCCCAGTTTGTCATGGGACTTATTTTGACCTTCTCAAAGAACCGGAATCGAGAACCGAAAATAACCGGAATCGAAAAGCAGAACCGGAATCGTTAAAATCCAAACGATACCCAACCCTATGTGTGATGCAGTAAAATGTTACCGCTCAAGTGAAAAATGTATTCGGACAAGTAAATTGCCAAACTCACTTCTCCATGGACAAGTACTCTTTAAAAACTTTTTCTCACACTGTCATACAATCTCTTCTAGTTCCTTTGCCAAATGCTACCATCTGTTTGTCTGTGCAAGTTTGTGTTTGACAATCAGTCAGATATGTAGATAATTGAAACCATCTGTCTTAAAATACAATCTGATTTTTACCATGGTTTTGTGATTTATTGTTTAGATCAGGGGTGGGGAACCTCCGGCCTCCGGGCTGTATATGGATCGCGAGATCATTTGGTACGGCCCTCGAGGTAATTTTTAAACACACGCAGAAAATAAAAAAATTAAAGAAATCTAGACCGCAAAATAATTAAACAAGCGAGTGCCTGTTTTTCCTGGCCAAGGTCAGGGTCCTTGAACACAACACGAGCCTAACGTGTCATCACGTGGTATAGGTCTCGTCTGACAGGGGTGCAGTTCTGATGGAGAGCACCAGAACGCAGCTCCGGGTCTTCCAAAAACTGCAGTACCCATAAGGAGCCGTACACATGCCGCAGTTCCTGCGTGGCTGTGTCTTTAGCTGAAAGCCCAGTGGCGATCTGTTCATCTGACACACTGATCATACAGTCAATAACTTTGTTGTTATTAGCATCTGGTTAGCTAGCTATGCTAACGAATATAAGAAGCTTTTTCTACAACCAGTGAGGTAAAGGCACATCTTTATATGATCATTATAGTTATAAAAAAATAAGAGAATAAAGTAAACAGGTATAAAATACTATATGACGGTAACAAAAATTGTTATTAATAAACAAGAATACAGTTTGAAAGGAGAGGGATTTGTAAAATATCCATAAAGAAAAAGAAATCTGCTTCCAGTTCTGTTTCATATGGATGTTGAGAGATGTATCCATAGATCTCCTAATGTTGCTCTCAAAGTGTACCAGATTGATGTTTTCAACTTCAACATTTAAAAACAAATCTTCCCGGGGGAGCATGCCCCCGGACCCCCCTAGAGGAGGTTAGGTCCCCCCCCACTTAAATCATGTTCACATGGATAGGAAACTAAATACATTTGCACACATCTTGTGTCCATATCTTTCTGTTTGGGTGGTCATGCCACACCGTGCACGTGCATGCATACGCGAGTCATGGTGAGATGTCTGGATTTAGAGGCTGCTTTTTCTTTGCACAGCATGAAAGAAAGGACAAATGAATGGGCTGTGATTTGAGTTTTTTTAAGCAGAGATCAATCATTTGTACGGCCCTCGGAGGATGTTGAAAAAATTTAAATGGCCCTTGAGAGGAAAAAGGTTCCCCACCCCTGGTTTAGATGAAGAAGAAAAACAACATGCCAAAGGGAAATCTAAATATATCATTATTGTATTCTGATAGAACTGGAAATAAGTCGATAGAAATGGCTGAACAAAACCACTCTGACAGTTAACATATCAGCTGAACTCTGACCTGAGAGTCTCCAGTTCACAGTGTGGACTCTCCAGTCCAGCAGACAGCTTCTTCACTCCTGAATCCTGCAGGTCGTTGTTACTCAGGTCCAGATCTCTCAGACTAGAGGACTGGGAGCTGAGGACTGGGGACAGAGCTTCACAGCTTCTCTCTGACAGGTTGCAGAAAGTTACCCTTGAAAGAAATGAATAAATATGACAACATTCCTTTAATATTAAAAGTGATTGAGCGCAAGGTTTCAATCCCTTTTAGTTCCTTTGTCAAATGATACCATCTGTTTGTCTGTGCAAGTTTGTGTTTAGCAGTCAGATACATTGAGATGTAGATAATTGACACCATCTGTCTTAAAATATAATCACAATTTTACCATGGTTCTGTTGTTTATTGTTTAGATGAAGAAGAAAAAAACAACGAGCCGAAGGGAAATCGAAATATATTATTATTCTATTCTGATAGAACTGGAAATTAGTGTATATAAATGGCTGAACAAAACCACTCTGACAGTTAACATATCAGCTGAACTCTGACCTGAGAGTCTCCAGTTCACAGTGTGGACTCTCCAGTCCAGCAGACAGCAGCTTCACTCCTGAATCCTGCAGGTCGTTGTTACTCAGGTCCAGATCTCTCAGACTAGAGGACTGGGAGCTGAGGACTGAGGACAGAGCTGCACAGCTTCTCTTTGACAGGTTGCAGTCACTCAGCCTGGGGAAGGATCAGATATTAACAAAGCAAAATATTGATTTATCTTATTTGTTGTTTTTATCTCCACTTACAAAGCTTTCCTGGCGGCTTTGACCACTGGCAGCAGCTTCAGAAGAGCCTCCTCTGAAGCAGAGTATTTCTTCAGGTCAAACACGTCGAGATCTTCTTCTGATGACAGTAAGATGAAGACCAGAGCTGACCACTGAGCAGGAGAGAGATTATCTGTAGAGAGACTTCCTGAACTCAGGTACTGTTGGATCTGCTCCACTAGAGAACGATCATTCAGTTCATTCAGACAGTGGAACAGGTTGATGCTTCTCTCTGGAGACGGGTTCTTTCCTATCTGTTCCTTGATGTATTCAACTGTTTCCTGGTTGGAGACACTTCCTGTCTGTGGTGTCAGCAAACCTCGTAGGAAAGTCTGATTGGTCTGCAGTGAAAGACCCAGGAGGAAGCGAAGGAACAAGTCCAGGTGTCCATTTGAACTCTGTAAGGCCTTGTCCACAGCACTCTGGTAGAGATTTGTCAGTTTAGGTTTGGCTCTGAAGACTTTAGGTCGCCGGGAGGTTGTTGGTTCTTCTGACAGCAGGTTGACTCCAGAGTTGCTGAAGGTCTGATGGACATGAAGAGCAGCCAGAAACTCCTGAACGCTCAGATGGACGAAGCAGAACACCTTGTCCTTCTGGTACAGTCCTCTCTCCTCTCTAAAGACCTGTGTGAACACTCCTGAGTACACTGAGGCTGCTCTGATATCGATGCCACACTCTGTCAGGTCGGACTCATAGAAGATCAGGTTGCCTTTCTGCAGCTGCTCAAAGGCCAGTTTTCCCAGAGACTCCATCATCTTCCTGCTCTTTTTGTTCCAGTGTGGATCTGTCTCAGCTCCTCCATCATACTTGACGTTCTTCACTTTGGACTGAACCACCAGGAAGTGGATGTACATCTCAGTCAGGGTCTTGGGCAGCTCTCCTCTCCCTCTGGTTTTCAACATGTCCTCCAGGACTGAAGCAGAGATCCAGCAGAAGACTGGGATGTGGCACATGATGTGGAGACTTCGTGAGGTCTTGATGTGGGAGATGATGGTGCCGGCCTGCTCCTGATCTCTGAATCTCTTCCTGAAGTACTCCTCCTTCTGTGGGTCAGTGAACCCTCGGACCTCTGTCACCATGTCCACACACTCAGGAGGGATCTGATTGGCTGCTGCAGGTCGTGTGGTTATCCAGAGGCGAGCAGAGGGAAGCAGCTTCCCCCTGATGAGGTTTGTCAGCAGCACATCCACTGAGGTGGACTCTGTGACATCAGTCAGGATCTCAGTGTTGAGGAAGTCCAGAGGAAGTCGACACTCATCCAGACCGTCAAAGATGAACACAACCGGGAACTGATCAAACCTGCAGATTCCTCCGTCTCTGGTTTCAGAGAAGAAGTGATCAACGAGTTCCACCAAGCTGTACTTGTTCTCTCTCACCACATTCAGCTCTCTGAAGGTGAATGGAAATATGAACTGGATGTCCTGGTTGGCTTTGCCTTCAGCCCAGTCCAGAGTGAACTTCTGTGTTAAGACTGTTTTCCCAATGCCAGCCACTCCCTTTGTCATCACTGCTCTGATTGGTGCATCTCTTCCAGGTGTGGCTTTAAAGAGGTCTTCTTGTCTGATGGTTGTTTCTGGTCTGTCTGGTTTCCTGGATGCTGTTTCAATCTGTCTGACCTCATGTTCATCATTGACCTCTGCAGACCCCCCCTCTGTGATGTAGAGCTCTGTGTAGATCTGGTTCAGAAGGGTTGGGTTTCCTGCTTTAGCAATGCCCTTCAAACACACACTGGAACCTCTCCTTCAGGGTGGATTTAAGTTTACGTTTGCACACTCGAGCATTAGTTTCTGAAAAGACAAATAAACCCTTTTTCAACCAACAAAAGGAAAGAGCGCAACTGCAATATCGGAATCTGCAATCATCATTGTGGCTACACACAGATGAGTGAGTTATAAGTAACTTATTATGGATTAATTCTCTGTAAAGTAATGAGAACAATAATTTTAGGATGTGTGACAAATTCGAAGTAAATTAGGGGAGGGGAAGCCTATTTGTTATAGCACCACCAAATTTTCAATTGGAGTCATATTTCATATGAAGCATTTCCACATCATTTCGGGTTATGGTTCCAAGTTTAATGTCCCCTAGGGATTTTCGAGCTGACAGCAAGTCTAGCAAAAACAGTTACCCTATGGGTTGGGCTTAACCTGTTAAGCCCGAGAGTCCCCGGTACCGGGGCCCTCCCTCAACATCTTGCAGGAAACAGTGTCTGAGGGCATCTTAACATTTAATAAACTATGAATGTTTTATATCCATGTAACGGGAAGAAACTCATCTAACTGATCATTTTAATTTATTTTTCAAAAAACAAAACACAATGCTAACGCTGAGCCTCTGAATTAGCAACGAGCGAAAAATGCTAACAGAATACTGCACCGAAACTCACTCATAACACCTTATTATTTATCCTTTCTGCACATCTAACCCAACGATTCACATTGTGAGATGACACAGAATTGATGGGTACCTACATTATCACTCAATGATACGAACTCGTGGCGATAATAACAAGAACAGACTCAAAACATGTGGCGCTAGGTAGCTAAAAACGCTAACATGGCTTACCTGTGTCGTTGTCTGGTCAAAAGTGGTCTTCAATGGCATTAAAACGATAACAACGCTGCTGAAGTTAATCCATAGGTTAATCCAATGTGTCTGTGTCCCTTTGAAATGATTTCTGATAATCCATAAGCAACAAACCTCCTTTTCCGTTTCCAGATGTCAGAGCTAGAGATAGGTTCACTCTGATGCAAACCTGCATGCGCAAAGCCCCCACCTTTTTTTTTTACCATGTGTGTGTGTGGGGAAATTCCCCTTCGATTACATTGGCTCTAGTGGTTATAAAGAGATGTAATTCGTCAAAATCGACCAATGGGTTCCAGAGAAAGGGTAAAACCCCCATTTCCACCCAAATGACCCCAGAAGTGTTTTTTTTTTTGGTAAACCTCTCTAACAAGGTCAAATGTCACTTGTTTTGCATCAATCTTGATACAGGGTACTTATTATATGTTGTACTTTGGATTCCTAAAGCTTTTAGTCTACCATCCCATCATCCAGGTTAGTTTTCACTATAAGTTAAAAATAATTTTTGGACGGACACTATCATTTACAGTTTTTACCATGTTCAATCTGAATTTTCTTTAAAATAAAAACATCTATATTGATTTTGACTTTTCTACATCCAACTCACAGGTTTATCATTACTTTGAGAAAAAAGAGTATTAATTTACCCCTTTTAGAAGGGAAGATATGGTCATTTGTTCTGGGAATGTCATTTTCGAGCCTGAGACCTGAAAAACAGGCTCAGGGCTAAACAGTTTTAAAATACACGGCTCAGACTATTTTCAAACACATCCTGAGGAGACACCCACAAACAATTATTTAAGATTGGACAAGTCGTTAACGTGTTGTGTCTATATACATCGATGCTATTGTCCAAGAGGCTTTGTTGTAGAGCACATTAAGCTTGAAATGTGGGTCGAATTCAGACTGAGGATTTTAGGGGTGTGGCTTTTCTTAATATGCATTTTCGTAAGGTAATTACTGCGCCACCATTCAACCAAATAGGGTCATATTTCTTGAGAAAAATGTGCATGTCGTTCCAATAATGTGGTCAATATCTGACATATATTTGTGCATTATATTAACAGCAACGTTTTGGAATGTAAAACCCTCTCCATCATTATCATCATCATCATATTTCCAATGTGTTAAACTCTCTTACTGCTCTGCAGACGGTCAGCCAGCTCCTCCTGCTTCATGCTCCTCAGGAAGTGCAGTGTGATGTTCAGAAATGCCTCTCTGCTGCTCCTCCTCTGCTCTTCGTCCTCACCGTCCAACACCTCCTCATCTCCCTCTGACTCTCTAAGCTTTCTGGGTAATCTGAACTCAGGACTCTCTGGATCTTCTTCAGCTCGTCCTCCACAAATCTGACGATGTTTTCCTGGAGCAGCTGGAACAGAATAAGTTGTAGAGTTGAACTGGTAGAAGTCAACATCAGATCATGTGTGAGACAGAAAGCCTGACTATCTGCAGACTGCAGCCTGGACTCTGGATCACAAAGCTGCTTCACTACTGAGTGAGATTCTTCTTTTGGAACTTGTTGAAAATGTTTGAGCACCAGGGAATATGATTGGAAGTAAACAAAATGGCAGCCAGTTGATGTTTCTATATTACTAGTTATTGAATTTAGTTTGTAGATAGCAAAAATAGCGTGTTTTTGCATTTACGCACCATGAATATGGAGTCCTGCTGGACAGACTGATTAATGGGAACCTCTGATCTCTGTCGAGGAACTCTGTGAAGATAATGATTTTGAACATATACAGAGTTATATGTGCTGTTAGTGGATCCGTCTTCAAACAGGACACCGATTAAAAAAGACAAATATGCTTATTACAAATCTTTCTTGGTAAAAATGTGATATAACCTTTAGCGCTTTTCACAAAAATACATTTACTTGGTTGAAGTGCTTTCGAGTTGAATCTTGCTATAAAAAACGCTCTGAAGTGGTCACTCTTCATGGATAGCCAGCTGGATGTTTATGGACTGGCCTCTGTTCTCGGATCCTGATAGAACCACAACACTGATGAATGTGATGGACATAAAACACTGCTGAAAACAGTTGTATACAAAAGATTTGAATCGTAAACAACAAACATAACCTACAGTGTAATTCTTACCTGGACTATCAGAGTGCATTTCCGTCTGTAAACCCATAGGTTTGCCCCATAGACCAGTCACTCTTCATGGAAACACAGCTGGGTCCCGGTTGCTCATGGTTGATACTAATAGTAAACACAGACACTGATCAATGCAAATGTACACTACATTTCTGCAGGATATAATATTGTCTTTTTAACGTTTTGATACTGATCACAACAAGGGAGAACGTCTAGTTTAAATTCATACCTTGGACTATCAGAGTGCATTCCATCTCTGAACCCAATAGGTTTGCCCATAGACCGTCACTCTTCATGGAAACACAGCTAGGTTCAGGCCCAGATCCAGTTTCCTCACGTTGATCCTGATAGAATCACAAACACTGATTAAGGTACACTGAAATTCGGTTAAAATTCAGATGTCTAATTATTTTAATACTTATAACAACAATTTCGATAATGTATTACTTTGGATCAGAGTGGTGTCCATCTTTCAACTCAATAGGATCCATAGAGGAGTCACTCTTAGACACACAGCTGGGTCCAGGTTTCAAATGTTTGATCCTGATAGAAATACAAAGATGGATTAACACATTATGTACACTTACTGTACATTCTGCTGGTAATTGTGATGTAGATGTCAGAATGTTTAAATACTGATAACAACAGACCTGAATGTAAACCTATTGAGAGCTGACCTGTGCTAAAAGCTCTTCAGTGAAACCAGGTCCAGTGTTGGAAGGTGGCTGTATCTTAGCCCTTCACACTTCATCCATGCACTTAACTTCAGAGTGTTGGGTAGGTAAGTTTGAGAAACCGGCTCGAGATACACTTGTTGTTATATTCCATGGAATGCTCTTAACATCCCGATAGCAATGAATATCTGAAGTGCTTTGACAAAACATCATCTGTGGAAGCCGTGGCGCTGTAAAAAGCACGACCAATCATCTTAGCCGGCCCGGCTAAGTAACTGGATGGCCTACCTGCCTGTCAGCCTTCCATCTGTGCACAAACTGATCTCGTGCCCTCATTGGTCATGTGCGCATTCGTGTGTGTTGGAGGAGGGGCTCTGTGAGGAAGTGGCAGATTTGTTCCGGTTGTGTATTTTCAAATTCTAGCGCACTCGAGCTGGTTTACGTGAACCGAGTTGTCGGACCGGTTTAGACATGCCCTGCATTCTTTACTGATGATGTGATCTAAGATAACAATCAAATTCCTGCTCTTTCTACTCAAGAAACAGTGACTGAATCTTTCTAAAATCACTCTACTTTAACTCTTTGACTTTAAGAGAGAAATGATACACACAGAACTACTTCAAACAGACATTAAGAATCAGCTTCAAGAGTCATGTGACCTGTCCAGGTGAACAGTGACACAGCACAATGTGATCAGAGTGACCCTGATGATGGAACAGATTTGTCTGGGAGGATTCTCACCTGCTGAACTCACTTCAGGTCCACTTCCAGACTCTCTGCAGCTTCATGTGTGGAGGACACTCTGCTCATGTGTTCCTCTGCAGTCCTGTGTCTGCCTGCATCTGATCCGAGGACGCCGTCACACTCTCATAACTCCAGAGATTAAAAACACTTCAGAGTCACGTGAAAACCGGTGTAACATGTATCAGAAACAGTGTGAGGTGTTGAATTCTACTAACTGTCCACTAGATGGTGCTAGCTCACAGTTTAATGCATTAACAATCTGTCCTGACATGTGATGAAGCAGCAGTGTGGATCACATGGCTGTGGTCCAATGGTAAAAAATAGTTCCTATGTATTTTCCTTATATTGTTTCATGCCGACTTGTAATTGGAATGAAAAACCAAAAACCTCTTTGGTTATGTTTAAAAAAAAAAAAAAAAAAATGTTGGCTTCTAGAGACTGATGCAAAAGGTATTTGTTTCTTTCTCCTCACAAAGTAAATTATCACAATATAACACAAAGGTAACTTTTTAAACCCAGACTCAAACACATCATTTTGGACAAAGACACAACAAGTCTGTTTCAGTCTCATTGCATTTATTGTATCATCAGAACCCTCCTCAAATAATGTGTGTGACTTCTCAGTCTTCAGGCTCCCGTCATCATATCTGTATTTCCATAACACTAAGTGGTATCACATCTTGTGAGTCAGACCTGAACTTCTTGGTGTTGTCGGGTCTCTTTAGAGATCTTCCTTGCAGCTAATATGAATAATTACTGCTTCTTGATGCAGACGTAACCTCGACTGGCTGACACACCACACGCAGTTAGAACCTGATGTTTGCATAAATGACCAGATATAAATGTCCAGAATTAGATTCCTCACATGATATGAATCAATCTTATATACCCAATTACTTTACAAATGCTCTCATTGTTTTGGTCACAAAGAAACCCACCCAGGGGACGCTCACTTTGCACCCCTCTCTTTATTCTGCCATGTTTAGAGACGCTGCACCTGGCTGGAAGTTCAGGATAACTTTTAAGGGATCAGTGTTGGGTGTAACGCGTTACAAAAGTAACGGAGTTACAGTAATATATTACTTTTTGCTGTAACGAAGTAATGTAACGCATTACTAATGAAATGTGGGTAATATATTACCCGTTACAATGCTCAGTAACGCAGTTACAACACATTTTAACCCGAAATTAAATGGTGTTTTGTTTTTTAAGAATGTACTAACATAGTCTGTACATGGCCACATACTAAACACACTACAGAGCCCATTCCGTGTCCTGTTATTGTTTACTTCCTGTCTGCCTTCTTCTGGTGATTTATCTGACGTCCAGCGCTCCGTCTTTTAACCTCTTTTCCTTTCTCTTTCTGGATCCTCCTTAGCAACCTTCATTATAGTCCTTGACAGTGGTCTGTATGACTGTATTAACAACGTGTCACATGTTAAGAATTTACAATCAGAATCGAGTATTCAACTAAGCCGTGTAATACAAGCTGTTAGTAGCCTCAAGGGCCTACACAGTTGTTATGCTATACCACATTGCCCTTCACTGGATGTATAATGAGCTGCACTAAACTACATTTTAGCATTTAAAATTTTTGCGGTTATTTTGGTGAAAGTAACTTAAACAAGTAACTAAAGTAGTGTAACTCATTACATTTCAGAGACAGTAATTATGTAATGTAACTTATTACTTTCAAAAGAGAGTAATAAGTAATATGTAATATATTACATTTTGGAAGTAACTTGCCCAACACTGTAAGGGATACAAAAGAAATGGGCAAAACTCATTCATATCATCTATTTTGTTTTTAGGGATTCTTAACTGCGTCTTGATGCAGGACTGAAGTGAAGAGGTCTCGGTGCGCATCAAGCGTAAAAACGAGTTTGTACGAAAATGAAGGAAAAGCCATGCAGTTTGTTTATAGCGCTAAGCTCCTCCAGCGGGAACATCTGTTGTTTTTGTTTTAAGGACACAGAGTGAGGCATGTGCTATACCGGTGCAAATATCCTGCACGTTACGATCATGGATAAGTGTTTTTTGGGATTGACATTGTGCTCTGATTAAGGTATCAATCTCTGCTTTGTAAAGAACACCAAGATATTTAAATCTAATTATAGATATGATAATCGTTGGTTGTGGTGAATGATTTATTTATTCATCAAAGTCAAATAATGAATATAATTTTCTCTTTCTGAAAAGAGTGGTCCACCATGACATGATTTAAAGGTCCCATGTCATGCTTTTCCGGTTATTCCCCGTCCCCTTGTGTTATGAAGGTTTTTCTGCATGTAAACGGTATGCAGAGTAAAACCCCTCAAAGTACACCCTGTAGGGAGTAAAACTCTAACACAGAGAAGACCTGTCTGTGCTGCCCCAGAACGCCTCGTTGGACATTTCTCATGTTCTTCCTGGGCATCGTGATGTCTGGATACCCAGAAGCCACGCCCAAAGCTATGGCGCACCCTCTGCCAGCCAAGCATACTGTTGGAATCTCAGGTTCAGTTCAAAACAGTGCTAACTGGGCTAACGAAGTTGCTAGCGTTTACATATATCAACTCCAATGTCAGCAGATGGCCTTACATGTTTCTCATAGCACGAGAATGTCTGCATTCACACACAAAATACTCATAGACAGTATACTCCGGGTGATTTACCGTACGGTCAGTCGCGAAACTTAATTACATTATAGTTGGCTTTCCTAGCGTGTATGCTACAAAGCTAAACAACAAGGCTACCAAGAGCTAGACATGCTAGGGAAAATATTATTTTTATGCAAGCTAAAAAGAATGACCGACATGTAGCAGACTACTGTATAAGATTGCAATTGTAAACACGTTATTGCTAATATTAACCACTAGCTTTTGTTTATAGTAGGATGGCATATTACACTGAACAACTAGCAAATGTAGGTTAGCTTATACAAAAACTGATGCTCCGCTCAGAGCTGGAAAAACACTGTGTTAGACATGGGCGGAGCCTCTCTGGTGGTTGACAAATCAGAACAGAGTGGCCGAGCTGACCAATCGGAGCACACTGGGCTCACAGGGGGGGGGGGGGGGGCAGGAGCTCAAACAAGCCGTTTCGGGCAGAGAGTGAATACACCAGTGGCGAGCCGTCAGGGCCCTCTAGGCCCTCTGTGAGGGCCTAAGATATTCCAAAAAATAATATTTGAAAACATTAAAAAAAAACATTTTTTTTAAATAATAATAAATAAGGTCTGTGGAAAACGAACCTGTTTGATAAATGCACGTTTTGTTCAGCCGGATAATATCCACATGTCTACCCTACTTTTATTATTTTCGAATCATAAATCTAATCGATAGATTTATGATTAGCATAAGTTCGTTCATGATGGCTCACTTCAGTGATAGTGATGACATCGTTGCAAAATTATTAACCGAGTCATTTTCAAGATTGAGTTCCAATGATAAACTGGAGTGGCAAAGTATCAGCTGCATGACCATCAAGTGCTTCATCCAGAAGGACAGTAGGACTTTGTGTTTCAGTGATTGATCATCAAAGGTAGGCCTGAGTCCTTTTCAATGTGGGTCGCCGTGCCGACTTCATTCATGTTTAATTGTTACTTGGCTGTGGGCGCCCTGTCATGATAGGTGTTTATATAAATGGTGTTGTTCTGTGTGGTAGAGGGTCGCTGTCATTGATGCGTTTTGCACCCCGGGCCGCTGTTTTGATATTCCACTGAAGTATACGCTGTGACGTAATAACTCTTCTTTTCTTTCGAGGGAAGGGGGGTCAGAGGGCCTAGGTATAAAAGTCACGGCTCGCCACTGGAATACACATACTTTACAGAGATGCTGTATGAGCAGTGGCGAGCCGTGACTTTAAAAAAAATAAAGCCCGCCCATTTAGAGGGAAGATATGATTGGTCAATTGTACTGTCACTAGACATTACTCTCTCGTTGAGTTACTATAGCGGGCCCTCTGTGAATGTAGAGAGGGACCAACGAGCTCTCCCGTCTTTACATAACTCGCAGAGACGGCATTTAACCCTTCACATTCCAACACAAACTGAACAGGCAGATTCGAAGGATTTATTTCTTTGGAAATATTATTTTACATACAATTAAATCAAGTTATTTTGGTAAAACTAATGAAAAATGAAAAAATATTTTTTTTTTAAATGTTTTTTTTTTATGTTTTCAAATATTCTTTTTTTGGAATATCTTAGGCCCCTCACAGAGGGCCTAGAAGGACCTCTGTGAGGGCCTAGAGGGCCCTGACGGCTCGCCACTGTGTATGAGAAACCAATGTGAGTTTGGAATATTGCACAGTATAAATCTATTTTAGTGTACCTCAACAATGGAACTATGATCTGTGGAAATGGCCATGACATGTCTCCTTTAATGTACATTTGATCACATTGGGTAATGTAAATAGCTATTATGATGATAATTACATCTGAAAGCCATTTCTGTCAAGGTCTCTCTTTGTTTTCCCGTTTTATTCTGAAAGGTGAGCACCCCCCTAGTTGTGTCTGCTCTTACTTCCTGTTTCTGTGTTTTCCTCCTGTTTGATGGTCTGATTGTGTTCACCTGGTGCTCCTGTGTTTCTCCTCCCTCCCCACCTGTGTCTTGTCTTGGTGATCACTCTTGCTGGTATTTAATGCCCAATTCCACACCACCCCCTACACCTCCGTTTGTGTGTTCGTGCGGAGGGTCCGCCACATTAAGTGCTGTTTGAAGGTGGCTGTATCTTAGTGCTTCACACTTCATCCATGCACTTAACTTCAGAGTATTAAGAGTTAAAAAATGAAAACACCTCAGTTATGTGAACCGAGTTGTCGGACCAGTTTAGACACTGCATTCTTTACTGATGATGTGATCTAAGAAAACAATCAAACTGCTGCTCTTTCTACTCAAGAAACACTGAATCTTTCTATAATCTCTCTACTTTAACTCTTTGACTTTAAGAGAGAAATGATACACACAGAACTACTTCAAACAGATATTAAGAATCAGCAACAACAGTCATGTGTCCTGTCCAGGTGAACAGTGACACAGCACAATGTGATCAGAGTGACCCTGATGATGGAACAGATTTGTCTGGGAGGATTCTCACCTGCTGAACTCACTTCAGGTCCACTTCCAGACACTCTGCAGCTTCATGTGTGGAGGACACTCTGCTCATGTGTTCCTCTGCAGTCCTGTGTCAGCCTGCATCTGATCCGAGGAGCCGTCACACTCTCATAACTCCAGAGATTAAAAACACTTCAGAGTCACGTGAAAACCGGTGTTACAGGTATCAGAAACAGTGTGAGAGGTGTTGAGTTATACTAACTGTCCACTAGATACTGTTCACAGTATAATGCATAAACGATCTCCTGACATGTGATGAAGCAGCAGTGTGGATCACATGGCTGTGGTCCAATGGTGAAAAAAAGTTCCTATGTATTTTCCTTATTGTTTCATGCCGACTTGTAATTGGAATGAAAAACAAAAAAGGTCTTTGGTTATGTTTAAACAAAAAAGAAATGTTGGCTTCCAGAGACTGATGCAAAAGGTATTTGTTTCAAAGTAAATTATCACAATACAACACAAATGTAATTTCTTTCAAACACATACTTTTGGACAATGACACAACAAGTCGGTTTCAGTCTCATTGCATTTATTGTATTACATATGCAAAACATGACAGTGATACGGTCAATTATCTTTTGATTCAATGTCAATCAATCAATCAATGTTTATTTATATAGCCCAATATCACAAATGTTACATTTGTCTCAGTGGACTTCACAGTTTGTACAAAATATCAGTATGACAATACGACACCCTCTGTCCTTAGACCCTCACATCGTACAAGGAAAAACTTCCGAAGAAAACCCACAGTTTTAAAGGGAAAAATGGGAGAAACCTCAGGGAGAGCAACAGAGGAGGGATCCCTCTCCCAGGACGGACAGACGTTTCATGTTATATCTCTCACAGGCTCCGCCCTCTACTGGACTCTACGGGTACTACCCTCTATGCAAGCATTCACCTACTGAGATTTCTATGGACGTAGCCGGCCCCGGGGCGGGCCTACCTGAATGCGCACGCATCTCACTTGCATCCTGACTACCATCCTTTACTCTTCAGCGAGCGGAGGTGATAGCCTAGCACTGAGTCCGAGACGTACTATTGAGAGAAGGGAAAAACAAAAAGAGTTATCATACCTCCAGGGAGTCGCCACTGCTAGAGACCCGGGCCTGTCCTTCGTGCCCTGGCTTAAATCCCCACCATCTCTGCTTCGAGTGTTTGGGGGACCAGGATATGGCCGAGGCGGTGCCATTCACATTCGCCATTCCTTTCGGGTCTGGCGTCCATGGAAGTCCACCGCCCAGGGCTGTACTCTCCCTGGATGATGGTCATGGCGGTGGGTGTGTGGGCTACTCGCTCATTGCTAGAGATGCCCCCGCCTCACCAGGTCAGAGCGATTATTGGGCCGCAAGGCCGAATAAGTAGCTTGGTCCACGGGCCTTGCTCCAGGCCCGGTTCCCCCGGGGACCGGTGCTCGGTGGCTTCACATGATATAGGGTCAACCCTACTTCATCACAGGCCGCCACCGCTGCCCGCCGTGTGATGTCCCTGGGATATCACGCCGCATGGCACTTTCCAAAGAGGACCGTGTTGATCTCCTGGGAGCCCCCGTCTTTATGGAAGGGCTCTTTGGATCGATCTCCTTGCTCACGGGATGAGCAGTAATCGCAGCGTGACTGCTTCTTGCCCATCTCCAGCGGAAGAAACACTGTCCTACACTCCCCGCCCCTGCTGTAAACCCAAGTATAGGGAGCCAGCAGGTGGGCGTGTGCACGTGAGTGGAATAAACCGAGTGCTGTCAAAGCACTGTGCGGGTTCAAGAGACGCTATTGCCGGCGTGCTGTTGTCAGAAAACACACCTTGCCTGGTATAATAGCTCCGATTAATGCATCCGTACTCTGGATGATGGCGGGGTGCACAGTCGCAGCGGCTCGTAGCTCTTCCTTTCTGTGCTTTCTATGTGTGTTTTTGTCCGTATGTCTACTAGCCAATGTTACGGTTAGCAGTGCGAATCCTATGTACAGCCGCAGGGACCTACTTACGATAGGATTACAGTGCAATGTGGCGATAACAAGCGCATTTTCGCACTCCCACAATATACCGGAAGAGATAGCCAGGACACCGGGCTCTCCGTGGATTGTTGTCGGCTCCACCAGGCATCGGAGGCGGAAGAGGAGCAGGAAGCAGAAGCGGGGATGCCTGTCCGGTCAATTGACTAAGCTAAGGAGACAACCTCACAAACCACCGCTACCCAGCATCTTTCTCACGAACGCCAGATCCATCCTCAACAAAATGGATGAACTAAACCTACAGATGTCTGAAAATAAATACGTACAAGACAGTTGCATCCTGATCATAACGGAGACATGGCTACACCCACTTATCCCAGACGGAGCCATTGAGCTAGCGGGGCGAAGAGCATACCGCTGGGACAGAAACATCGACTCTGGTAAAAGCAGGGGAGGGGGGTTATGCATTTACGTACATAACAACTGGTGCAAGGACGCCATAATCATGGACAGTCATTGCTCTTCAGACCTGGAGTACTTGACGGTGAAATGCAGGCCTTTTTACCTCCCTCGTGAGTTTACCGTTGTCATAGTAACAGCTGTCTACATACCACCAGATGCTAATGCTAAAATAGCGCTAGGCTACCTGCACAGTGCTATCAATTCACAACAAAGCACATATCCCGAAGCCGCCCATATCATATCATTTCAACCATGCAGACTTAAAGACAGTTCTCCCAAAGTTTGTACAACACATAAAATGTGCTACCAGGGGTAAAAACACACTGGATAAGGCCTATTCAAACATTAAGAAGGGATTTAAGTCTGTACCACTACCACATCTAGGGCAGTCAGATCACCTGTCCATCCTTTTAACCCCAGCATACACCACTGTCAGGAGGAAAACTCAACCCACCACAAAGACTGTTAAAACATGGCCTGAAGGAGCTTCCTCGCAGCTACAGGATTGCTTCGAAAGGACTAACTGGGATATTTTTGAGGTTCAGGACTTGGAGGAGTACGCATCAACTGTACTCTGCTATATACAGAACTGTGTGAACAATGTGACTGTTGAAAAACGTATTCAGATATACCCCAACCAGAAGCCCTGGATGACGAAGGAGGTCAGAGCTCTCCTCAAGGGCCGAAACATTGCCTTCAGGTCTGGTGATAGTGCTCAATACAGTGCAGCTAGAGCCAACCTGAAGAGAGGCATCAGGGATGCCAAAGCAGCCTACAAGAGGAAGATTGAGGACCACTTCACCAACAACGATCCACCGCGGGTGTGGCAAGGTATACAGCACATCACCAACTACAAGAACAATAACAGCACAATGGTTGACGGGGACGCCTCACTGGCAGAGGAACTTAATTGTTTCTTTGCTCGTTTTGAGGTCAATTCAGTAGAGACGGACACAACAACCTCACCAGCATCCAACAGTCACACCCTCACTGTGCAGGCCCTGATGGTGTGACGGGAAGGGTGTTGAAGGAGTGTGCAGACCAATTTACGGAGGTCTTCACAAAGATCTTCAACCTGTCTCTCTCCAAATCCATCATCCCTTCGTGCCTGAAATCTGCCACAATCATCCCTCTGCCGGAAAAAAACATCATCTCCAGCCTCAACGACTACCGTCCGGTAGCACTCACACCGCTCATCATGAAGTGTTTCGAGAGGCTGGTCCTGCAGCACATCAAAACCATTCTCCCACCCACCCTCGACCCAAATCAGTTTGCGTATAGAGCAAATAGGTCTACAGAGGATGCCGTCGCCACTGTTCTTCACAGTGCACTGTCCCACCTTGAACACCAGGGGAGCTATGTGAGGATGCTCTTTGTTGATTACAGTTCTGCCTTTAATACAGTCATCCCGGGCAGATTGGTTTCCAAGCTATCTGACCTAGGATTTTCCCCAAACATCTGCCAATGGATTAAGGACTTCCTAACTAACCGCCCCCAGACAGTGTGAATAGGCCCTCACCTCTCCTCCACCCTCACACTCAGCACCGGTTCACCACAAGGCTGTGTGCTGAGCCCCATGCTCTACTCCCTGTACACCTATGACTGTGCCCCCACTCACCCCACCAACACCATCGTCAAGTTCGCGGACGACACAACCGTGGTTGGACTGATCCCAAGAGGAGATGAGTGAGCCTACAGGGATGAAATCCAGAGACTGGCAGTGTGGTGTTCAGATAATAACCTTGTTCTGAACTCCATAAAAACAAAAGAACTCTTTATAGACTACAGGAAAAACAGCACAACACCAGATCCACTGTACATCAACGGCAACTATGTGGAAAGGGTTCCCGCCTTCAGGTTCCTCGGCACACACATTGCTGAAGATCTATCCTGGTCTATCAACACCACAACATCTGTGAAAAGGCCCAGCAGCGACTCCACCTCCTGAGGATCCTCAGGAAAAACAACCTGGAGGAGAAGCTTCTGGTGTCTTTCTACCGCTGCTCCATAGAGAGTGTGCTGGCATATTGCCTAACCACGTGGTGTGCCAGCTGCTCAGAAAAGGACAGGCAAGCCCTTCAGAGGGTCATCAACACAGCCCAGAAGGTCATCGGCTGCTCACTGCCTTCTCTGGAGGAACTCTTCAGCCAACGTTGCCTCAACAGAGCAGGCAAAATAATAGCAGTCTCTTCGCACCCTGGACACTTCCTGTTTGCTCTTCTGCCCTCCGGTAGACGCTACAGGTAAATTCAATCAAGGACAAACCGACTGAAAAACAGTTTCTACCCCAGAGCCATACGAGAACTGAACACCGTCAAACGCTGAACTGAACAGTTACAACTTGCAACTGCACTACTTTTTAATAGTTGTATTAACTTATTAACTGATCGACATCAGAGATGCAAAATATCATCCCTGTGTTTTTTATATTGTAAACTGTATTTAAATAATGTGCGGGCATGTATGCATGTTGGTATGGATGTGTGAGCATATGTTTATGTGTGTATATGTTTATATAGATATATATTTATTCGTTTTATGTGGAAATGCACTGCGAGGATGGCTTTTTAAAATGTCGTTGTACCTGGTGCGATGACAATAAAGGAATTATATTCTATTCTAATTCTTCTAGAACCATACCCTGAAAAATGCTTGAGGGTGGAATTCATAGAAACATCTTTTTTTGGGGGGGGGTGCATTTTATGACAGGCCTGGCTATCACAATATGCACCCCACCCCCCAAAATATGTTTCTATTAATCCCACCCTCAAGCATTTTTCAGGGTATTAGTTCTTAAAACTAAGTGGTATTGTGAGTCAGACCTGAACTTATTGGTGTTTTCGGGCCTTTTTTTAATTTTCCTTGCAGCTGACATGAATGATTTACTGCTTCTTGATGCAGACGTAACCTCATGTGGCTTGGTCAGGGTCCCGTATCGTACAGATGTGACGCACCGAGGCTCCTTCAGCTTCATAAAGGGACGCAAAGAGCTTTCAACTGATTGCAATGTATTCCCATCGGCGGCGGTATTTGACGCTCATGGAAGCACCGCACCGCTCCATGTCGGCGGCAGTTAAAGGCAATGTGAGCGTCCATTCCCATTGGATAACGGAACCTTCTACACCCGGAAGTAAGTATTCTCCTTACTGTCGATTGATTTGACAGTGGTATCTGCACTACTCATCAACTCGAACACAACAGATTATACCTGTTGATTACACACAGCACAGTCGAGGAAAAGAAATGGGGCTCAGAATACTGGAATATGTATTTTTAAAATATTTTTTTCCTTCTAATTTGTTATTCTTTTCTAAATAACACACTGTTATTTACTCACCAATAACACACAATTATCCTTGATTTTATTTATTTGTTTAATTCTATAATATCTGACTTTTTTGCCGTCCGTCAGGAACTGAATTTCAAAATAAAGTCACCGGAAACAGATTCACACCCACTGAACTGATTACCCAAGATCCTCAGCTATGGTTAAAGCTTGGTGATTGGATGTTTTAGCCGCAATGCACGTTGGGATATGGTGTTTATGCGATATGAAATCGGAAAAACATAAAAAAGGAAGAAAATAAGACTTTATTCCGAGTGTTCTTGCTTTTCTCTTTGGAAGTCATCATCAAGCTGCATTACATATTACACATCTGCTGTAGTTCTTTATTTATAGAGCCCTGATCAGAAGACCTTTGGACAAACTGGAAGAAATGCCACGGAAACTGAAAACTTGACGCGGATCATAAATATATTAGCAATTAAACAACATCTTCAATTTCTCTTCACACAATACATATTATCTCTACAATAAAACAGTTTAGTGCAGGACGTCCAAAGATATTAACAGGAGGATGTGCAAAACAGACACACTAATAAAGAATACTTTAAGTTAAGGTCTTCTTTTGAAACACTTTGGGAGTATCTACAGATAAATATTAAGCCTGACAAAGTACTTAACGTCTAATATATTGCATCGTTTATTTTGACACTTGACAATCACCGTCCCTGAATCTGTCTGATTTAACGGTTGTTTATATTTCACATCATTAAGTAGAACAAAGTAGTACATGCTGCTGTAACTAAAACATTTCCCAACTTGGGATCAATAAAGTATATCTTATCTTATCTTAAGACGATCGATGGCTACTGCCATATTTGCTAAATGTGCCTCTGAACCTTGCAAAGTGCATGTTTCAGGCTTATCAATGAACAACAGGGGTCACAGACACAAAACCAGCTGTTAAACAAAGCTCTTCTGACCTTAGCTGGCATGTGGGTATTAATGCTGCCCATTATGGACACAAGCCATTTGTATTATATGTTTTAAATGTGATAACACCAATGTGTTTCCCATCCCCTAAACCTCCAGGGTGTACACGGTTTAATACTGGCAACGTCTAATTATGGGAAATACGAAAACGTCATTTAAAACTACAACTCCCAGTAGAGACGTGCCATAGAACAGGTTGCGAACATGTTGCGAACATGGTTGCGAAACACAATAGCCAGCATGTGTAGTTCTGGGGGGGCTGGACCCGTTCGAGTCCAGTTTTGGAAAGTCTGCCGTGGTTTCATTCCATTTCAAAGAGCTGTTTGACGCTCGGCGTAACCTTGTCGCACTGCCACTCCAACATCCAATCACAGAGCTTGAGGACTAATCACGGGGTTTGTCAAGCAAGGCGGATGTTGTAGTCCCAAACGATAGCTGAGGATTCTGGGTAGTGTAGTGTCTTCGGCCATCCTAAACTCCCAAAAAACGATTTGTTTCTCCGAATCGAAGATTGAAACCAATCAATGTTGTGTAATTAACAAGGATAAACTGATGTTTTTGAGTTGATGAATACGGCAGATTTCACTGTAAAATCATTTGACAGTGAGGGGAATACTTCCGGTTTTCTGAAAACATCAAGACCGGAAATACTGTTTGTTGTTTTGGGTACGGAGGAAAAGAGAGAGGGTTTTATTTTCTGACGCTGCGTGAGTTCCCTGACGCACCGGGGACACATGTTTATGTATAAAAGACATCACAAAGTGCATTTTGCATGATAGGTCCCCTTTAAGTACTTGAGTTAATGTACTTAGTTACTTTACACCACTGCTAAAAAAGTTAAGTTACATGTAGTGAACCTCAAACAAAGATATCAACCCCTCATTCTACCTGGTCACTCATGGTTCAACTTCATTCATAACCTGTTAGTATTCATTGTACTAATCTATTCAACATTCATCTTTCTGTTTCATAGTTTATTTTTGTTGGTTAAAAATCACTTATTAAGAGCTTGATCCTGTGATGTGTGTGTACCCTGTACACCGGGCCATATCTCCATAGCACCTTTCAGAATATGGGACTACATTCATTATGGCAATCAAATGATTGTTGTGATGGGAGGTATTCTTGTTGTTAATCAATAAGACCTTGTGTAACCTTTTATAACAATACCTGTGTTTATGACACATGATTTACAGAAATAAATACTTTGTTATTAATTATTCAATCTGCTGGAAGCAAATCAAGCTACAGCTCATTACAGCAAGTTAAACTACAAAGAGTGCATTCAACTAAAGTGAGAATGTTCATTTGGATATTTGTTTTGGGAAATGAAGCAGAATCATTCAAACAGCACAACGACATGATGATTGGAAACCTTCCAGAGAGTTTGTGGCCATTAAGATCTGATGCAGGAAATGACTCAGCGATACTGTTTTCTTTTCTTTGGGAATCATAAAAAGTTATCAGTCATCTAGAATAAAATGTTTTACAGGAAGTAATTCACGGTTCTTTATGAAAGTAAATATGTTACCTTGTTTTATTTTCTTTGGGAATCGTAAAAAGTCAAGTAGGCATCTTATCAGTCATTAGCTGTACAATGAAAGGATACATCTTTTAGTGGAAGTAGGTCACTATTGTTTACAACAATACATATTTCACCTCATTAGTCTGGAACGTATGATCTGTTATCTGCTCTTTCTTCAGTCAGAGGTCAGCACTGCATTGATTCCCAACACTCCACACCCTTAAACAACATCATAAATCCCAATCTGAACATAATGTTGCAGCTTTTATCACACTTTATTCCTCTGATAACTAGTTTGTTGTTTATCTTGAACAGCAGGAAAGAATAAACCATCGAGGTGGGAAGGCGTATCGTGTGAAGCCAAAGAAAGAGAATGAGATCAGATTTAAAAGAGAGCTACTGGCAGCATTTAGAATTTGCAGCGTTTCATCTACAGTTGCAACCAAAATAATCCAACCCCCATTGCACATTAGGTTTAGTGAACAATGTTTTTAACGTTTGTCAGCTGTTTGCAATAAACACATTTGAGAAGAACTGTTTCAACAGAAAATGTTACTTTACATGACTGCAGTCTCAAAGTGATGAACCCCCTGTCTCAAGCACACCTGGTGGAAATAATCAAGGCTCATGAGT
>JAPTMU010000210.1:25357-32857 GCA_028583405.1 Pogonophryne albipinna
GATGCAGTGAAGATGTATTTTTGCAGACCTGGAAGTTAGCATCACCAGAGCTCCCTTGAAAAGAAGCAATGATCATTTTCCTATGCATTTTGGATTATTGCAGAAATGATCTCTGTGTCAAACAAACGTTTATGATTCTTACACGTTTAGTACAGCAGGATAATCTCCACATATTAACACCAATTTAGGATTTCTGAAGTAAAATGTTGGGCTATAAAGGAACTACAGCACGGTCACATGACTTCACGTCACCACCGCTAAGCTAAAGGTGGCTAAGGTTGGGCTATAAAGGAACTACAGCACGGTCACATGACTTCACGTCACCACCGCTAAGCTAAAGGTGGCTAATGTTGGGCTATAAAGTTACTACAGCACGGTCACATGACTTCACGTCACCACCGCTAAGCTAAAGGTGGCTAATGTTGGGCTATAAAGGAACTACAGCACGGTCACATGACTTCACGTCACCACCGCTAAGCTAAAGGAGGCTAATGTTGGGCTATAAAGGAACTACAGCACGGTCACATGACTTCACGTCACCACCGCTAAGCTAAAGGTGGCTAATGTTGGGCTATAAAGGAACTACAGCACGGTCACATGACTTCACGTCACCACCGCTAAACTAAAGGTGGCTAATGTTGGGCTATAAAGGAACTACAGCACGGTCACATGACTTCACATCACCACCGCTAAGCTAAAGGTGGCTAATGTTGGGCTATAAAGTTACTACAGCACGGTCACATGACTTCACGTCACCACCGCTAAGCTAAAGGTGGCTAATGTTGGGCTATAAAGGAACTACAGCACGGTCACATGACTTCACGTCACCACCGCTAAGCTAAAGGAGGCTAATGTTGGGCTATAAAGGAACTACAGCACGGTCACATGACTTCACGTCACCACCGCTAAGCTAAAGGTGGCTAATGTTGGGCTATAAAGGAACTACAGCACGGTCACATGACTTCACGTCACCACCGCTAAACTAAAGGTGGCTAATGTTGGGCTATAAAGGAACTACAGCACGGTCACATGACTTCACATCACCACCGCTAAGCTAAAGGAGGCTAATGTTGTGCGTAATGACATTTAGTCGTCTCATTTAGACACTGTTACAGGTTAGTATTCAGGTTACGGTCACTTGTACCCTTCAAAGATGGCCAACTTGCAGTTGATGATTTCACAGTCTTTCTTTATCTTTCCAATTAACTCTAGCCCTTCTTTTGTGTATATATGAGAGTCTTCTTGTTACGGTGTGTGTAGGAAGCAGGACCCAAATGCAGATAAAAGTGACAAAAATAACTCCTTTATTTCAAGGCTAAACTATAAACAAAGACTGAACAGAACACTCAACGTAGACCACGTCATGACACAAGACTAACCGACAAAGACAGACAGAAAAACAGAACTTAAATACACACAAGACTAATCATACAAACAAGAGACAGGCGAGGAGGGAGGAGAAAACACAGGGACACCAGGTGAACACAATCGGGTAATAAGACACACCAGGGAAACTAACGACAGGGAACCACAGACAGACACAAGACAAAACACAACACAGACAGAAAACCAAAGACAGATCTAGACAAGACAAAACACAACACAGACAGATCGTGACACTTCTACCTTTGAACCGGACATTAGATAAGTGCAGTTTCCCACCTTGTGTCCATCGAGAGACCTTTAAAGCTCTGCAGCTCCTGTTTGAGTCTTCTTGGGGAAACGCTGCTCAGAGTCATGTCTCAGAAGGCACCTTTTTGATGAATTTTCTCGAGACCTCTCCAGCCGTCGTCCAACGAGCGGCCGAGGACAAACCAATCAGCCGAGCGTCTCTCTGGAGATTGTCCCTGACCCCGCGGTCACTCCACAACAAAGACTGGAGGAGTCTATTTGTTCAGCGGGAGGCTTCACTTTCTGTCAATATTAGAATTGACACTCCTGAGCTGTGTGTGTGTGTGTGTGTGTGTGTGTGTGTGTGTGTGTGTGTGTGTGTGTGTGTGTGTGTGTGTGTGTGTGTGTGTGTGTGTGTGTGTGTGTGTGTGTGTGTGTGTGTGTGTGTGTGTGTGTGTGTGTGTGTGTGTGACACCAGGTGAAGCTCTTTTACAGCCTTGGATCAGCTTTTATCACCGAGTTCTGCTGTGTTGTTTCTCTCAATGGCCCGTTTTAGGAGGAATTGTCACCATCTAACGTCTGATAGACAACATGGTGCCTTTATATGTTCCATCACATGGCCCGCCGTCCTTATCATTATGAGTGTGAGGGCGGCTTTATGATCACTGAATTTGTATTAGTCGCTGATTTACCTCCAGTATCACCTCTTTTCTATTAGTGGCTGTTTGTAATCCTTTCTGAAACGGGCAGTTCTGGAGACACACTGTCAAAGGTTTAATGTATAAAGCAGATGCTGCCTTTGTAACAGTCCGTCAGAGATGTATTCCCTCTTTTATTCATAACTATAAATCAGTGTTTTATGCAAGACTTTGAGAGACTATGGTGGTTGGATTTCAGATGTTCTCGGGGGGGTTTCGGTGTGCACACTTGGACATTTTGTTGATCCATTCTGAAGTTCAACGCGTCAGTCTTGGACACTTATCTTTGGAGAACTAATTATGGGCTCTATAAACAATTTAATCATCAACACATTGCTAAATCTCGTTACATCATGACGTCCCAATGCAAAAGCAGCCGACAAGCCTACAAATAACAGTGACATTTCTCGATTCTTGATACCTAATTTGATAGCAGAGATGAGAAGTAACACATACGTCACTTCCTGGCGACTTGACGGCCGGGGGAAATACTGCTTCAGAGCGAAGCGGAAAATAAGAGTGTCTTCACGTCTTAAAGCTGCTCATATATTGCAACTCTAACGACTTCCTCTATAGAAAAAAGGACAGTAAAAGAAACTCAGAAATCTCAGTTTCAGTGTCAGCCTGCTGCCTGCCACTCGTTTATTTAAATTAAACTATAAATCAACGCAGATCCTCGATGTCCAGAGCCATTTTTTAATACGCCTGTCTGAGCATCATAACCGGGCTTCTTGTAGATAAAAAAAATGTTGATGTTGATGTGATTGCCGAAAATGTCTGAATCTGTATTGACCGCCAAAACTCAAAACTAAAATAATTAGGAGCAGCTTGGGAGCAGTGGTCACACTCGCGTTAACCGAATACCCCCCGTCAGCGCGAGTGATTGATAAATTGTGCACTCGACGGATTATAATGGATTATGACGGAAATATTACGATCCTGTCCGTCAAAATGACTGACAACAAAAAAGTCTAAAGCCACCACTGCTTGGGAGAAAGAAACGATGTGATATTTGGGCCCATTTTCGCTACAATGAGGCGGAGAAAAAAAGTGAATGCATTGTTTCATCAGAAGGGAAGCAATGTGGCCAAAACACAGGTAAAACACCACAAACCTGATACTCTCTGCAAAGCTTCTCAATCATTCAACCTGTGTTTCATCAAATAAGGACAAGATAATCTTATTTATTTGTATTTACTAAAATGACAAATGATTGGTTTTGGCTCGACTAGTTTGACTGAAATGTTCTATATAATCTGATGACTAAAAAAGACTCAACAGTTTTCATTGACAAAAAATAGACTAAAATAATTAGTTTTCTTTGACTAAAATAAGACTAAAATGCTCAGACTTTTAGTCGACTAAAACTTGACTAAATAAAAACAGGATGAAGGTGACTAAATATGACTAAAACTAAAAAGAAAATTTAACACAGGACTAAGACTAAAACTAAATTAAAAAATAGCTGACGAAATTAACACTAGTTCCTCGTCTAGTTTTTACTGAATGGAGCTCAACGTTATTATAATATCGCTCAATAAAACCTCCATTAACAAAACAAAACTGCCAATTGACATCCTGAACCACTTTGTAGTTATAAGGTAAGATAAGAGGTTCTTTATTGATCCCACATTGGGAAATATCCGCGTTGCAGCAGCATAAATAACAACAACACAAAACAAGGACAAAAGTAGAAATTAGAGAGTATAAATAAAAGGTACTAGAGCTCAAAACAGAATGACAGCAGCATTAAAACGTGTCATATTCTGTTCAGCTTTACACCCTTCACATGTGTTTTCACTTGCTGAGTGCACCTGGCCGACACCCCTGAGCTCCATCGACGTTTTCTCGACACTCCTGTCAACCGTCACCATGGGAACCCTTTATAAGGCAGACTGGATGGCATACACATTATACATGTTATATTATAGCTAGTGTCCCAGGAGCCCTTTGAATGGATAATGGACAAGAGGGAATGGCTGCTGTGAACAATCTGACCTTATCTGTTGCGTTTCCTCGTGTACTTCACAGCATGGATTCACGAGCTTCATTCTATACATATTTAATGGTTAAACAAGACCTTTTCGAAGACCCAGTTCCTTTGGCAAACAGTGTTTCTCTGTGAGGGCACCAACTCTCTGGAACACAATGCAGATCAGGAATAACATCTCCTATCGTACATTTAACCACAATCATAAGAACTGGCTTTTAAACAATCAAAAATGTGAACACTTTTAACTGTATCAAGGTATGATGATATTTCATCTGTTTGCATGTTTGTTTGTTCCTCTCTATTGTTGTCTGCTGTACTCTATTTAATTACACTGAACAAAAATATAAATGCAACACTTTTGTTTTTGCTCCCATTTCTCATGAGATGAACTCAAAGATCTAAAACATTTTCTATAAACACAAAATAACCATTTCTCTCAAATATTGTTCACAAATCTGAAAGAATGTGTGATAGTGAGCACTTCTCCTTTGCCGAGATAATCCATCCCACCTCACAGGTGTGGCATATCAAGATGCTGATTAGACAGCATGATTATTGCACAGGTGTGCCTTAGGCTGGCCACAATAAAAGGCCACTCTGAAACGTGCAGTTTTGCTTTATTGGGGGGGTCTGGGGGGGTCCGAAAACCAGTCAGTATCTGGTGTGAGGGGTAGGATTAGGATTAGGGCTAGGGTTAGGGGTAGGGTAATGTCGTGAATCGAGTGGCCTGTGTTCGTCTTCCATAACATACGCCTGCCCATACCCTAACCCCACCACCACCATGGGCCACTCAATTCACAACATTACCCTAACCCTAACCCTAACCCTACCCCTACCCCTACCCCTAACCCTACCCCTACCCCTAACCCTAACCCTAACCCTACCCCTAACCCTACCCCTACCCCTAACCCTAACCCTACCCCTCACACCAGATACTGACTGGTTTTCGGACCCCCCCAGACCCCCCCAATAAAGCAAAAATGCACGTTTCAGAGTGGCCTTTTATTGTGGCCAGCCTAAGGCACACCTGTGCAATAATCATGCTGTCTAATCAGCATCTTGATATGCCACACCTGTGAGGTGGGATGGATTATCTCGGCAAAGGAGAAGTGCTCACTATCACACATTCTTTCAGATTTGTGAACAATATTTGAGAGAAATGGTTATTTTGTGTTTATAGAAAATGTTTTAGATCTTTGAGTTCATCTCATGAGAAATGGGAGCAAAAACAAAAGTGTTGCGTTTATATTTTTGTTCAGTGTATGTTTTTATTTTCTAGTCTTGTTGTGGTGATTTAACATCTTGCCAACGACAACAGTTGAAAATTAGCCTGCTGGCTAATACTGGCTCATTTACAGCAATGTGAATTAATGTGCACTGTCCTTTAAATAAATAAACAAACAAACAAACCCTTGGTCAACAGAGCCAGGGTTTATTTGCTGGATCGACAAATCTCAAACTCCTGATCAGAACGTACCATGAAGCTGCTTGTCTTTGTGCAATGTGATAGAAGTGCATTAAAACAACACGTAGAACAATGGACAGTCAAATCCAATGAAATAATCCGACAAAAGACCGCTGCTCGAGTCTACCCTGCAGCGGGGGAAGACGAGTGTGTTATTTATGATGTGTGTATCTGTCCGCTGACAAAGACGTACAGCTTCCGAAGCACAACATATATTTCCAGGCAGAAGAAAGAGTCTTGACGTCTTGAATAAAACATCCACACTGTTTGTGCACTGATGTAAAGATGGCATTCACTTTGAGATACGCCTGACTGATGTAAAAAGCGTATTCTTTAAACACACATATCGTTCTACAGGATTTGAATTCCAGACTGTAACGTAGAGAGGCGGGATCAGAAGATAAGAAGAGGATATAAAAGCAGGACGCACATTAACAGAAGAGACTGAGGCTGAAGCGTCCTTCTGACGGCTCATTGAGCATTGGATTGGGGGATGTGAAGGGACGGAGACGTCTGGATTAAATACGAGCCGATAACAGAAGAACTGAGTTTTAGAAATGTCTTGAACCACTTCCAGGAACACAGAAAGGTGGCAGCTTTTATTATTTCATGTCTTTTTCCCGGCTTTTGTTGGATTTGCATTTATGACTTTGTTTAAGTCAAAATAAAAACAATACCCTGTTTTTCAATCATGCCTTTGGTTCTTCACACCTTCAACACTCTGCCTTCAAAGTGTCCAAGCTGCTGTCCAAACTTCAACAAAGTTTCACAAATAGAAATTGAAATCCTAGTCGGAGGTTCCTGAAGTCTTTCACTATCAGAGAAAGTATGTCCTTGTGCTGTAAGCAGTGTCCTCTGATGGAGTTCAGCCCCTGGACATGGTGAAGAAATGAAATGAGGATCACTTTTAGAAGACCAGAGAGACTGGTTTTTGGTGTCTATATACGCTGGGATCCGGAGTCATGGATGATCCTGCGGTCCTGTGTCCTGCATCGCGAGCCCTGGATCTTGAGTCGTGGCTGTGGTCATGGATCATAGGTCCTGGATGGATATCCTCGTGGATTCATCTTCTTATTATACACACATGCATTTCCAAACATTTGGACTACCTATGTTGCAAATGTATTATCTTTTCAATTTACACACGGCATCTATTGCACGTCTGTCCGTCCTGGGAGAGGGATCCCTCCTCTGTTGCTCTCCCTGAGCTTTCTCCCATGTTCCCTTTAAACTGTGGGTTTTCTCCGGAAGTGTTTCCTTGTACGATGTGAGGGTCTAAGGACAGAGGGTCTAAGGACAGAGGGTGTAAGGTCAGAGGGTCTAAGGACAGAGGGTCTAAGGACAGAGGGTCTGAGGACAGAGGGTCTAAGGACAGAGGGTCTGAGGACAGAGGGTCTGAGGACAGAGGGTCTAAGGACAGAGGGTCTAAGGACAGAGGGTCTAAGGACTGAGGGTCTAAGGACAGACGGTCTAAGAACAGAGTGTCTAAGGACAGAGGGTCTAAGGATAGAGGGTCTAAGGACAGAGGGTCTAAGGACAGAGGGTCTAAGAACAGAGTGTCTAAGGACAGAGGGTCTGAGGACAGAGGGTCTAAGGACAGAGGGTCTAAGGACAGAGGGTCTGAGGACAGAGGGTCTAAGGACAGAGGGTCTAAGGACAGAGGGTCTAAGGACAGAGGGTCTGAGGACAGAGGGTCTAAGGACAGAGGGTCTGAGGACAGAGGGTCTAAGGAC
>JAPTMU010000210.1:37857-157857 GCA_028583405.1 Pogonophryne albipinna
CTTGAGTTGATTGTATTTCTGCACTGAGGAGAACTGTGAGGTTTTACAGCCTCTGAACTGAATCCAAAACAAGTATTGACGACGCAGGCTGTTACTATTCGGGCAGCCGGTTAGGTAAATAAAGTGTGTGTGGATTTCTGCAGGAGTGTGTGCCAACGTTCATCACCGCTGAATCTGAGAGCACATGATGTGAGGCTGCCACATTACGCTGAGGAAAACACGGGGACGTTTTCGATTTAAAACACCAGCCGAGCAGAAAGAGAGGAGCAGAGAAGACTCTGAGAAAACAAAACACAAATCCAGTCAATTACTTTAAAGAGTTCTCTCCTGCTGATGTTCAGGTGTATATCAGTATGTAGTGACTCTACTTTAAAGAGTCCTCTCCTGCTGATGTTCAGGTGTATATCAGTATGTAGTGTCTCTACTTTAAAGAGTCCTCTCCTGCTGATGTTCAGGTGTATATCAGTATGTAGTGTCTCTACTTTAAAGAGTCCTCTCCTGCTGATGTGCAGGTGTATATCAGTATGTAGTGACTCTACTTTAAAGAGTCCTCTCCTGCTGATGTTCAGGTGTATATCAGTATGTAGTGTATCTACTTTAAAGAGTCCTCTCCTGCTGATGTTCAGGTGTATATCAGTATGTAGTGTCTCCACTTTAAAGAGTCCTCTCCTGCTGATGTTCAGGTGTATATCAGTATGTAGTGTCTCCACTTTAAAGAGTCCTCTCCTGCTGATGTTCAGGTGTATATCAGTATGTAGTGACTCCACTTTAAAGAGTCCTCTCCTGCTGATGTTCAGGTGTATATCAGTATGTAGTGTCTCTACTTTAAAGAGTCCTCTCCTGCTGATGTTCAGGTGTATATCAGTATGTAGTGTCTCTATTTTAAAGAGTCCTCTCCTGCTGATGTTCAGGTGTATATCAGTATGTAGTGTCTCTACTTTAAAGAGTCCTCTCCTGATGATGTTCAGGTGTATATCAGTATGTAGTGTCTCTTCTTTAAAGAGTCCTCTCCTGCTGATGTTCAGGTGTATATCAGTATGTAGTGTCTCTACTTTAAAGAGTCCTCTCCTGCTGATGTTCAGGTGTATATCAGTATGTAGTGTCTCCACTTTAAAGAGTCCTCTCCTGCTGATGTTCAGGTGTATATCAGTATGTAGTGTCTCCACTTTAAAGAGTCCTCTCCTGCTGATGTTCAGGTGTATATCAGTATGTAGTGACTCCACTTTAAAGAGTCCTCTCCTGCTGATGTTCAGGTGTATATCAGTATGTAGTGTCTCTACTTTAAAGAGTCCTCTCCTGCTGATGTTCAGGTGTATATCAGTATGTAGTGTCTCTATTTTAAAGAGTCCTCTCCTGCTGATGTTCAGGTGTATATCAGTATGTAGTGTCTCTACTTTAAAGAGTCCTCTCCTGATGATGTTCAGGTGTATATCAGTATGTAGTGTCTCTTCTTTAAAGAGTCCTCTCCTGCTGATGTTCAGGTGTATATCAGTATGTAGTGTCTCTACTTTAAAGAGTCCTCTCCTGCTGATGTTCAGGTGTATATCAGTAGGTAGTGTCTCTACTTTAAAGAGTCCTCTCCTGCTGATGTTCAGGTGTATATCAGTATGTAGTGTCTCTACTTTAAAGAGTCCTCTCCTGCTGATGTTCAGGTGTATATCAGTATGTAGTGTCTCTACTTTAAAGAGTCCTCTCCTGCTGATGTTCAGGTGTATATCAGTATGTAGTGTCTCTACTTTAAAGAGTCCTCTCCTGCTGATGTTCAGGTGTATATCAGTATGTAGTGTCTCCACTTTAAAGAGTCCTCTCCTGCTGATGTTCAGGTGTATATCAGTATGTAATGTCTCCACTTTAAAGAGTCCTCTCCTGCTGATGTTCAAGTGTATATCAGTGTGTAGTGTCTCTACTTTAAAGAGTCCTCTCCTGCTGATGTTCAGGTGTATATCAGTATGTAGTGTCTCCACTTTAAAGAGTCCTCTCCTGCTGATGTTCAGGTGTATATCAGTATGTAGTGTCTCCACTTTAAAGAGTCCTCTCCTGCTGATGTTCAGGTGTATATCAGTATGTAGTGTCTCTACTTTAAAGAGTCCTCTCCTGCTGATGTTCAGGTGTATATCAGTATGTAGTGTCTCTACTTTAAAGAGTCCTCTCCTGCTGATGTTCAGGTGTATATCAGTGTGTAGTGTCTCTACTTTAAAGAGTCCTCTCCTGCTGATGTTCAGGTGTATATCAGTGTGTAGTGTCTCTACTTTAAAGAGTCCTCTCCTGCTGATGTTCAGGTATATATCAGTATGTAGTGTCTCTACTTGAAAGAGTCCTCTCCTGCTGATGTTCAGGTATATATCAGTATGTAGTGTCTCTACTTTAAAGAGTCCTCTCCTGCTGATGTTCAGGTGTATATCAGTATGTAGTGTCTCTACTTTAAAGAGTCCTCTCCTGCTGATGTTCAGGTGTATATCAGTATGTAGTGTCTCTATTTTAAAGAGTCCTCTCCTGCTGATGTTCAGGTATATATCAGTATGTAGTGTCTCTACTTTAAAGAGTCCTCTCCTGCTGATGTTCAGGTGTATATCGGTATGTAGTGTCTCTACTTTAAAGAGTCCTCTCCTGCTGATGTTCAGGTGTATATCAGTATGTAGTGTCTCTACTTTAAAGAGTCCTCTCCTGCTGATGTTCAGGTGTATATCGGTACGTAGTGTCTCTACTTTAAAGAGTCCTCTGCTGCTCCTGTGTGTTAGCTATGGTTGAGTCCAAAATGTGCCCAGTTTGCTCCAACACTTGCTGCTGTCGAGTTCAATATTCAATGAATCCGTTTGAAACAATATTCTCTGTCTCTCTTAGTGGTAACTTGGTCCACTATCGGCTGTTGTTTTGTGTTTTAATCCAATATGTATTGGTCCAACATTGATGCGCACTTGGCTCTTGTTTGGTCTGATATTCTGTGATTCTTTGGAAACAGTATTCTTTGCCTTTAAGGTTCGGTCCACTTTTAGCTGCTGTTTGAGAGTCTGTCGTCGATCCCAATATTCCCAGGTTTGGTCCAAAATGTGTTGCTGATTTACAAACAGTGTTATCCCTGCTTTTGCCCCAATATCAAGACCTGGTTTGAACCTTTATGTACGTGTTTCTGAAACATTGCTTTCGTCAAACGTACTGTGTTTGAGTGTGTGTGTGTGTGTGTGTGTGTGTGTGTGTGTGTGTGTGTGTGTGTGTGTGTGTGTGTGTGTGTGTGTGTGTGTGTGTGTGTGTGTGTGTGTGTGTGTGTGTGTGTGTGTGTGTGTGTGTGTGTGTGTGTGTGGCCTAGCCAGGGTTGGGTTGTAACGGAATACATGTAACGGTGTTACGTAATCAGAATACAAAAATCAAGTAACTGTATTCAGCTCGCGTTACATTTGAAAAACGAGTAATCTGATTACAGTTACTTTCGTAAACCTGAAGTGAATACATTTTGGAATACTTATTGGAATTATTGGTGGAAAGATTTCCTCACAACATTTAATATTCATTACTAAAGGAACAGCCGAATCATCACAGCGATGATCCAAAAAAGGAAGCGTTTGAAAAAAAAGGGGCGGCTCCGCTCAATGAAACGATAACAACGAAACATGGAGGAACAAAAGTCTGCGTTTAAATCGCGCGTCTGTGTGTGTGTGTAGAGGTGTGTGTGGTTAAAACACATCAGCCACACCGCTCTTTAGCCTTTCTCATGATTCTGAAGGTAAACACAGTGAAGGCGGTGCGTGAAAGGCACGGCGCGCTCCTCTTCTCAGAGGCTGAGTTAACCCTCCCGCTGCCTCCTGGCGCTGCAGAGATGTCATGAAGTGAAGGAGGTGTTCCTTCTATCAAACAGCTGTGGGCAGCAGATACTGTGAGAGTCACAGACATGAATTCATAGATCAAGGCAGACTGGTGCACACACTCTCCTGTTTTGCCAATCCGGTGCTTAAACAAATATAGCTCTACACCCCTGGCCGAAATGTCCTTAAAATGAAGTCTGAGTTTGACATTTTAATTCATGTCCTGCCAACACTGGCAGGACAGAAGGCGACACGCCCGTTCTAAGCCGTGTCCCTCACTCCTCACATCCCAAGCTGCATCCCCAACAAGTGTATTATGTTGTTGCATCGTTTCAGATGTGATGTTTCAGTTGCTCTTGATAAGCCATTAAAACAGTAAAAACACGTTCAGTTTCCTTTTGCTTTGTGTGTCTCCTGCTCACCAAAACATCCCATCTGTGAAGGAAGAAGAAAGTAATCCAAAAGTAATCTAAAAGTAATCTGATTACGTTACTTTTTTAAGACGCGTAACTGTATTCGGATTACTTTCAGAGCCATGTATTCAGTAATCAGTAACTGATTACATTTACAAAGTAACCCTCCCAACCCTCCATCAGGCTAATGGAGATGCAGTTATTTACAGCATTCTTTATTTACCATTCATTCAAGTATGTGATGCCTTTGATCTGCTGATGTACAGGAGGAAGATACACTGTCTGTCTAGTTGGCTTTCATAACAGTTCAAGTTTACAGCCTGAAAAACATGGAGCTTTTTTTCCCCTCTTATTCATTTTTATGTCAATTTGCAAATTTCATGGTGACGCTCAGCCTCTCCCCTTAACTCCTAACAGTCATCGTCATGGTGACGCTCAGCCTCTCCCCTTAACTCCTAACAGTCATCATCATGGTGACGCTCAGCCTCTCCCCTTAACTCCTAACAGTCATCATCATGGTGATGCTCAGCCTCTCCCCTTAACTCCTAACAGTCATCGTCATGGTGACGCTCAGCCTCTCCCCTTAACTCCTAACAGTCATCATCATGGTGACGCTCAGCCTCTCCCCTTAACTCCTAACAGTCATCGTCATGGTGACGCTCAGCCTCTCCCCTTAACTCCTAACAGTCATCATCATGGTGACGCTCAGCCTCTCCCCTTAACTCCTAACAGTCATCGTCATGGTGACGCTCAGCCTCTCCCCTTAACTCCTAACAGTCATCGTCATGGTGACGCTCAGCCTCTCCCCTTAACTCCTAACAGTCATCGTCATGGTGACGCTCAGCCTCTCCCCTTAACTCCTAACAGTCATCGTCATGGTGACGCTCAGCCTCTCCCCTTAACTCCTAACAGTCATCGTCATGGTGACGCTCAGCCTCTCCCCTTAACTCCTAACAGTCATCGTCATGGTGACGCTCAGCCTCTCCCCTTAACTCCTAACAGTCATCGTCATGGTGACGCTCAGCCTCTCCCCTTAACTCCTAACAGTCATCGTCATGGTGACGCTCAGCCTCTCCCCTTAACTCAAAACAGTCATTTTATATTATAATAAAATAATATAGTATTTATATTATTGAATTGATTATGATTATTATTATTATTAGTAGAAGTAGTTTATTTGCATTAATTATATTTTAATCTTTTTGATAGTATTTGGCAGGAAATGCAGACGTACCTGTAAACGCATACTGAACCACATACATGCACATTTACCATTTACCTCACTGTATAAAAAAGTAACTGTTGATAATAATAATAAACAGGAATTATATTTGAAAGTAGCCACTTTGTTTTCAAAAAAAATTTTTTCACTCCTGTCGGTTGGGGGGGGCCTCATCTCACAATGTCGCTTGGGGCCCCAAGTTGGCCAGGGGCGGCCCTGTGTGTGTGTGTGTGTGTGTGTGTGTTGAAACATGCACAGCAGCACAGACACACATCAGTCTTTACTACTGATCCAGACCCAGCATGAACTCGCATTACGCTGCTTTTCACACATGCATGCCGACATCCTTCTAGCATGTTCTCTTGCTCTCTTGCTCACAAAGACACACTTCACAGATACACACACTTCACAGATACACACACTTCACAGATACACACACTTCACAGATACACACACAGAGGTGGTTCTGGTTCTCGGGGACAGGGCCCAGCTAGTGGTCTTGTGTGAGTGTGTGGCTTGATCACCCTGAGCTCTGTCTGACTCATAACTCTGAGTCATAGTGACAGGAAGAAGTTCTAACTCCTGTTCACTTTAAAGATCAAACATTCAAGTCCCGAGGCTGGGGATCGGAGTAAGATCCTGAACGCCGCTTTCCGCAACGTGTTCTTGTATTTCTAAACACGATAATGCCGCATGTTGATCAATGACATTTCAGTATTAGGCAAACAGACATCTCAAGGTCTTGCTGTAAAAACGCGAGTCAAAGCTCAGAAATCGACCTGCTTCTAGATAAACCTGATTCACCTGTTTTAGATGTAGAGATCTGATGCGTTGTGGTTAGGTCTTCCTTCCAGAAATGTAAATCTATTCAGCAGAGTTCTCAGGGTCAGGGAGGATGTTGTTAACAACCCTCAGACCACTTCCATATATTTAGGCTTTCCTTCACTTCAGCCGGATGTTGCCAAATACATAAGGCTCATGGCCCGGGATGAATGTCTCTATCAGACATAGAGCGAGAAATCAGAAGGACGTTTGGAGGACCAATGGATTACAATTAACATTAACATGCACTGTTTGGATGCTTGTACTTTTCAGAGCTTAGTTCAGATTTACTAAACCATTGTTGCACTTTTCCTTTAATATTAGCTTTTTGTGAAGTGTTGGAAAATATCATGAGTTTTTTTATGGACAATCCTTAGCTGTAAAGTAATCAGTAACTGCAGATGTCAGATAGATGTTGAGGTAAATTAGAAAGTGGCATACAGTAGAAATAGCTACATATAAGGCAGCATACGGCTGCTTTATATTGAGCAGCAACAGAAAGCAAAAAGGAAACGTCAACATGATGCAGGAAGATTACTTTAAAATATTGAACATTAATCATATTGATTTGAGTAATGGCATTAATATTGAGAAAAGAAGTCAAAACATTGAGATGCTAAGTCGAAAATATTACAACAAATACGTTGAAGTAACAACAATTACAAACGTAGTCAAAATGTTGAGAGAGGTGAATATAATGTCTTTACAGTGATGGAAATAGACCTCCATAACTCCTGTCTCTGCTCACACACACACACACACACACACACACACACACACACACACACACACACACACACACACACACACACACACACACACACACACACACACACACACACACACACACACACACGGTATTGACCCAGGGGCGGGAAAAGAGCTGTGAAGCAAGAGCTGCTGCTGGTGTGGCATTAACCTGTAACGCCTTGTCAAAGCATCCCAGTCAAACCGTCAATGATACCACACACACACACACACACACACACACACACACACACACACACACACACACACACACACACACACACACACACACACACACACACACACACACACACACACACACACACACACACACACACACACACACACACACACACACACACACACACACACACACACACACACACACACACACACACACACACACACACACACACACACAGACACGGTATTGACCCAGGGGCGGGAAAAGAGCTGTGAAGCAAGAGCTGCTGCTGGTGTGGCATTAACCTGTAACGCCTTGTCAAAGCATCCCAGTCAAACCGTCAATGATACCACACACACACACACACACACACACACACACACACACACACACACACACACACACACACACACACACACACACACACACACACACACACACGGTATTGACCCAGGGGCGGGAAAAGAGCTGTGAAGCAAGAGCTGCTGCTGGTGTGGCATTAACCTGTAACGCCTTGTCAAAGCATCCCAGTCAAACCGTCAATGATACCACACACACACACACACACACACACACACACACACACACACACACACACACACACACACACACACACACACACACACACACACACACACACACACACACACAGCGCTGCGGTGTGTCAGTGTGATTAAGACTCCTTGACTCTTAATCAGTTTAATTAGGCGGCTGAAAAGGCCATGGTGGGTTTACTGGCGGGAAGAAGGAGCAGGAAAGGCCAGCGTTTGTTGGCTCATTAAACTCAACACGATACATTTCGTTTCTAAACTGCAGGGAGAAACATTACAGTGACTGCAGTCAGACACTAATGAGCACTCTCTCTCCTCTGCACAAACCTGAGCCTGGCTAGAAAACTACTGTTACTTTCATGACACCTTTCACGCTGCTATGGACGGTCTGCACTAAGGTACATTTTCACAGATTTTGAAGTGACTGTTATTTTTGTATATACTAATTGTTGTGCTTTTATTTATGTCTTAATGTGTGCATATGTACAAATGTGTCAGCTGATCGTGTATATATAGGTTTATAAAACGGACAAGTCAAATGAAGCAATCTGATTGGTTCTTAGCCGTGATATACTGAGCGTATACCACGGGTAGAATTGTAAGTTACTTTTCACAACAAATCAGTATCCCTCCGCGTCTGAGAAAAACAGTATATCGTTGGGCTGAAAAGCAAACTGCTTGCAGTTTGCTTTTCATACTGGAACAAGAAAGCAGCGGAGAAGTAACGGGGCAGAAACCCTCCTTTTTACGCAGCGGTCCAGACATAGACATCAAACGGCAAAACATATTCAGTGTGCAGTTCCTTTGGCATTAGGGCAGGGGTATCTAGATACTTTCCAAGGTTTGACATAATGAGTTATGCTACTTTTAAAGCAAGCAACGATGTTTTCAAATCTGTAATCAAAGAGGTCCGCAAAAACACTATCGACCAATCAGATTGCTTGATTTGACTTGTCAGTTTTATAAATATATTTACATTTCTTCCGTTACAAAACAAACTTACAAAGCATAAAATGGAAACATTTAAGATTAACTTCGACCTCCGGGGGGGGGTCTCACTATGGAGGAGTGGATTGAGGAGTGCCTATCTCCCGAAAAAAAAAGCACCTAAACGACGACATGCAGAGCTCCGTGAAGAGCAGGTAGACCAACTGGGAAATTACCACCATTCAAAAGCTTTCTGATGCGGGTCTTGAAACAAAGCAGATAAATGATGACCGTTAGTGGCCACAGGTGCGAATACTCTCTCCAGAGCAACTGGAAGCCCAATCTCGGGGACCGGAGAAAGTGGAGCAATATTCTCACCACGCCGAGCAACAGCCTAGAACAACCTCAACCAATACAAGTAACCTCGTAAGCCATTCTACTGATGCTGGACAGGTTTTCAGTGGGTGCACAATAAACGGCAACATACAAATGAATGTAAATAAATAGCCAAATAATGGATCAACGCTCTCTGTCTAATATGTTCGCTAGCTGTTAGTGTTGTTGCATAGCAACCACCTCGCACTATGTTTTGTGCAGAAGGCAACGGAGGGACTATTTTATTTTGAACATCATTATTTACTAATAAAAACTATTTAAATTAGAGTGTGTATTTTTCTTTCATATTGCCACACTTGGTAACCGTTTTATAAAAGCAACAGCTCACTTCAGGCCGTGATATATGCTCATTATATCACAGCTAAGGGGGTTGTCGACCCTCCGCTTCGCGTCGGGCCGAACCACGCCCCTTAGCTGTGATATAATGAGCATATACCACGGCCTGTCGTGAGCTATTGCTTAAATATACATATTTGTATTTTGCATTCTGGATTGTGGGAAACGGTATTTCGATCTCTCTGTCTGTACACACCAACTGAAAGATTGACAATAAAGTTGACTTTGACTTGATGATAGGCTCTGGCTGCTGATAGGCCAGCTGAGGCTGAAGGGATCCAATCAGCCGTCAGTAAACAGGAAGGAACTGATCAGCTGCTGATTATCTGGAGTGAAGAGATAAACAACACAACCATCACAGCCTAACGATCAGGTCAAAGTGGTACGGTTCCCCCTGGCTGAAACCCGTGATTGTTTTCATTATTAAATCAATCAGGCAAAACCTTTGATTCTCATCCGCTGGGCTTTGGGGCTTTGAACGGTTACTTATCTAAGAAGTCTTCAGATAATCCCTCAGGAGCTGCTGGACTTCATCGATCGGTGTTCAGGACGGTCGCTGGTGGAAGGTTCCAGATACACAGGTTTCATTCTGTTCATCCATAGGCTGTGCCCCCCAGCGCTCTCCTCCAATCAGCAGCAGGCTAGAACATGTGTATGATCAACCTGATCTGTAGCTCTTTCTTTTATTGATTTCTGCCTCCATCCATATGAACCCCCGGAAACACACATCATGCACGTGTGTGTGTGTGTGTGTGTGTGTGTGTGTGTGTGTGTGTGTGTGTGTGTATGTGTGTGTGTGTGTGTGTGTGTGTGTGTGTGGTGTGTGTGTGTGTGTGTGTGTGTGTGTGTGTGTGTGTGGTGTGTGTGTGTGTGTGTGTGTGTGTGTGTGTGTGTGTGTGTATGTGTGTGTGTGTGTGTGTGTGTGTGTGTGTGTGTGTGTGTGTGTGTGTGTGTGTGTGTGTGTGTGTGGTATCATTGACGGTTTGACTGGGATGCTTTGACAAGGCGTTACAGGTTAATGCCACACCAGCAGCAGCTCTTGCTTCACAGCTCTTTTCCCGCCCCTGGGTCAATACCGTGTGTGTGTGTGTGTGTGTGTGTGTGTGTGTGTGTGTGTGTGTGTGTGTGTGTGTGTGTGTGTGTGTGTGTGTGTGTGTGTGTGTGTGTGTGTGTGTGTGTGTGTGTGTGTGTGTGTGCAGATCAGTGTGACAGAGGGGGACAGAGACCCTTTGTCATCTCTGGCTAATTATGTTAGTTTAGTGTTTTTTCTTCGTCTCGTGATTTGCCACTTTCTTTTTGAATAGTAACCTTCCCTCTCGTTTCAGATGCTCTGACCTCCTTCCTTGTGTGTCTCCCACTCCCCATTGTCGACCCCCCCCCCCCTGATTGTTTCCACCTGTTCCCCATGACCTGGTGTATTTATTGTCCTCGTCTCCCTTTGTCCTGTGCCAGTTCATTTCGTTCCTCGTGACAAACACCAGCATTATCAATCCAGGATTACCCCCAAGCAGAGCTTCGAGCCACGTCTTATTGAAGTGTTTGTGTTGTTCATGCTCCGAGTGTTTGTTACTCTTTAAGAGTGACTTTGTTTTTTGTACCACTAGTTGAGCTTTGGTTTGAATAAAACCTTTTTTGTTAAATCAGTCGTAACACCCTTCACATACTTTTGATTGGCATGTTTATTCACCACATAAGTATCCAGGAGTGCATTAAAACATGTTTTCTCCACTGGACGTGTTCTTACACCTGATGAATAACCATTAGTGGACTGTTTCCTGTATCCATGAAAATGCTTTTTGTTCCCATGAGGAGACTAAGCGCTGACTTTGTGACGCTAAGAGACCCTGTTTTCCCTATTTTTTGGGGCAAAGATGTGAAGAACAAATCGAGGGAACTAACATTATGCTGCTGAATACTGACATTTAAACCCAGATGAATATCAGTGTTGGAGGAACCTGACGGCGTTGAGTTTGTCAGGTAATGAAGGAGAGCATTAAAATCAGCTCCACTAGTGTTTGGAGCCGTCAGAGATCACAGGCCTGTTCAGCTATTATCTACAGCACACACACACACACACACACACACACACACACACACACACACACACACACACACACACACACACACACACACACACACACACACACACACACACACACACACACACACACACACACACACACACACACACACACACACACACACACACACACACACACACACACACACCATGTATACATCACTTCAGGGGACATTACATTGACTTACATGCATTTCCTGGAGACTTATCCTAACCCTAACCTAACCAAGTAAGTATTAACCAACCAACTTAAAAAAAAAAAAAAACTCTTTCATAACACACATTAAAAACAAATAGTAATTATACTGATAAATAAATAAAAAGACAAAATGAAAAGTAGGCTTTCAGATATGTATTTGTAAAGATGTAAAACTAAAATCCTCGCAGGGCAGAGAGAAGGTAGCCTGGCTAAATGTGTTTATTGTTTGTATACAAACAACAACAACAACATTACATGTGATTCAGGGCAGCTTTCCATCCACTGCCTTCTCGTGAAAATATATGACTGAGCAAGGGACACAAAGATGATGATGATGATGAAGATGATGATGATGATGAAGATGATGAAGATGCTGATGATGAAGATGAAGATGATGATGATGATGGCCAGTATTAACCTTAACCACTTTATTGATCTCACTGAATGTGTAATACCAATCAGCAGGATGACCCGTGCCTCTATAACCATGAGGTTCGTCGTTGTATTGGAGCCCTAACCCCCGATGGAGAAGACCCTCATATTGATAAACCAGACACTCAATACGAGGATGCGATGATAAGAAAAGCAGGAATGTAACACAGGGAATCCATTAGAGTCCGAGCAGCTGATGCTTCAGGCTCTTAGCGGGTTGATAACACAAATCCATCGGCACACAAAGGGTTAAACTCCAATTCAGACGCCGCGGCGGATAAGAGCTTCAGCATGTGAAGATAGAATTGCACTTTGCTGCAGAAGATCCAGAGAGCTGGTAAACAGAAACATCATTTCCCAAAGGATTAGGATGACGTGGGTCTGAGCCGGAAACATCTTGTGATCCGTGAGTCACTCCGTAACAACATGGGGAGGTTGTTAAAGGACAGAGACCTACATGTGAGGGACTGCTGAGCGCCTGAGCTCTGTGAAGATACCATCTGTTCGTCATCTTGCAATCTACTTATTTATATAGTTATCACCGCAATAAACCGTATTTCATTTTGTCTTAATGGACATTATTTAATTTCATATTCTGTTCTTGTTCATATCATATTCTATTTACATGTAAATAGACTTTTGCACTATTTTTTATTTGTGTTTTATTATATATGTTGCGTTGTGGGAGGAGCTCAGGTCAGAAGAACGTCATTGCCATTTCTACTCTGTGGCTGCTGAGCAGACGAGAACGCCTTTGAATCTTGAATTGAATTTGAATTGCAGGAGCATCAGTGTGTCTCCCCTGTCCTGTGTCTCCCCTGTCCTGTGTCTCCCCTGTCCTGTGTCTCCCCTGTCCTGTGTCTCCCCTGTCCTGTGTCTCCCCTGTCCTGTGTCTCCCTGTCCTGTGTCTCCCCTGTCCTGTGTCTCCCCTGCCCTGTGACTCCCCTGTCCTGTGTCTCCCCTGCCCTGTGTCTCCCCTGTCCTGTGTCTCCACTGTCCTGTGTCTCCCCTGTCCTGTCTCCCCCCTGTCCTGTGTCTCCCCTGTCCTGTGTCTCCCCTGTCCTGTGTCTCCCCTGTCCTGTGTCTCCCCTGTCCTGTGTCTCCACTGTCCTGTGTCTCCCCTGCCCTGTGTCTCCCCTGTCCTGTGTCTCCACTGTCCTGTGTCTCCCCTGTCCTGTCTCCCCCCTGTCCTGTGTCTCCCCTGTCCTGTGTCTCCCCTGTCCTGTGTCTCCCCTGTCCTGTGTCTCCCCTGTCCTGTGTCTCCACTGTCCTGTGTCTCCCCTGCCCTGTGTCTCCCCTGTCCTGTGTCTCCCCTGTCCTGTGTCTCCCTGTCCTGTGTCTCCCCTGTCCTGTGTCTCCCCTGTCCTGTGTCTCCCCTGTCGTGCCAAGCCTCAGCTCAGAAAGGATCGCTTTCCCTCATGTCAGGTTTTGTTTCTTTTGTTCATTTTGTAGGCTTAAGTTTTTCTTAAGTTCTCTTTTTGTTATAGTGTTTTCCTGCTTGTGAGCGGAGTCCCTACTCAACCTGTTAAGCCCCACGGACCCGCCGAAGGGGCCGAAACCACAACATCTGCAAGCAACAGCGTCTGAGGGCTTCTTAAGATTTAATAAACTATGAATATTTCATATCCATGTAACGGGAAGAAACTCAGCTAACTGATGATATGAACCATTTTTAGCAAAAGAAAACACAAGACTAACGCTGAGCCTCTGAATTAGCCCTGAGCGAAAAGATGCTAATGCTGTTAGCACAGAACTCACGGTATAAACACCCTTAATACTTATCGTAACTGCACATCCAACCCATCGATTAGCATCGTGAGATTACACAGATTTGGTATCAGTATCATCACTCCATGATCAGAACTCTCGACATGAGAAACAAAAACAGACATCACACCACGTAGCATTAGGTAGCAAAAACGGCACATTTCTTACCGTAGCTGTTATTCTGATCAAAAGTTGTCTTCAATGACATTAAAACGATAAAAACGCCATAAGTAATGTTTTTTTTTGGACGGACACTATAATTTACAGTTTTTTACTGTGTTCAATCTGAATTTTCTTTAAAATAAAAAACATCTATACTGATTCTGAGTTTTCTACATCCAACTCACAGGTTTATCATTGCTTTGAGAAAAGAGATTATTAATTTAACCCTTTTAGAAGATATGGTCATCTGTTCTGGGAATGTCATGTTGGAGCCTGAGACCTGGAAAACAGGCTCGGGGCTTGAGGGATTACCTGATCTGTGAAATTAAAATTAAAACAATTTAAATTCAGGACTTTGTCTCTGGGTCTTGCATTTGGGTTCATCAGTTTGTGTCGAGGTCCTGGGATTATTAACACATGAATACTGTGTTGTATATTTGAACATATATATTTAAGAAGTACAATATAAGACAAGCAGAAGTTTAATTTGTGGGCCATATTTCCTTGTACTTTTTTAATTTGCTGAGGGCCGATTCTAAATGGTCCACGGGCCGTAGTTTGGACACCCCTGATCTAATGATATCCCTGCAAAGCAACACTGGGGAGCTCATTCCTCACCACCTGTATGCCTGAGATGTGAGCGGGAGATAGTTGGTATCGTGATATCAGCAGCCTGGGACCTAAGATGTTCATTGACATATCTAAACTCCTCCCTCCTCTACGGCTGGTGGTTCGCAAACTTTGTTCAATAATGTTCCCCCTTTGAAAAGAATATTCAGCCAAGTTCCCCCTGATCAGCGCAAAAAGTGCCTATAAAGAGGTACAGCACAGCGCGGCACCATCAGTGTCTGATTTATTAAAACAACAACAGTAACTGAGAAACACTTAAATGCTACATTTCAAATGTTTACAATCCATCACTAAATTCATGGCAAACCAATTTTAACATCATGCAATAACACAGAGACGACATTAGTTCCATTGAACTGATCTTTTTAATAAGTTGTACTTACAATTTAGAGAGACATGGGCTTGAGCTTCACTGAGACCTTTGTCATTCTGACAGGGAGGCAACTGCAGTTATTACACTTTGCGTTTTGAAATATGTGTAACTCTGTTCATATAAAACCCACACTGCTCAAACTTTGTTACTTTTCCTAAAATTGGTATATCTATTTATTTATTTTGGGGCGTGGGGAATGAAGAGAGAAAAATATATGAGCATTTTATGAGCATTTTATGAGCATGGGATTTTGACCCCTCCTATAAACATATGCATAATGCTGCGCTATACTTTGCGGCCACACGCCGTTGCCAAGCAACGCTTATTGTTTAGGTGTCCTTTGATAAGCAGGCAGTCATATCATGAACTAGAACTATCTAGATCTGATGGATTTGGGCATAAACGCGAGTGAAGTCTAACCGGACGCGAGAGAGGGATCAGATCAGCTGCTGCTGACGGAGAACACGCAGCTCTGCATGATCACAGCTCCCCCGCTGTGACGGACCGTTGAGTGGAGCAAAATTAAATACACTGAGAGTTAGACCGAACACACTTAGCTAGTTGATCTACTCTGGAACTAGCTAAACTAGCTATACATATATTTATTCTTTACTGTCGGGTCACTCATTACAGGTTCAGCGAGCTGCACGAGCCTGACGGGCTGTCAGGAGAGGGAGAGGAAAAGAGAAAACCCTGTTTACTTTTCCCATTTTATTATCCAGAGTTTCTGTTAACTTTTGAATAAAGTAGTTAATCTACTATTAGTAGTTTGTTTAAATGCATTAATTATGTTTTGTTTTTTTCAATAACATAAACAAAATCTCACGTACCCCCTGCAGCACTCCAACGTACCCTTAGGGATCCGCGTACCCCCATTTGAGAACCCCTCCTCTACGGCATCAGCACTACATCCCTCAGTAGACTTCAGCGTGTCCAGAACGCAGCCGCAAGACTCCTCACCCACACCAAATCATGGCATCACATCACCCTCAAAGAACTCCACTGGCTCCCCGTTTCACACCGCATCCACTACAAACTCCTGGTCCTCACTTTCAAAGCCCTCCACCATCTGGCCCCCCCGCTACCTCACTGACCTCCTCATCCTCTACCAACCACCCCGGACCCTCAGATCCACCTCAGCCGGTTTGCTTTCCATCCCCAAGGCCAAACTCCGGAGCTTCGGGGAAAGCCTTCTCTGTTGCAGCCCCGAAGCTCTGGAACTCCCTCCCCCAAGACCTCCGTGAGTCTGAGTCCCTCACCCTGTTCCAGTCCCGCCTCAAAACCCACCTCTTCAACTCTGTATCCATAAGCCCCCCCCCCTCTCAACCAACTTCCTCCTGACTGCTTTTCTGTTTTGTTTTGTTTCTTTTTGGCTTTGTTTTTGTTTTGTTTGTCGACCCTCCCTCCCAAATGTAAAGCGTCTTTGGGTTCAAGAAAAGCGCTATAGAAATAAAATATATTATTATTAAACTGTAGCTTTGTACACATGACAATAAAAGCCTTGAAATGAGTGCTTCTGAAGTGTCCGTGCAGTTAGTGAAACTCCAATGAACGCCTTCAGCAGAACGAGGCCATCAGAAACCAACTGGACACGAGCAGGTTTGAAGTGGGTTTGCCCATAGCTCAGGTTTCTGAAGCAAACCAATGTGAGGATGATCCATTTTATTATCTTTTGTCGTAAAACGGTCGAGAAATGGTCAAGAAAAGATGTGAGGTGAGACCGGTTGGGATGAAAGGAGCCAAGTTGTTGAATTTGACTCTGATAATGTTACACTACACTGCTCACAGACTGGATGCTCTACCACAGGAGAAAGGTGAGTAAGTGAGTAATCATTACCTTCGTGATAATGGTCTCGTTTGTGGTCTGATGAACTCACTCATCAGATTCAGTGCCTTTAGCGCCTTCAGTTTGAACCAAATCTGCATTTTTGTGATTAAGCCTAGTTGCATATAGAGAGCGATTTTGCAGGTTTCTGATGGAAGAAATGGACAGTTTGAGCTTTATTGTGAAAATGAGAGTTGAATGAAAGGACCATTATCTTTCAGTGAACCATCGTTTATTGAGTATTTGCAGATAATATTTCACATTCAACATGTTTGAGTGCTCACTGCCGTCACACGAGATATCTGCAAGGAGTCTTTGAACGTAGTTTTTGAACTTGCTCTGATTGCATCAATACGGCTCCACTGAACGTTTACCTCTCAGCAAACATCGTGTTTTCTCCACTGAACGTTTATCTCTCATCAAACATCGTGTTTTCTCCTCTGAACGTTTATCTCTCATCAAACATCGTGTTTTCTCTACTGAACGTTTATCTCTCATCAAACATCGTGTTTTCTCCTCTGAACGTTTATCTCTCATCAAACATCGTGTTTTCTCCACTGAACGTTTATCTCTCATCAAACATCGTGTTTTCTCCTCTGAACGTTTATCTCTCATCAAACATCGTGTTTTCTCCTCTAAACGTTTACCTCTCAGCAAACATCGTGTTTTCTCCACTGAACGTTTATCTCTCATCAAACATCGTGTTTTCTCCTCTGAACGTTTATCTCTCATCAAACATCGTGTTTTCTCTACTGAACGTTTATCTCTCATCAAACATCGTGTTTTCTCCTCTGAACGTTTATCTCTCATCAAACATCGTGTTTTCTCCACTGAACGTTTATCTCTCATCAAACATCGTGTTTTCTCCACTGAACGTTTATCTCTCATCAAACATCGTGTTTTCTCCTCTAAACGTTTATCTCTCATCAAACATCGTGTTTTCTCCTCTAAACATTTATCTCTCATCAAACATCGTGTTTTCTCCTCTGAACGTTTATCTCTCATCAAACATCGTGTTTTCTCCTCTAAACGTTTATCTCTCATCAAACATCGTGTTTTCTCCTCTGAACGTTTATCTCTCAACAAACATCGTGTTTTCTCCTCTGAACGTTTATCTCTCATCAAACATCGTGTTTTCTCCTCTGAACGTTTATCTCTCATCAAACATCGTGTTTTCTCCTCTAAACGTTTATCTCTCATCAAACATCGTGTTTTCTCCTCTGAACGTTTATCTCTCATCAAACATCGTGTTTTCTCCTCTAAACGTTTATCTCTCATCAAACATCGTGTTTTCTCCTCTAAACGTTTATCTCTCATCAAACATCGTGTTTTCTCCTCTAAACGTTTATCTCTCATCAAACATCGTGTTTTCTCCTCTGAACGTTTATCTCTCATCAAACATCGTGTTTTCTCCTCTAAACGTTTATCTCTCATCAAACATCGTGTTTTCTCTCTAAACGTTTATCTGTCATCAAACATCGTGTTTTCTCCTCTGAACGTTTATCTCAAATCAAACATCGTGTTTTCTCCTCTGAACGTTTATCTCTCATCAAACATCGTGTTTTCTCCTCTAAACGTTTATCTCTCATCAAACATCGTGTTTTCTCTCTAAACGTTTATCTGTCATCAAACATCGTGTTTTCTCTTCTAAACGTTTATCTCAAATCAAACATCGTGTTTTCTCCTCTGAAAGTTTATCTCTCATCAAACATCGTGTTTTCTCCTCTGAACGTTTATCTCTCATCAAACATCGTGTTTTCTCTCTAAACGTTTATCTCTCATCAAACATCGTGTTTTCTCCTCTGAACGTTTATCTCTCATCAAACATCGTGTTTTCTCCTCTAAACGTTTATCTCTCATCAAACATCGTGTTTTCTCTCTAAACGTTTATCTCTCATCAAACATCGTGTTTTCTCCTCTAAACGTTTATCTCTCATCAAACATCGTGTTTTCTCCTCTGAACGTTTATCTCTCATCAAACATCGTGTTTTCTCTCTAAACGTTTATCTCTCATCAAACATCGTGTTTTCTCCTCTAAACGTTTATCTCTCATCAAACATCGTGTTTTCTCCTCTGAACGTTTATCTCTCATCAAACATCGTGTTTTCTCCTCTGAACGTTTATCTCTCATCAAACATCGTGTTTTCTCCTCTAAACGTTTATCTCTCAACAAACATCGTGTTTTCTCCTCTAAACGTTTATCTCTCATCAAACATCGTGTTTTCTCCTCTAAACGTTTATCTCTCATCAAACATCGTGTTTTCTCCTCTAAACGTTTATCTCTCAGCAAACATCGTGTTTTCTCCTCTAAACGTTTATCTCTCATCAAACATCGTGTTTTCTCCTCTGAACGTTTATCTCTCATCAAACATCGTGTTTTCTCCTCTAAACGTTTATCTCTCATCAAACATCGTGTTTTCTCTCTAAACGTTTATCTGTCATCAAACATCGTGTTTTCTCCTCTAAACGTTTATCTCAAATCAAACATCGTGTTTTCTCCTCTGAACGTTTATCTCTCATCAAACATCGTGTTTTCTCCTCTAAACGTTTATCTCTCATCAAACATCGTGTTTTCTCTCTAAACGTTTATCTGTCATCAAACATCGTGTTTTCTCTTCTAAACGTTTATCTCAAATCAAACATCGTGTTTTCTCCTCTGAAAGTTTATCTCTCATCAAACATCGTGTTTTCTCCTCTGAACGTTTATCTCTCATCAAACATCGTGTTTTCTCTCTAAACGTTTATCTCTCATCAAACATCGTGTTTTCTCCTCTAAACGTTTATCTCTCATCAAACATCGTGTTTTCTCCTCTGAACGTTTATCTCTCATCAAACATCGTGTTTTCTCCTCTAAACGTTTATCTCTCATCAAACATCGTGTTTTCTCCTCTAAACGTTTATCTCTCATCAAACATCGTGTTTTCTCCTCTGAACGTTTATCTCTCATCAAACATCGTGTTTTCTCCTCTGAACGTTTATCTCTCATCAAACATCGTGTTTTCTCCTCTAAACGTTTATCTCTCATCAAACATCGTGTTTTCTCCTCTAAACGTTTATCTCTCATCAAACATCGTGTTTTCTCCTCTAAACGTTTATCTCTCATCAAACATCGTGTTTTCTCCTCTAAACGTTTATCTCTCATCAAACATCGTGTTTTCTCCTCTAAACGTTTATCTCTCATCAAACATCGTGTTTTCTCCTCTAAACGTTTATCTCTCATCAAACATCGTGTTTTCTCCTCTAAACGTTTATCTCTCATCAAACATCGTGTTTTCTCCTCTAAACGTTTATCTCTCATCAAACATCGTGTTTTCTCCTCTAAACGTTTATCTCTCATCAAACATCGTGTTTTCTCCTCTAAACGTTTATCTCTCATCAAACATCGTGTTTTCTCCTCTAAACGTTTATCTCTCATCAAACATCGTGTTTTCTCCTCTAAACGTTTATCTCTCATCAAACATCGTGTTTTCTCCTCTAACGTTTATCTCTCATCAAACATCGTGTTTTCTCCTCTAAACGTTTATCTCTCATCAAACATCGTGTTTTCTCCTCTGAACGTTTATCTCTCATCAAACATCGTGTTTTCTCCTCTGAACGTTTATCTCTCATCAAACATCGTGTTTTCTCCTCTGAAACGTTTATCTCTCATCAAACATCGTGTTTTCTCCTCTGAACGTTTATCTCTCATCAAACATCGTGTTTTCTCCTCTAAACGTTTATCTCTCATCAAACATCGTGTTTTCTCCTCTGAACGTTTATCTCTCATCAAACATCGTGTTTTCTCCTCTGAACGTTTATCTCTCATCAAACATCGTGTTTTCTCCTCTGAACGTTTATCTCTCATCAAACATCGTGTTTTCTCCTCTAAACGTTTATCTCTCATCAAACATCGTGTTTTCTCCTCTAAACGTTTATCTCTCATCAAACATCGTGTTTTCTCCTCTGAACGTTTATCTCTCATCAAACATCGTGTTTTCTCCTCTAAACGTTTATCTCTCATCAAACATCGTGTTTTCTCCTCTGAACGTTTATCTCTCATCAAACATCGTGTTTTCTCCTCTGAACGTTTATCTCTCATCAAACATCGTGTTTTCTCCTCTGAACGTTTATCTCTCATCAAACATCGTGTTTTCTCCTCTGAACGTTTATCTCTCATCAAACATCGTGTTTTCTCCTCTGAACGTTTATCTCTCATCAAACATCGTGTTTTCTCCTCTAAACGTTTATCTCTCATCAAACATCGTGTTTTCTCCTCTAAACGTTTATCTCTCATCAAACATCGTGTTTTCTCCTCTGAACGTTTATCTCTCATCAAACATCGTGTTTTCTCCTCTAAACGTTTATCTCTCATCAAACATCGTGTTTTCTCCTCTAAACGTTTATCTCTCATCAAACATCGTGTTTTCTCCTCTGAACGTTTATCTCTCATCAAACATCGTGTTTTCTCCTCTGAACTGTTTATCTCTCATCAAACATCGTGTTTTCTCCTCTGAACGTTTATCTCTCATCAAACATCGTGTTTTCTCCTCTAAACGTTTATCTCTCATCAAACATCGTGTTTTCTCCTCTAAACGTTTATCTCTCATCAAACATCGTGTTTTCTCCTCTAAACGTTTATCTCTCATCAAACATCGTGTTTTCTCCTCTAAACGTTTATCTCTCATCAAACATCGTGTTTTCTCCTACTAAACGTTTATCTCTCATCAAACATCGTGTTTTCTCCTCTGAACGTTTATCTCTCATCAAACATCGTGTTTTCTCCTCTAAACGTTTATCTCTCATCAAACATCGTGTTTTCTCCTCTAAACGTTTATCTCTCATCAAACATCGTGTTTTCTCCTCTAAACGTTTATCTCTCATCAAACATCGTGTTTTCTCCTCTAAACGTTTATCTCTCATCAAACATCGTGTTTTCTCCTCTAAACGTTTATCTCTCATCAAACATCGTGTTTTCTCCTCTAAACGTTTATCTCTCATCAAACATCGTGTTTTCTCCTCTAAACGTTTATCTCTCATCAAACATCGTGTTTTCTCCTCTGAACGTTTATCTCTCATCAAACATCGTGTTTTCTCCTCTAAACGTTTATCTCTCATCAAACATCGTGTTTTCTCCTCTAAACGTTTATCTCTCATCAAACATCGTGTTTTCTCCTCTGAACGTTTATCTCTCATCAAACATCGTGTTTTCTCCTCTGAACGTTTATCTCTCATCAAACATCGTGTTTTCTCCTCTAACGTTTATCTCTCATCAAACATCGTGTTTTCTCCTCTAAACGTTTATCTCTCATCAAACATCGTGTTTTCTCCTCTGAACGTTTATCTCTCATCAAACATCGTGTTTTCTCCTCTGAACGTTTATCTCTCATCAAACATCGTGTTTTCTCCTCTAAACGTTTATCTCTCATCAAACATCGTGTTTTCTCCTCTAAACGTTTATCTCTCATCAAACATCGTGTTTTCTCCTCTGAACGTTTATCTCTCATCAAACATCGTGTTTTCTCCTCTGAACGTTTATCTCTCATCAAACATCGTGTTTTCTCCTCTAAACGTTTATCTCTCATCAAACATCGTGTTTTCTCCTCTGAACGTTTATCTCTCATCAAACATCGTGTTTTCTCCACTAAACTTTTATCTCTCATCAAACATCGTGTTTTCTCCTCTAAACGTTTATCTCTCATCAAACATCGTGTTTTCTCCTCTAAACGTTTATCTCTCATCAAACATCGTGTTTTCTCCTCTGAACGTTTATCTCTCATCAAACATCGTGTTTTCTCCTCTGAACGTTTATCTCTCAACAAACATCGTGTTTTCTCCTCTAAACGTTTATCTCTCATCAAACATCGTGTTTTCTCCTCTGAACGTTTATCTCTCATCAAACATCGTGTTTTCTCCTCTGAACGTTTATCTCTCATCAAACATCGTGTTTTCTCCTCTGAACGTTTATCTCTCATCAAACATCGTGTTTTCTCCTCTAAACGTTTATCTCTCATCAAACATCGTGTTTTCTCCTCTAAACGTTTATCTCTCATCAAACATCGTGTTTTCTCCTCTGAACGTTTATCTCTCATCAAACATCGTGTTTTCTCCTCTAAACGTTTATCTCTCATCAAACATCGTGTTTTCTCCTCTAAACGTTTATCTCTCATCAAACATCGTGTTTTCTCTTCTAAACGTTTATCTCTCATCAAACATCGTGTTTTCTCCTCTGAACGTTTATCTCTCATCAAACATCGTGTTTTCTCCTCTGAACGTTTATCTCTCATCAAACATCGTGTTTTCTCCTCTAAACGTTTATCTCTCATCAAACATCGTGTTTTCTCCTCTAAACGTTTATCTCTCATCAAACATCGTGTTTTCTCCTCTAAACGTTTATCTCTCATCAAACATCGTGTTTTCTCCTCTGAACGTTTATCTCTCATCAAACATCGTGTTTTCTCCTCTAAACGTTTATCTCTCATCAAACATCGTGTTTTCTCCTCTAAACGTTTATCTCTCATCAAACATCGTGTTTTCTCCTCTAAACGTTTATCTCTCATCAAACATCGTGTTTTCTCCTCTAAACGTTTATCTCTCATCAAACATCGTGTTTTCTCCTCTAAACGTTTATCTCTCAGCAAACATCGTGTTTTCTCCTCTAAACGTTTATCTCTCATCAAACATCGTGTTTTCTCCTCTAAACGTTTATCTCTCATCAAACATCGTGTTTTCTCCTCTGAACGTTTATCTCTCATCAAACATCGTGTTTTCTCCTCTAAACGTTTATCTCTCATCAAACATCGTGTTTTCTCCTCTAAACGTTTATCTCTCAGCAAACATCGTGTTTTCTCCTCTAAACGTTTATCTCTCAACAAACATCGTGTTTTCTCCTCTGAATGTTTATTTCTCATCAAACATCGTGTTTTCTCCTCTGAACGTTTATCTCTCATCAAACATCGTGTTTTCTCCTTTAAACGTTTATCTCTCATCAAACATCGTGTTTTCTCCTCTAAACGTTTATCTCTCATCAAACATCGTGTTTTCTCCTCTGAACGTTTATCTCTCATCAAACATCGTGTTTTCTCCTCTGAACGTTTATCTCTCATCAAACATCGTGTTTTCTCCTCTAAACGTTTATCTCTCATCAAACATCGTGTTTTCTCCTCTAAACGTTTATCTCTCATCAAACATCGTGTTTTCTCCTCTAAACGTTTATCTCTCATCAAACATCGTGTTTTCTCCTCTAAACGTTTATCTCTCATCAAACATCGTGTTTTCTCCTATAAACGTTTATCTCTCATCAAACATCGTGTTTTCTCCTCTAAACGTTTATCTCTCATCAAACATCGTGTTTTCTCCTCTAAACGTTTATCTCTCATCAAACATCGTGTTTTCTCCTCTGAACGTTTATATCTCATCAAACATCGTGTTTTCTCCTCTAAACGTTTATCTCTCATCAAACATCGTGTTTTCTCCTCTAAACGTTTATCTCTCATCAAACATCGTGTTTTCTCCTCTAAACGTTTATCTCTCAACAAACATCGTGTTTTCTCTCTAAATGTTTATCTCTCATCAAACATCGTGTTTTCTCCTCTAAACGTTTATCTCTCAACAAACATCGTGTTTTCTCCTCTGAACGTTTGTCTCTCATCAAACATCGTGTTTTCTCCTCTAAACGTTTATCTCTCATCAAACATCGTGTTTTCTCCTCTAAACGTTTATCTCTCATCAAACATCGTGTTTTCTCCTCTAAACGTTTATCTCTCATCAAACATCGTGTTTTCTCCTCTAAACGTTTATCTCTCATCAAACATCGTGTTTTCTCCACTAAACGTTTATCTCTCATCAAACATCGTGTTTTCTCCTCTGAACGTTTATCTCTCATCAAACATCGTGTTTTCTCCTCTAAACGTTTATCTCTCATCAAACATCGTGTTTTCTCCTCTAAACGTTTATCTCTCATCAAACATCGTGTTTTCTCCTCTGAACGTTTATCTCTCATCAAACATCGTGTTTTCTCCTCTGAACGTTTATCTCTCATCAAACATCGTGTTTTCTCCTCTAAACGTTTATCTCTCATCAAACATCGTGTTTTCTCCTCTGAACGTTTATCTCTCATCAAACATCGTGTTTTCTCCTCTAAACGTTTATCTCTCATCAAACATCGTGTTTTCTCCTCTAAACGTTTATCTCTCATCAAACATCGTGTTTTCTCCTCTAAACGTTTATCTCTCATCAAACATCGTGTTTTCTCCTCTAAACGTTTATCTCTCATCAAACATCGTGTTTTCTCCTCTGAACGTTTATCTCTCATCAAACATCGTGTTTTCTCCTCTGAACGTTTATCTCTCATCAAACATCGTGTTTTCTCCTCTAAACGTTTATCTCTCATCAAACATCGTGTTTTCTCCTCTGAACGTTTATCTCTCATCAAACATCATGTTTTCTCCACTAAATGTTTATCTCTCATCAAACATCGTGTTTTCTCCTCTGAACGTTTGTCTCTCATCAAACATCGTGTTTTCTCCACGGGGAAAGATCGATAGATTCACCTTATTGTCGTTATATCTAACTCAGCTTGTTTTGCTGCTGCCACAAAACTGGACTTCACTTTTTGACTTTAGCGTAGAACATGTTGTTGCGACCTCTTTCTATCACGCTCACTGATGTAACGAAACGGTTTCTCTGCATTTGACCCTAGTGTTCGGAGCAGTGTGCTGCCATTATGAACGGCCCCCGGGGAGCAGTGTAGGGAATGGTGCCTTGCTCAGGGACACCTCGGTAGCACTTGGTCTTTCCGGGACTTGAACTGGTGACTTTCCAGTTGCCAAGCCAAGTCCCTATCGACTTCGCCACCACCGCCCAAAGAAAGCACCCAAGAAGGCACATATTATGTTTTTAACGAGTACATCAGGGGCCATTTTTTGAGTTTCTTCGTTGGCAGCAAGTGAATTGAAATGAAGCTCTGACTTTGTGGCATTAGGAAGATTTCTTTCTTTCTTCTTCCCGTAAAAATAGGGATTCTAGTGTCTCAATATTGACGTCCACAATCACAGATTCTGGGTTTTTCAAGAGTGGGAGATGTCCTCTTTAGACTTTAAAACCATATATTCTAAAGGTCATTTCTGTGAGCCTTACATAATAGTTTCATGTGTAACGTTTAATTGTTCTTTTTAAATGATCATCTGCTTTTATCCTCATCTACTCTGAACAAAACTTCTAAAAACTATTATAAGAACATCATAAAGTAGCTTTAAATGGAAATGATGAAAGTGTAAGAAGCGTAACACAATGTAAATCATATATCCTGAGGTAAACATAAAAAGTGGATCCATTTCTGACATTTTCACAATTCAACATTTCATTTCCCGGAGAGTTGACTTTCGTGACTTGTGAGTCGATTAAAAGATATTTATGAGCTAAATCCGTTGCTTCTACATTTTCTGAACTAAAAGCAAGTTTCTGATGGAATAAATTGGACGGCAGTTTTATCTTCTTCCCTTCTGAAAATCTAATTTAATGTTCGGACCTTTCCCTGATTGAGTCCCTCAGAGTAAACGCAGATGGGATTACCTCCACAGTTTGGGCGGTAATGGAGAGTCTCGCAGGTCTCAGTAATGAGCTTCATCTCGTCCTCTTCATCCTCTCCTCCTGCTCCCATTTATTCTGTGTCTTTTCATGTCTCCGTCTTCAACTCTCCGTCCCTGCCGTCTCTTTTCATGTCTCCGTCTTCAACTCTCCGTCCCTGCCGTCTCTTTTCATGTCTCCGTCTTCAACTCTCCGTCCCTGCCGTCTCTTTTCATGTCTCCGTCTTCAACTCTCCGTCCCTGCCATCTCTTTTCATGTCTCCGTCTTCAACTCGGCGATGCTGTCGGACAAGTGGACGTATAAAGGGAGTGGCGTCAGCACAAAGTCAACAAGAAAACTAATAAAGAAACTTGAAATGGGCTCGAAGTAAAGACTGGAAACATCTCAAGGAGCAGCTTTAATATTCGGCTCAGTTATTGAGCTTTAGGTTGGGCCAAGACAAAGTGCTCAGGTCTTGTACTTGAGTAAAAGTAGAAGTACTCAGGTCTCAGATCTTGTACTTGAGTAAAAGTAGAAGTACTCAGATCTTGTACTTGAGTAAAAGTAGAAGTACTCAGATCTTGTACTTGAGTAAAAGTAGAAGTACTCAGATCTTGTACTTGAGTAAAAGTAGAAGTACTCAGATCTTGTACTTGAGTAAAAGTAGAAGTACTCAGATCTTGTACTTGAGTAAAAGTAGAAGTACTCAGATCTTGTACTTGAGTAAAAGTAGAAGTACTCAGATCTTGTACTTGAGTAAAAGTAGAAGTACTCAGATCTTGTACTTGAGTAAAAGTAGAAGTACTCAGATCTTGATTATTGTAAAAAAAGTGAGTGTGTAACGCTGGACATCGTGCAATAAACTACGGCCATCTTGGCTAGCTGGCTGAAGTTGCACTACCAGCTGTGATTGGTCTGTTAAAAACAGCACTATACAAATAGAAAATGAAGTTCTTTGAATTGCATCGTGTTGAAATGAGCTGTATAAAATGACATGCCTTGCCATGCCTAATTGGCTCTCTAGCAAACAGCAGGGATGGTTAGGGCACAGCAGGTGTGTGCCGTTTGAGACAAAACTACCCAGTGGGAATTCACACAATGCTCCATGTTCTCAGTGTTCGACAGGCAGTGCACTCTGGGAAGGATCTGACTTTAGACACAGAAACAGATCTTTATGGATGCTTTCTGTGTCCTGTCCTGTGTGTAGTGTTGTTGCAGCTTTCTAATAGTTGTGTCCCTTTTCCGTAGTCTTGAGTCTCTTCGTGGTTGTCTTGGTGTCTTGAATGACATTACATTTCAATGGTACAATTAGCAATAAGATATAAAGTCAGTACTACAATTAAAGTGCAAATATATTCGCTTGAAACAAGCCGAACCATTGTCAGTGCTGGTTTTCATTTTATTTCAAACCTTTATTTATACAGATAAATCCCATTGAGATCATTGATCTCTTTTTCAAGGGAGAGCTGCTCAAGTAGTTCCACATGAAACATAAAAACATAAACAGAACAACAAAAGGACATCATACAGCATCATTTACATAATGATCCACATAAACAGGTACCAATAGCTTCCGATTGACTAGCATCCAACCGAGCTTTAAAAACATTTAGTGGCACCAGATTGTTCAGTTTCCATTTAATTTGCAGACTATTCCAAGACAGAGGAGCTGCGCATCTAAAAGCTGTCTTCCCTAAGACAGTCCTAGCAGTTGGCACATTTAATAAAACCACAGCATTCGATCTCAGGCAGGAGCCACTTACAATTCTCCATGAGATCAGGGAGCAGATATAAGATGGAAGTTTCCCTAACATGGCTTTGTATATAAAAATGTACCAGTGACTGAGCCTCCGTACAGTTAGTGAAAGCAAACCAGCCCTTGCATACAGGGTACAGTGATGGGTTAATGCTTTACAGTTTGTCACAAATCTTAGTGCGCTGTGATACGCGGCATCGAACTTGACCAGCCAATGGGCCGCGTATCACAGCGCATGGTGCGTTATAGATTCACTGAGGTACAATAATAACAGGCTTCAGTCTTTAACCGGAGATATGACGACTGTCCGCTCTCCTGATATCGATGGGGATATTGATCGATGAAGAATCTGAATATAGAAACAGCGACAGACTCTATTTGTGGGTGTTGTGTGTCTCTTTGAGTCTGTTCGGTGAGTCTCTCTGCAGCTGTTTTGCATCTCGTTGATTGGTTGTCTCTTTGAGTGATGTTCTCTAGGTGAAGGCCATGCGAAGGTTCAGTAATCCATCCATTGGCTGCGAGATAAAAAGTGAACTCTCCCTGAACTCCATGAGATTACATGTAAATATGACAACAGGGTGTCAGTTCAAAGTCACAGTTGTATTCTTCTGTTAAATCAAAGAGCTCCAGGGTGAGAGGAACCCAAAATAACCTGGAGCTGTGAAAACCCCCAGCTTCCCTAATAGATGTACGAGGAAATAAAAAGGACTTTGAGGAGACTAATCTCATTACCCAGACATCCCGGCGTCACAATCCAACAACATACTGTTTTTATGAGCCTGCTTATTTACATTTATATTAAAACGATCTCTAACTATCCGTGATAAATCTCCACGTCTTACAAACTATATTTCCCTTTTTAATCTTTGAGCACTGTCTGTCACCTCGAAGCTTTGCTCTGAACACAGAAGGTATTACGGAGGGAAGAACATCATGATTCAAAAGGAATTGCATGTTCTTTGTATTGCAATAAATGTCTTATTTACCTCTGAAACTAGAGGCCTTACTGCAGAGGAGTCTGTTCTGCCGTGATGATGAAGTAGTTTCTGAGGCTTTGTGTTTGGAGAAGCTTTTCCTCCTCTGGGACTTTTCCAGTGTTTCTACAAAGTGAAACCAAATCAGACTGTAACCACAGCCACCATTAACATCCACACACACACAGGAGGAGAACAGGTGTGCTGCTTTAGCATTGGACATGTTTTCTTTTTCAGAATTGACGAAGCTAAATGTATGAAAGCTGATTCCCGCAGGCGTCCAGATGGCCAATCGGAAATGTCTTGTTTTTGGCGGTAAAATAATGTCCCAGAAATGTTATGTAGACGCTGGTTGCTCGATTAGAAACACACTGAGTTCCTTTGTAGGCTTCGAGCCAGGTCGTGTCCTCAGCTGAGTCGTATGCAACCAAACACTTCTGTCTCTAAGACTTAATGCATACGGTGATCACAGTGCTCCAAGATCTGTCTGTATTTTAATAACATGTTCATTTATGGCACTATTCATTCGTCAGGAAGTGTTTCATGGCAACAGTGATCAAAACACAGGGAACGTTTGTGTGTGTGTGTGTGTGTGTGTGTGTGTGTGTGTGTGTGTGTGTGTGTGTGTGTGTGTGTGTGTGTGTGTGTGTGTGTGTGTGTGTGTGTGTGTGTGTGTGTGTGTGTGTGTGTGTGTGTGTGTGTGTGTGTGTGTGTGTGTGTGTGTGTGTGTGTGTGTGTGTGTGTGAGTTTTGATTATCTCACAAAGACACATTTTACTTCACACACAGGCTCTTTTGTCTGTGAGGTCGTTTTGATGAGAGGTTCTGTAGAAACCTGCAGAAAAACACAACATTAAAACCATGTTTTCTTTCACAAAGATGCACCTGTGTGGCCATCACACACACACACACACACACACACACACACACACACACACACACACACACACACGATTTTCTTTACATTTTTCACCTAGAAGGTGATAGACAGATTAATCCAATCACCTGCCAAGTATTTTGAAAGTGCCTGCCCTTTCCAAATGGCTTCCAATGGAGCTTTAGATGGTTTGGTGAAACAAAGCGTCTGAGTCAGGTTAGTACTGCTCCATCACATGTTTCTATTACAGGGTGAATCTTAAACTGAAGCTTGACTTTAAAGCAACCCAATGGAAGTTTCATGTAACTTTAGTTCTTTCACTCGTAGCCCGGGCTGCGGGGTGCTAGAGACGGGAGTACGTTGATGCGACCTTCCTAGCCGGAGATACGGCCGCATTTTACAATAAACCTCCGTTGGGTCGCTTAAAAACAAATATCGCAAATCGAATCGCAATATCTGTCAGAAAAATCGCAATTAGATTTTTTCCCCAAACCGCTGAAGAGGTGGGAAGTAGTGGAGTACAAATTCTTCGTTACTGTACTTAAGTACATGTTTCTGGTATCAGTACTTTACTCCAATACTTATTTTTCTGACGACTTTTTACTTTGATTTCTTACATGTTGAACACAAATACCTGAACTTTCTACTTCTTACATGTTGAACACAAATACCTGTACTTTCTACTTCTTACATGTTGAACACAAATACCTGTACTTTCTACTTCTTACATGTTGAACACAAATACCTGTACTTTCTACTTCTTACATGTTGAACACAAATACCTGTACTTTCTACTTCTTACATGTTGAACACAAATACCTGTACTTTCTACTTCTTACATGTTGAACCCAAATACCTGTACTTTCTACTTCTTACATGTTGAACCCAAATACCTGTACTTTCTACTTCTTACATGTTGAACTCAAATACCTGTACTTTCTACTTCTTACATTTTGAACCCAAATATCTGTACTTTCTACTTCTTACATGTTGAACACAAATACCTGTACTTTCTACTTCTTACATGTTGAACCCAAATACCTGTACTTTCTACTTCTTACATGTTAAACCCAAATACCTGTACTTTCTACTTCTTACATGTTGAACACAAATACCTGTACTTTCTACTTCTCAAATGTTGAACCCAAATACCTGTACTTTCTACTTCTTACATGTTGAACACAAATACCTGTACTTTCTACTTCTTACATGTTGAACCCAAATACCTGTACTTTCTACTTCTTACATGTTGAACCCAAATACCTGTACTTTCTACTTCTTACATGTTGAACCCAAATACCTGTACTTTCTACTTCTTACATGTTGAACACAAATACCTGTACTTTCTACTTCTTACATGTTGAACCCAAATACCTGTACTTTCTACTTCTTACATGTTGAACTCAAATACCTGTACTTTCTACTTCTTACATGTTGAACCCAAATACCTGTACTTTCTACTTCTTACATGTTGAACCCAAATACCTGTACTTTCTACTTCTTACATGTTGAACACAAATACCTGTACTTTCTACTTCTTACATGTTGAACACAAATACCTGTACTTTCTACTTCTCACATGTTGAACCCAAATACCTGTACTTTCTACTTCTTACATTAAGAACTCAAATACCTGTACTTTCTACTTCTTACATGTTGAACCCAAATACCTGTACTTTCTACTTCTTACATGTTGAACTCAAATACCTGTACTTTCTACTTCTCTCATGTTGAACCCAAATACCTGTACTTTCTACTTCTTACATGTTGAACTCAAATACCTGTACTTTCTACTTCTTACATGTTGAACTCAAATACCTGTACTTTCTACTTCTTACATGTTGAACTCAAATACCTGCACTTTCTACTTCTCTCATGTTGAACCCAAATACCTGTACTTTCTACTTCTTACATGTTGAACTCAAATACCTGCACTTTCTACTTCTCTCATGTTGAACCCAAATACCTGTACTTTCTACTTCTTACATGTTGAACCCAAATACCTGTACTTTCTACTTCTTACATGTTGAACCCAAATACCTGTACTTTCTACTTCTTACATGTTGAACCCAAATACCTGTACTTTCTACTTCTTACATGTTGAACACAAATACCTGTACTTTCTACTTCTTACATGTTGAACTCAAATACCTGTACTTTCTACTTCTCTCATTTCCCAAACAGCTGGTTCCTTTAGTCTGAATGTGTGTTTGGTGGCGTGATCATTATTCGTTAGAGTCATTGCGTGCCTATTGATTTGAACACGATCCGTGTATCCATCATTTCCTGGTCTTCTCTAAAGAAGAGGGACCAATGGAAACGTTGTCATGTTGCCGTTGTTCAGCATGGAAACATTCATTAGCTAACAATGACATTATTGTTCTATTAATATAAAGGGAGGTCAGGTACTCTTTAAAGCAGCTGCTAGTTATGGGTACTTTTTACTGAAGTACATTTCAAAGCCTCTTTACTTTGACTTGAGTAAAGAAGTTTAGTCAGTACTTCTACTTTCACCAGAGTATTTTTAAACACGAGTATCTGTACTTCTACTTGAGTAAAGGATGTGTGTACTTCTACTTGAGTAAAGGATGTGTGTACTTCTACTTGAGTAAAGGATGTGTGTACTTCCACTTGAGTAAAGGATGTGTGTACTTGTACTTGAGTAAAGGATGTGTGTACTTTTGCCCTCTCTGGGAACCACGGCAGGATGATCGCAGGAGGGGTTTCTCAGAACAGAGCTATTGTGCTCATTATCTGCAGAGGAACAGGAATGTCGTCCCTCTTTATTCCTCAGGCGTTCAACAGATGCTCCAAAGAGAGGGATCCTCAGCAGAGCGCTTACTAAAGATTAACATCTGAACAACTCATTGCCTCCTTTTAATTAAAACTAATGAATAATACGGTCCTTTGTGTAATATAGGACTCTCCTACTGCAGTTCTGTTCACTTGCAGCACAATCCACTGGCTGTAATCAGTGAATGCAGCATGGCAGGATTCAGACCCCCATTCTCTTTAGTTTTCTGTCACTCACCTCATTTTTAAAGATGTATGTTCATCGCTCTGCTTTGGGCAACGCAGTCTCACGGCATTTCGTGTTATAGTCACGACATGTAATCTATTGATTTGTGTTCACCATCACGATTTCCCCATTTTTTTTCGTGTCACACAGAACGATTTGAAAAGCAATGTATAATGTATTTCTATTGGTAGTGTGTTTCGTGCCTGCGTCTTTTTGTCCATTCGGGTCGTGGAAGACCGGAAGCTGTGTGTTCATAAAAACATGTTCTTACTCAATATCAAGCCACAATTATTGTTTTATTTTAAATCGTATAATGTCGGACTTTTTTTGTCGTCCGTGAGGAAAATAAACGGCTCAGAGCCTCAGAATACTGAAACCTGTATTTTATTAATCTTTTTTTCCTTCTAATTTGTTATTCTTTTCTAAATGACACTCTGTTATTTACTCACCAATAACACACTGTTATTTACTCACCAATAACACTCTGTTATTTACTCACCAATAACACACTGTTATTTACTCACCAATAACACTCTGTTATTTACTCACCAATAACACTCTGTTATTTACTCACCAATAACACACTGTTATTTACTCACCAATAACACACTGTTATTTACTCACCAATAACACACTGTTATTTACTCACCAATAACACTCTGTTATTTACTCACCAATAACACACTGTTATTTACTCACCAATAACACACTGTTATTTACTCACCAATAACACACTGTTATTTACTCACCAATAACACTCTGTTATTTACTCACCAATAACACACTGTTATTTACTCACCAATAACACTCTGTTATTTACTCACCAATAACACTCTGTTATTTACTCACCAATAACACACAGTTATCCTTGCTTTTATTTATTTGTTTAATTCCATAATCTCAGGCTTTTTTGGCGTCCGTCAGGAACTGATTTTCAAAATAAAATAACCGGAAACAGACGCGATACACAGATACACAGCCACTGAACTGATTACCAAAGATCCTCAGCTATGGTTTAAGCTCGCTGATTGGATGGTTTAGCCGCAATGCATGTTGGGATTTGGTGTTTATATGATATGAAATCGGAAAAACATTTTTTTTAAATAAAATAATACTTAATTCCGAGTGCTCTTGCTTTTCTCTTTGGAAGTCATCACATAACGGCATTGTAATACACGGTTCGGCTGCATTACATATTACACATCTGCCGTAGTTCTTTATTTATAGAGCCCTGATGAGAAGACCTTTGGACAAACTGGAAGAAATGATGCCGAAACTTACGGAGCCCCCTAGGAGACATGGAGAAGAAAAAAAAATTATTTGAAAAAAGAAATTATAATAATGTTTTGCGAGATCTCGCAATACTTTTCATTTAGCTCAATGTACTTCCTGGTCAGTTCGGCTGCTACGGCAACACAGAAACCACAACAATGGAGCGGTTCATCGATTTTACTTTGAGCTTGGCCTTAAATATAAAGATATAACATCAGTGCTTGGCAATAGCACGGGTTTCACACATAGACTGTATATATAAAGGGTTTCACATAAGTGAAGACACCTCAAGAGAACACTCAGAGCGAGGGGACATGCACGTCCCTCTGAGCTGAGTTATTGACAGATTCGAGTTTCGCGGATCAATAAATCATGAACATAACGTTGTAAAAATACAAACAACATGACTTTACAATCATAGCAAGGTAGACAACGAGCTACAGAGTCGTTTTGATCAGAACAGTTCGATACGCGCCGTCATCCGAGCTAAACATCAAGATTTGGTCACAATCTGCCGCTGGAGGAGAGAGGAGTGCTGAGGGACCGTTTACAAACTGCAACGGGGTTTTGCGAGATCTCGCAAAAGTATTGCGAGATCTCGCAAAGGGGTTTTGCGATATGTCGCAAAACTTCTTCTTTTTTTTTGTTCAACATTTTTTTTTTTTCTTCTCCATGTCCCCTAGGGGCTCCGTAGAAACTGAATACTTGACGTGAATAAAAAATATATCAACATCTTCACACAATACGTCTTCTTGCAGTATCAACACTAATTCGGCTGACTTTTACATTTGATCTAATTCATAGACAGGTTATATTTACACCATAACGGTGCACAGCTGATAGAAAGGACTTGTAGTTTTTAAAGATATTACTGATTTTCTTTGAATATAAGAATGTAAATACTGAGTCTGAAATAATATAGCAATATGCTGTAAAATTACATTACATTGCATTTAGGCTTTTATCCAAAGCGACTTACAATAAGTGCGTTCGACCAACAAGATAGAAACTTGAAGAAAACAGAATCATAAAGTACATCAGGTTTCATAGAGCCAAACATTTCAAGTGCTACTCAACTGGCTTTAGGTAAGCCAGTCCTTTATTAGTATATAAGTGCTTTGTTAATAGTTCTATCGCTCGAAGTGGAGTCGAAAGAGATGAGTTTTCAGTCTGGAAGGTGTGTAAGCTTGAATGAGAAAATGATGTGAAAGCATGAATAAAACTACTCATCTTCAGATGTTGTAAATACATAAGTGTCCTACACTAATAATACAAAGTTATTATGGCTGTGTGTAACTTGTGTGCACCGCCTAGTGGTTAAAGCACGTTATTGAATTATTGTTTGTATGTGTTATATTTGATTAAATATTAAGAGTACATACTTTCATAGGGGGAAAGTAGAAGGTCTGTGATAGAAATATAGAATATAAAAAATCAACAAGATACTGTAAATGATCTCTACAATAAAACAGTTTAGTGCAGGATGTACAAAGATATTAATATGAGGATGTGCAAAACAGACAAACTAATTAACCTTTATTTAAACATTAAATAATACTTTAGATTAAGGTCTTCTTTCAAATAAGAAAAAAGCTTTGGGGGTATCTACAGATAAATATTAAGCCTGACAAAGTACTTAACGTCTAATATATTGCTTTCCTGCAATGTTAACTATGTTGAAGCACTTGTTTTAACTGATATTATACACATTAATTATACTCTTATGTAGATAGAATAAGAAATGTGCAGAATGACAGTTTAATGGTGGAGGTATACACATATTGATAGATGTCTTGTAATGCACTGTTGAGGAACCTGTGACCCAAGTTTTTCATCATTGCATAACTACACTGAAGTTGAATGTTGTATAAGTCAAACATCAGCTGCAATTCACGACATGAAGAAGGCAGTCTCTGCAGAGCATCAGGCTAATGGAGATGCAGTTATTTCCAGCATTCTTTATTTAACATTCATTCAAGTATGTGATGCCTTTGATCTGCTGATGTACAGGAGGAAGATACACTGTCTGTCTAGTTGGCTTTCATAACAGTTACAGTTTACAGCCTGAAAAACATGGAGCATTTTTTCCCCTCTTATTCATTTTTATGTCAATTTGCACATTTCATGGTGACGCTCAGCCTCTCCCCTTAACTCCTAACAGTCATCATCATGGTGACGCTCAGCCTCTCCCCTTAACTCCTAACAGTCATCATCATGGTGACGCTCAGCCTCTCCCCTTAACTCCTAACAGTCATCATCATGGTGACGCTCAGCCTCTCCCCTTAACTCATAAAAGTCATCATCATGGTGATGCTCAGCCTCTCCCCTTAACTCCTAACAGTCATCATCATGGTGATGCTCAGCCTCTCCCCTTAACTCCTAACAGTCATCGTCATGGTGACGCTCAGCCTCTCCCCTTAACTCCTAACAGTCATCGTCATGGTGACGCTCAGCCTCTCCCCTTAACTCCTAATAGTCATCGTCATGGTGACGCTCAGCCTCTCCCCTTAACTCCTAACAGTCATCGTCATGGTGACGCTCAGCCTGTCCCCTTAACTCCTGACAGTCATCGTCATGGTGACGCTCAGCCTCTCCCCTTAACTCCTAACAGTCATCATCATGGTGACGCTCAGCCTCTCCCCTTAACTCCTAACAGTCATCGTCATGGTGACGCTCAGCCTCTCCCCTTAACTCCTGACAGTCATCGTCATGGTGACGCTCAGCCTGTCCCCTTAACTCCTGACAGTCATCGTCATGGTGACGCTCAGCCTCTCCCCTTAACTCCTAACAGTCATCATCATGGTGACGCTCAGCCTCTCCCCTTAACTCCTAACAGTCATCATCATGGTGACGCTCAGCCTCTCCCCTTAACTCCTAACAGTCATCATCATGGTGACGCTCAGCCTCTCCCCTTAACTCCTAACAGTCATCATCATGGTGACGCTCAGCCGCTCCCCTTAACTCCTAACAGTCATCATCATGGTGACGCTCAGCCTCTCCCCTTAACTCCTAACAGTCATCATCATGGTGACGCTCAGCCTCTCCCCTTAACTCCTAACAGTCATCATCATGGTGACGCTCAGCCTCTCCCCTTAACTCCTAACAGTCATCGTCATGGTGACGCTCAGCCTCTCCCCTTAACTCCTGACAGTCATCGTCATGGTGACGCTCAGCCTGTCCCCTTAACTTCTGACAGTCATCGTCATGGTGACGCTCAGCCTCTCCCCTTAACTCCTAACAGTCATCATCATGGTGACGCTCAGCCTCTCCCCTTAACTCCTAACAGTCATCATCATGGTGACGCTCAGCCTCTCCCCTTAACTCCTAACAGTCATCATCATGGTGACGCTCAGCCTCTCCCCTTAACTCCTAACAGTCATCATCATGGTGACGCTCAGCCTCTCCCCTTAACTCCTAACAGTCATCATCATGGTGACGCTCAGCCTCTCCCCTTAACTCCTAACAGTCATCATCATGGTGACGCTCAGCCTCTCCCCTTAACTCCTAACAGTCATCGTCATGGTGACGCTCAGCCTCTCCCCTTAACTCCTAACAGTCATCGTCATGGTGACGCTCAGCCTCTCCCCTTAACTCCTAACAGTCATCGTCATGGTGACGCTCAGCCTCTCCCCTTAACTCCTAACAGTCATCGTCATGGTGACGCTCAGCCTCTCCCCTTAACTCCTAACAGTCATCGTCATGGTGACGCTCAGCCTCTCCCCTTAACTCCTAACAGTCATCATCATGGTGACGCTCAGCCTCTCCCCTTAACTCCTAACAGTCATTATCATGGTGACGCTCAGCCTCTCCCCTTAACTCCTAACAGTCATCGTCATGGTGACGCTCAGTCTCTCCCCTTAACTCCTAACAGTCATCGTCATGGTGACGCTCAGCCTCTCCCCTTAACTCCTAACAGTCATCGTCATGGTGACGCTCAGCCTCTCCCCTTAACTCCTAACAGTCATTATCATGGTGACGCTCAGCCTCTCCCCTTAACTCCTAACAGTCATTATCATGGTGACGCTCAGCCTCTCCCCTTAACTCCTAACAGTCATCGTCATGGTGACGCTCAGCCTCTCCCCTTAACTCCTAACAGTCATTATCATGGTGACGCGCAGCCTCTCCCCTTAACTCCTAACAGTCATTATCATGGTGACGCTCAGCCTCTCCCCTTAACTCCTAACAGTCATCGTCATGGTGATGCTCAGCCTCTCCCCTTAACTCCTAACAGTCATCGTCATGGTGACGCTGAGCCTCTCCCCTTAACTCCTAACAGTCATCATCATGGTGACGCTCAGCCTCTCCCCTTAACTCCTAACAGTCATTATCACGGTGACGCTCAGCCTCTCCCCTTAACTCCTAACAGTCATCGTCATGGTGACGCTCAGCCTCTCCCCTTAACTCCTAACAGTCATCATCATGGTGACGCTCAGCCTCTCCCCTTAACTCCTAACAGTCATCGTCATGGTGACGCTCAGCCTCTCCCCTTAACTCCTAACAGTCATCATCATGGTGACGCTCAGCCTCTCCCCTTAACTCCTAACAGTCATTGTCATGGTGACGCTCAGCCTCTCCCCTTAACTCCTAACAGTCATCGTCATGGTGACGCTCAGCCTCTCCCCTTAACTCCTAACAGTCATCGTCATGGTGACGCTCAGCCTCTCCCCTTAACTCCTAACAGTCATCGTCATGGTGACGCTCAGCCTCTCCCCTTAACTCCTAACAGTCATCGTCAAGGTGACGCTCAGCCTCTCCCCTTAACTCCTAACAGTCATCATCATGTTGACGCTCAGCCTCTCCCCTTAACTCCTAACAGTCATTATCATGGTGACGCTCAGCCTCTCCCCTTAACTCCTAACAGTCATCGTCATGGTGACGCTCAGTCTCTCCCCTTAACTCCTAACAGTCATCGTCATGGTGACGCTCAGCCTCTCCCCTTAACTCCTAACAGTCATCGTCATGGTGACGCTCAGCCTCTCCCCTTAACTCCTAACAGTCATTATCATGGTGACGCTCAGCCTCTCCCCTTAACTCCTAACAGTCATTATCATGGTGACGCTCAGCCTCTCCCCTTAACTCCTAACAGTCATCGTCATGGTGACGCTCAGCCTCTCCCCTTAACTCCTAACAGTCATTATCATGGTGACGCTCAGCCTCTCCCCTTAACTCCTAACAGTCATTATCATGGTGACGCTCAGCCTCTCCCCTTAACTCCTAACAGTCATCGTCATGGTGATGCTCAGCCTCTCCCCTTAACTCCTAACAGTCATCGTCATGGTGACGCTGAGCCTCTCCCCTTAACTCCTAACAGTCATCATCATGGTGACGCTCAGCCTCTCCCCTTAACTCCTAACAGTCATTATCACGGTGACGCTCAGCCTCTCCCCTTAACTCCTAACAGTCATCGTCATGGTGACGCTCAGCCTCTCCCCTTAACTCCTAACAGTCATCATCATGGTGACGCTCAGCCTCTCCCCTTAACTCCTAACAGTCATCATCATGGTGACGCTCAGCCTCTCCCCTTAACTCCTAACAGTCATCGTCATGGTGACGCTCAGCCTCTCCCCTTAACTCCTAACAGTCATCATCATGTCAACCACAACACAGAGAAACACTGATAGCAATGTGTGTGTAGTTGTTGAAACATTGCTGACAGAGGAACTAGAATACAGATTTAAGAAATATCAGTTTTTGAGCATGCCATAAGCATGTTTTGTCTTGACTATATTACAACTATATTATAATAAAATAATATAGTATTTATATTATTGAATTGATTATGATTATTAGAAGTAGTTTATTTGCATTAATTACATTTTAATCTTTTTGAGGCTAGTATTTGGCAGGAAATGCATACTGAACCACATACATGCACATTTACCATTTACCTCACTGTATAACAAAGTAACTGTTGATAATAATAATAAACAGGAATTATATTTGAAAGTAGCCACTTTGTTTCCAATTTGTTTCACTCCTGTCGGTTGGGGGGGGGGGGGTCTCATCTCACAATGTGTCGCTTGGGGCCCCAAGTTGGCCGGCCCTGCACAGAGGGCCTCATCACATAGCTTTGCGTGGGGCCCCAAGTTGGCAGGCCCTGCACAGAGGGCCTCATCACATAGCTTTGCGTGGGGCCCCAAGTTGGCAGGCCCTGCACAGAGGGCCTCATCACATAGCTTTGCGTGGGGCCCCAAGTTGGCCAGGGGCGGCCCTGCACAGAGGGCCTCATCACATAGCTTTGCGTGGGGCCCCAAGTTGGCCAGGGGCGGCCCTGCACAGAGAGCCTCATCACATAGCTTTGCGTGGGGCCCCAAGTTGGCCAGGGGCGGCCCTGCACAGAGGGCCTCATCACATAGCTTTGCGTGGGGCCCCAAGTTGGCCAGGGGCGGCCCTGCACAGAGGGCCTCATCACATAGCTTTGCGTGGGGCCCCAAGTTGGCCGGGGGCGGCCCTGCACAGAGGGCCTCATCACATAGCTTTGCGTGGGGCCCCAAGTTGGCCGGGGGCGGCCCTGCACAGAGGGCCTCATCACATAGCTTTGCGTGGGGCCCCAAGTTGACCAGGGGCGGCCGTGCATCCAGGACACAGAATCCAGCCCGTCAGACAGCATCCTGAAGCTGCTGCTGGGAGTTCAAAACAGAAGAGCTGCACCTTTCTGGCTGCACCTGCTCTCTGCAACAACAGGCAAGGCAACATACATGGTTTTAATACGATACGATAATACTTGAATGGTCAGATCAAGTCTGAAATGTGACACAGCAGCTCCGTGTGTAACATCAACAGACAAACATCAAGACACGTGAGAAACAAACAACAATCAATCAATCAATGTTTATTTATAGAGCCCAATATCACAAATGTTACATTTGTCTCAGTGGACTTCACAGTTTGTACAGATTATCAGTATGACAATACGACACCCTCTGTCCTTAGACCCTCTGTCCTTAGACCCTCTGTCCTCAAACCCTCTGTCCTTAGACCCTCTGTCCTTAGACCCTCTGTCCTCAGACCCTCTGTCCTTAGACCCTCACATCGTACAAGGAAAAACTTCCGGAGAAAACCTACAGTTTAAAGGGAACATGGGAGAAACCTCAGGGAGAGCAACAGAGGAGGGATCCCTCTCCCAGGACGGACAGACGTGCAATAGATGCCGTGTGTAAATTGAAAAGATAATACATTTGCAACATAGGTAGTCCAAATGTTTGGAAATGCATGTGTGTATAATAGGAAGATGAATCCACGAGGATATCCATCCAGGACCTATGATCCAGGACCACAGCCACGACTCAAGATCCAGGGTTCGCGATGCAGGACACAGGACCGCAGGATCATCCATGACTCCGGATCCCGGCGTAGATAGACACCAAAAAGAAAGACATTTGGGGAAGCTGGGTTAATCGGAACATGAGAGTACACAGGTATAGACAGAGAGAAGGAAGAAGTAAGATGTCCCCCGACAAACTAAGCCTATATCAGCAAAACTAGGGGCTGAATCTAATCAGCCCTAACTATAAGCTTTATCAAAAAGGAAGGTCTTAAGCGCACTCTTAAAAACGGATAGGGTGTCTGCCGCCCGAACACAAACTGGAAGCTGATTCCACAAATGTGGAGCTTGATAAGAAAAGGCTCTGGCTCCCATTGTACTTTTAGAGACTCTAGGAACAACCAACAACCCTGCATTATTGGAACGCAATGCCCTAGTAGGACAGTAGGGTATAATGAGTTCTTTAAGGTAAGATGGCGCCTGCCCATTAAGGGCTTTGTAGGCGAGAAGAAGAATTTTAAATGCTATCCTGTGTTCTATAGGGAGCCAGTGTAAGCCAGAACAGGAGTAATGTGGTCCCTTTTCCTAACTCTGGTTAGTACACGAGCTGCAGCATTTTGAATCAGCTGAAGCGACTTGACTGACTTCTTGGTACACCCTGATAATAAAGAGTTACAATAATCCAGCCTTGAAGTAACAAATGCATGGACTAGTTTCTCTGCATTGTTTTGAGGCAAGATATGCCTGATTTTTGCAATGTTACGTAGATGGAAGTAGGCGGTCCTTGAAATTAATTTTATGTGGGCGTTAAAGGATAAATCCTGATCAAATATAACAAGATTCCTTACAGTCTCACTGGAGGCCAAATTAATGCCATCCATAGTTAGTATATCTTTAGATAATTTGTTTCGTAGATTCTTCGGGCCGAGTACAATAACTTCAGTTTTGGTCGTGTTTAACATCAAAAAGTTTAAGGTCATCCACGTTTTTAAGTCCTTGAGGCAGTCTTGAATTTTATTTAGATGATTAATTTCATCAGGCTTGATTGATAAATATAGTTGAGTATCATCCGCATAACAATGAAAGTTTACAGAATGATTCCTTATAATATTGCCTAACGGAAGCATATATAATGTGAACAAAATAGGTCCGAGCACTGAGCCCTGTGGCACTCCATGGCTAACTTTGGTTTGCGTGAAAGATTCATCATTGACACGTACAAACTGAGAGCGTTCAGATAGATAGGACCTAAACCAGCCTAAAGCAGTTCCCTGTATGCCAACTAAGTGCTCTAGTCTTTGCAATAGGATATCATGGTCGATAGTATCAAATGCAGCACTGAGATCGAGCAAAACAAGAATAGAGACAAGTCCCTTGTCAGAGGCTATTAGAATGTCATTTGTGACTTTAACCAGAGCTGTCTCTGTGCTATGATGTGTTCTAAAGCCAGACTGAAAATCTTCAAATAAATCATTGTTTTTTAAGTAATCACACAACTGTTTAGTGACTGCTTTCTCAAGAATCTTTGAGAGGAACGGAAGATTAGAAATAGGTCTATAATTGGCTAAAACCTCTGGATCGAGGTTGTGCTTTTTAAGAAGCGGTTTTATCACTGCTACTTTGAATGATTGTGGAACATAGCCTGATAATAAAGACATATTCATAATATTTAATAAAGAAGTGCTAATTAATGGAAAAACTTCCTTCAACAGCTTAGTTGGAATTGGGTCTAACATACACGTTGATGGTTTAGAAGAGAGAATCATTGAATTTAATTGTTCAAGGTTTATGGCTGAAAAGCAGTTTACTATCTAGTGTAATATTAGAACTTACGTTTCCGGGAGCTGTTGATAACACTATACTGGTCAAAGGCAAGAGGTCATTAATTTTGTTTCTAAGAGTAACAATTTTATGGTTAAAAAAGCACATAAAATCATTACTACTGAGTGCTATGGGAATAGAAGGCTCAATCGAGCTGTGGCTCTCTGTCAGCCTGGCTACAGTGCTGAAAAGAAATCTTGCATTATTCTTATTCTCATCTATTAATGAAGAGTAGTAGGCTGCTCTCGCTTTACGCAGTGCTTTCTTATATTCATTGAGAGTAATATGCCAAATTAAACGAGATTCTTCAAGTTTAGTGGAACGCCATATCCTTTCAAGTTGTCTCGACTTTTGCTTTATTTTGCGGGTTTGGGCATTATGCCATGGAGCTAATCTATGTTGTTTTATTTTCTTCTTTTTCAAAGGAGCAACAGAGTCTCATTTTATTCGCAGCGCATCTGTAGCACTATCAACAACATGATCAATTTGGGGTGGTGTACATTTTGTATAAGTTTCCTCCCCTACATGCAGACATGCTATCGAGTTAAGTATTGGTGGAATCTCTTCCTTAAATTTGGCTATAGCACTAACAGATAGGTTTCTGCTGCAGGAGCTTTTGACTAATGCTTTGTAGTCTAGTAACAGTACTTCAAAAGTTACTAAGAAATGGTCGGATAAAGCAGGATTATGCGGTTCGACTAATAGTTGCTCAATTTCAATACCATAAGTCAGAACAAGGTCGAGAGTGTGATTATAGCAGTGGGTTGGTTTATTTACACTCTGACAGAAACCAACAGAATCTAATATAGAGTTAAATGCAACAGTAAGGCTATTTTTATCATCGTCAACATGAATATTAAAGTCACCTACGATAATTACTTTATCTGTTTTAAGAACCAAAGTTGATAAAAACTTTCTGATAAGAATTCTGAATAAGGACCTGGTGCACGGTACACTGTAACAAATAAGATTGGCTGCAAAGTGTTCCAGGTCGGATGCGTAAGACTAAAAACGAGACTTTCAAAGGAGGTATAATTTAATTTTGGTTTAGTATTGATAAGTAAACTTGAGTCAAAGATTGCTGCAACTCCACCTCCTCGGCCCACGCCTCGGGCAATATGAGTATTGATATGGCTGGGTGGAGTGGCCTCATTTATACTGACATATTCTTCATGTCTCAACCAAGTTTCAGTGAGACAGCATATATCAATATTATAATCTGATATTAAATCCATCCATCCATCCATCTTCTTCCGCTTATCCGTGGTCGGGTCGCGGGGGTAGCAGTTCCAGCAGAGAGCCCCAAACTTCCTTTTCCCTGGCGACATCAACCAGCTCTGACTGGGGGATCCCAAGGCGCTCCCAGGCCAGCGAAGAGATATAATCCCTCCACCTGGTCCTAGGTCTACCCCTTGGTCTCTTCCCAGCTGGACGTGCCTGGAACACCTCCCTAGGGAGGCGCCCAGGTGGCATCCTAACTAGGTGCCCGAACCACCTCAACTGGCTCCTTTCGACGCGAAGGAGGAGCGGCTCAACTCCGAGTCCCTCCCTGATGACCGAACTTCTCACCTTATCCCTAAGGGAGACACCAGCCACCCTGCGGAGAAAACCCATCTCGGCCGCTTGTATCCGCGATCTCGTTCTTTCGGTCATGACCCATCCTTCATGACCATAGGTGAGGGTAGGAACGAAAATGGCCCGGTAGACAGAGAGCTTTGCCTTCTGGCTCAGCTCCCTTTTCGTCACAACGGTGCGGTAAAGCGACTGCAGTACCGCTCCCGCTGCTCCGATTCTCCGGCCCATCTCACGCTCCATTGTTCCCTCACTCGAGAACAAGACCCCGAGATACTTGAACTCCTTCACTTGGGGTAAGGACTCATTCCCTACTTGGAGTGGACAGTCCATCGGTTTCCTGCTGAGAACCATGGCCTCAGATTTGGAGGTGCTGATCCTCATCCCAGCCGCTTCACACTCGGTTGCGAACCGATCCAGTGAGTGCTGAAGGTCGCAGACCGATGAAGCCATCAGAACCACATCATCTGCAAAAAGCAGTGGTGCAATCCTTAGTCCACCGAACTGCAGACCCCCTCCCCCATGACTACGCCTCGAAATCCGATCCATGTATATTACAAACAGAATTGGTGACAAAGCGCAGCCCTGGCGGAGGCCAACCCTCACCGGAAATGGGTCCGACTTACTGCCGAGGACCCGGACACAGCTCTCGCTTTGGGAGTACAGAGATTGGATGGCCCTGAGTAGAGACCCCCTCACCCCATACTCCCGCAGCACCTCCCACAGTAACTCCCTGGGAACCCGGTCATACGCCTTCTCCAAGTCCACAAAACACATGTAGACCGGATAAGCGTACTCCCAGGCCCCCTCCAGGATCCTTGCGAGAGTAAAAAGCTGATCCGTCGTTCCACGACCAGGACGGAATCCGCATTGTTCCTCCTCAATCTGAGGTTCGACAATTATTATTATTAAATCATTTACCAATATTGCTTTAGATGCTAGAGATCTTATGTTTAAGAGACCACATTTAATATTCCTGTTTTGTTGCACTGTAGTAGTTGTTACATTTACTTTTATTATGTTATTATGTATGACACCTCTATTAGGTTTTACCTTACCTTAGACACACACACCGCTAATATTGGGTATTTTATTGTGTTCGGGATTCCTATGGATGACTGCCTAGGAGAGAGCGCAGAGAAGCGTGTAAGACTGCGACTCCGCCTCCTGGTCTCAACTCCAGTTTGTCATGGATTAAGTCCACAAAGCCCTGAAATGTTTGCCGAAATGAGATCTGCACCTTCCAAAGTAGGATGAATGCCGTCTCTCTTAATCAGACCAGGTTTTCCCCAGAAGGCTGTCCAATTATTTACGAAGCCCACATTGTTTGCTACAACAACAACAACAACAACAACAACAACATTTAACATCACAGCAGGATCAGAGAGAGAAAAGCTGCTCAAAGAGCCTTCAGAAAAACAAAAAGACGCTCAGTGATTTGTTTAAACTTTCTTTACCTTTGAGAATATGGTTTTTGTGTCGAGTAAAGTAAAAGATAATAAGGGTAGAAGTTATTCTTGCAATGGTACCAAACAAGTCATTCTTTTGAATGAATGGTATTATTAGATGGAAGATGGTCGTCTGTTCCTGCTTTTACACCAATTATGTAAATACTGTTTTAATGCAAACCCATTTACTAAATGACGAGCATCACAGTGGGATAATTGAACACATAAGAGCTGTAGTTCAAGGCAAAATCACTCCTTGAAGTGGATTTAATTGCTGCAGAGTAATTTGATGTTAATTAAAAGTGATATTCAGAGCAATATTTAGCCCAGGATCAGATGATCTGCAACGAGACGACTCATTTAAACACTGAGCTACAAAACAACATCTCGTGTTTCTGATGATATGAAAATGCAAATTGCCGTTAATGGAGGAACAGAAATGGACGGGGAAAATGTCTCTGTGGAGGCTGCAGAGGAAGAGGAGGGTTATTGAACAAAGAAAAGGACATCCTGATTGTGTTGTGATAACACGCTGCTGATCAGAATCAGAATCTAGTTTATTACACACTCAAGGAGTTTGCTTTGGTATCTGGTGCTGAGCAATAAACAACCTAAACAAATAAGTTGCAAAGTAGGTAGAAAGAAATAAGGAATATATAAGGATAATAACAAATATATATTTTTAAGAAACACTTTAGCATTAAACAGGATAAAGACAAGTATGTATTGTGCAAATAACCTTCAAAGCTAAAGAACTAAAACTAAAACACTTAAAGGTGGGGTAGGTAAGTTTGAGAAACCGGCTCGAGATACACTTGTTGTTATATTCCATGGAATGCTCTTAACGTCCCGATAGCAATGAATATCTGAAGTGCTTTGACAAAAAATACATGTAAAGCACGACCAATCATCTGAGCCGGCTAAAGTAACTGGATGGCCTACCTGCCTGTCAGCCTTCCATCTGTGCACAGACTTATCTCGTGTCCTCATTGGTCATGTGCGCGTTCGTGTGTGTTGGAGGAGGGGCTCTGTGAGGAAGTGGCAGGTTTTTCAAATTCTAGCGCACTCGAGCAGGGCTGCAGTCGAATCGTCCATTTCTCTTAGGAACCTTCCTAACGGAGTGAAATGACCCGGAAGTCCCTCAGTGGCAGCCATGATAAGTGCCGTTCCAATTCTCTAAATGAAAGGAAAGGAGGTTTCAAACTTCCTTTATCACCTCCTTTAGCTTAGGAACCACTGGACCTCCCTTACCGAAAGGCCGCAGCATTTGCCGTCACACAACAGTCGGCCGTTCACGGAAACAACCGATTATGACGGAGAAATGATATCATGAAAGTTACGGTGCTTATTAAGCTTTTTAAAACGTATGTGGGAAGTTGCCAAAGTGCTTTGTTCTGAACGTTCATCAGTATTATAATCAAAGAGAGAAATATGAACGTTTTGACTGAAATGATCAAATAAAGTCAACATCTCACAGTCTTTACTGAGCTGTGTGGAGTTTGTTCAACTTCTAAAAGATGTTTGAATGGTGATATACACAGTGATAGATGTTAAGGACTAACGTTTATAATAAATACATCTGTATTGATTTATCTTTTCATCAATCATACGTATTGGGATCATTTGTATTAATGTGGACCGGAGGGAGAGGGCGACAAGCAGAAGTTTCACTTTCCTTTTTATTTCAATTCCAACTTTGGTCCTGAAGAATCTGTTTCTCTGTTGTCCCCGTTCATAAAGCCTAAAGCAACAGCATCAGAGCACAGAGTCTCTAGATGAGTTTACAGTAGTCCCTCCTTCTTATTGAACATCCATGTTTGTAGTCCGCTGTATAGGAAACTGTAGTTTCCATAGTTTCCCCACAGCAGCAGACGCACATTCAGGACATCCGCTGGCGCATCAGAAACACGTGGGATAGTGAAGTGCAGTCGATTCTCTAAAGTACCGCAGTCTCTTCTCCTAAGTCCTTTTGAATTCTCCTATCCACTATCCCTTAACCCGTGACCTTTTACTCAGAGGTCAAGGAATAGGAGATAGGGTTAGAACTTAGGAGCTGATTTTTAAACTATCCGAACGCAACCCTGGTTTCGCCAAAATGACCTGCCCCACCTTTAAAGGACAATGAGTATACGGCAAACTTCAGTGTGTCATATTATATATGGAGCTGCGGGTGAATGAGAAGCCTCATTGGTTTGATGTTTGGGTACAACAGGAAGTCAGTAAATCAATCCGACCCTCCGTCCAGCAGGTCAGAAATTCCCTTTGAAAAGCTCACCGAGCACAGCTGGCATGGAAAATGATGAAGACACTGATGATTAGCCGTTAACATTTAAATCAGTACAACGTGCAGGGTCTGCAAACTGATGCTTTTACAGAGAGGCTGAGAGTGTTGTTTGATCAGAAAACACAAAGAGAAACCACATTTCATTTGTGTTTTTATATCTGCGTTCTTTCTGAAGCTGCAGCGCGTTTCTCCGGACGAGTCCTGGAGATCAAAACAGCGTTGACTTTGTTGAAGTGAATTGATTTTACTGCACATTTGACCCTTCTTTGCTTCAAGAGACACCATTATTACTCTGCTTTATTTAACACACAATGAAAAGTGATGTTAATAGAAGAGCTGTCACTGGGGAAACACGCCATCATTATTCCCAGCTGAGCTCCGTCTTTATTCTGCGCTGTGTTTAACATCCACTTCCTCCAAATCTGCACATTTTGACTGGACGGCAGGAACAGAAATAAATCCCCGTCTCTCCTCACTGCTGACAGGAAATATAACCCGTGTTGTCAGAGGAATATTACTGCTCCTCTCCGCCGGGATCAGGTGTGCCGCTCAGATTGTTTCTGAGCAGCAGAAATATGACTGTATTCGATAAAAGCACAGAGAGGATTACTTTACAATCTGTATTTCATCTGTTTTAACGTGTGACCGCAGTGTGGGCCTTTTAGTGCAGACTGGACGTGTTCGAGCGTCAAAGCCTCGGAAACCATCTGAAATCAGGTACTTTGGACTAAATGACGTCCTGCACAGCTGAGGCTGAACTCATTCCCTTTTAAAGGTAAGTACAGGTTTGAGTGTGAAAACAACAACTATATATATTTTATTATCTGTTTTAATGTGTTTTAAGGGTCTTTAGCAGAAAAACACCATGTATATATTACAATGTTATGTATTGGTAATTATCATGGATGTTTGAATATTTAAGACATTAAAAGTAATACAATAAAAATGATTGTTGTTAACCCTAACCCTGGTATCAGAATCAACACATTATTTCAACAATAATAATATTTTTTAAATGGTGTTAAATTAACCTAAATGAGAATTTAGAATGAAATCATTTAAAAAGTAAATCAAAAAAAATATTATATTGCGAATCAGATTAAAAAAAAATAGATAATAATAATACAAATAATACTAAAAATACAACTAAACAAATGTGTATATAAAAAGGTAAAGTAAGAACATTAACATAAGATAACACAATACGTCAAAGTAAAAATGCACATTGTACAACAATATGTAATAAATATGAATATGAGCTGCTGTTTCCACTGCAGTGCTGAAAGAAAATCACACACACACTTCATTAATGATATGGTGCAAAATGAAGAGGCATAATCTTAGATAATCTCCCACACACACACACAAGCATCTGTTCAATCACAGGACATGTGACAGACACACTTGAATATATCCGATGAATTAAAGATGATGTGTGAAGTAGGTCTAACAGTTGATCTGAGTCATAAACATCTATAGGAACATCTGAGCTGCTGTTGAGAGGAGGGTCACATGTTTAAATCACTCCTGTGAGTCATCTGATTCGTGGAGAGAAAATTAAACAACATCTCCGTAGATCAATGACGATCTCTCGAGTCCACAGAGGGTCTTTTTCTGGGAGGGCGCTGGGTAAGTGTTAGAAAACTCTCCCTGGTCCCCGGCTTGAGCTTCAGCCTCAGGATCCATGTATCTGTGATCCTCAGGATCCATGTATCTGTGATCCTCTCCAGAATGGAAGGAGTCATCACATACAGAGACTAGTTCCTTCACAGTGTCCTTCACATGCTGATATCCAAGAGAGGGAGTTACACAGTCACAAGATGGAGGAATAGAAAGCAGTATTCAATGTTTACTTCAGATTAGCTCCACGTCAGAAATGAGCATGCTTGATGTCTCTCTCCATAGAGGCTGAATCATCATGTTAATCACATAGCTATCATCTGCCTCAAACAGTCCTGATGCTCTTCTAGGTAATCACACATCCTGTCATGTTCACAGCTGCAGTTGGGATACCTTTGATAGCATGCTACTCTCATGTTGGAGGAGGACATTCAGGATTTTCACAACACTTTGCTTCACGTTTTATGGAACGAGTATATCCGGCAACGCTTCACGGTGATATCTAGCTCATTGCGTGTCCTTATCACATGTTAAAATGTGCATTATGTTGAGACCCCAACGTGTAATGATAGAAATGTAGAGTAGGGTCTCCAGCACGTAGAGACTGCTGGACGCTAACCTGCAGATATCAAAGTCAACTTTATTGTCATTCTTTCACAGAGAGATCGAAATACCTTTTTTACAAAACACAAATATATATATATAAAATATGTATGCAAATATGTATATACATATATATATACACAATCAACAGACACATGTTTACATATGCACACATTAAAGACAACAATAAAAGCACAACAATCAATATATACAAAATAACAGTCACAAAAAAACTGTAAATTTTTTTTACATTAACTAAATACTATATATATATATATATATATATACATAAACGCTTTGAGCACCAGGAAAAGCGCTTCATAAATGTAATGTATTATTATTACATATGTTGGGCATTTACTCAATTAGGAAAGGCAAGTTTATTTATATAGCACTTTTCAACACAAGGCAATTCAAAGTGCTTTACAAAAAAAAATGAAAGACATTCAGACAAAGGCATTTAAAATCATTAAAAAGAAAAGCTGATAAAATAAACATTAAAAGAAAAAATACAGTGATAAAAGTTACAGTGATAAAAGTTACAGTGCAGTCTAAGATGTGAATAGTTCAATTAAAAGCAGCGACAAAAAGCAAAGTCTTCTTGCTGGATTTGAAAGTAGTCAGAGTTGCAGCGGACCTGCAGGTTTCTGGGAGTTTGTTCCAGATATTTGGAGCATAATAACTGAACGCTGCTTCTCCATGTTTAGTTCTGACTCTGGGGACAGAAAGCTGACCAGTCCCTGAAGACCTGAGAGATCTGGATGGTTCATCATTTAGCAGGAGGTCACAAATGTATTTTGGGCCTACACCATTCAGTGCTTTATAAACCAGCAGCAGTATTTAGAAATCTATTCTTTGACACACAGGAAGCCAGTGTAAAGACTTCAGAACAGGAGTGATCCACTTTCTTAGTGTCAGTGAGGACTCGAGCAGCGGCGTTCTGAATCAGCTGCAGCTTTCTAATAGATGTTTTAGTGAGACCTGTGAAGACACCATTACAGTAGTCGAGTCTACTGAAGATAAAAGCATGGACAAGTTATTCCAAATCCTGCTGTGACATTAGTCTTTTAACCCTAGATATGTTCTTTAGGTGATAGTAGGCTGATTTAGTAACTGTTTTAATGTGACTGTTGAAACTCAGGTCAGAGTCCATGACTACACCTAGATTTCTGGCTCTGTTGTTTTGAACATTGCAGACTGAAGCTCAGCGCTAACTTTTATACGTTCTGCCTTGGCTCCAAAAACCATTACCTCAGTTTTATCTTTGTTTAATTGGAGAAAGTTCTGACACATCCAGTCATTGATTTGTTCAATGCACTTACTCAGTGTTTGAATTGGAGCATAGTCTCCTGGTGAAATGGTTATGTAAATGTGTGTGTCATCCGCATAGCTATGGTAACTTATGTTGTTGTTTTTACACATAAGTTTTACTCAATCAGCATAAGTTGTGTAAATTAAATGGACAACAGTAAAGAAAATGGCTGACTTGGTTTTATATCATCCTCTGTGTCCTTCTCCAGATGTCAGTGATTATAGCCGTTGTTCCAACTCAGTCTCACGGCATTTTGTGTTATAGTCACGAAAATGTATTGAATCTATTGATTCGTGTTCACCAACACGATTCTCCCTTTTCTTCGTGTCGCACAGAACGATTTGAAAAGCAATGTATTTCTATTGGTAGTGTGTTTCGTGCCTGCGTCTTTTTGTCCGGTCGGGTCCTGGAAGACCGGAAGCTGTGGGTTCATAGACACATGTTCTTACTCAATATCTTACCCCAAGCCTAACCATCCCTTTTATTTTAGTAGTTTTTTTGCCGTCCGCGAGGAAAACAAATGACTCAGAGCCTCAGAAAACTGAAATCTGTATTTTTTCAAATCTTTTTTTCCTTCTAATTTGTTATTATTTGCTGCAGGCACGAAACACACTGCCAATAGAAATACATTGCTTTTATAATCGTTCTGTGTCAGAATACTGAAATCTGTATTTTTTTAATCTCTTTTTCAATCTAATTTGTTATTATTTATATTGCTTTTAAAATTGTTCTGTGTGACACGAAACAAAAGGGAAATGGTGAACAGATTAACTTTGTGACTATAACACGAAATGCCGTGGGACTGTGTTGGTTGTTCTGACCCCATGCTAGCTGGCTTTAGCATGATTAGCTTCGCCCTAGTGTACAAAAGTCAACAGTGAAAAATAAATCTGTCTACATGAATGTTTAGAGGGCACAGATTACTCAGCTACTGATGGGAGTTATTGACAGAAAAATAACAGGTAAAACCAAATTAGGGTTCAAGAACTCACCCAAAAAGGAACGATGGAGCCAAAGATGCTCAAAAGAAGAAATGAAATACCTAGCATTGCAGGAAATGTGGATTATAGGTGTGTGAAATGAACACATTGTAGTAAGAAAAGCCTTCACACTGTCGCTGTTGAGTTTCCTCTCTAATAAAACAGCTGTTGTGCTTGTTGCTCACAGATATTAGTTTGTGTTTCTGAAGGTCGAGCTGCAGATGGAGCTGATTGAATATGTGGAGAAAGAGAAACAACCTTTTTTAAAACCAATCACTCACATCCGATGCAATCTGGTTACACAAATACCACTTGATATTCCCTTTATTATCAGTTTCTTTGTGCGTTTGTGCAGAAGCTGTAACATATCGTGCTTAATGTGTGCAGTAGAAGATCCGCGGTGCAGCAATCATGTTGACCTTTTCATGGTATTTGTTGATAATACTAATTAAGAAAGGATGAAATAACACCCCCTTTGGACTTCTTTTGAATCCAGCTGGTATCTTTCCCTGACCCAGAATGCTTTTCATCAGCAGGACGTGAAGTGTGTTTCTGAAGGCGGCACTCAGAGGTGTCCAGAGACAACGCCTGATTGTTTTCTGCCTCTTTCTTCCAACGAGTGGCTCTCAACGCTGGAGCTACAGGACAGAGAGGGGCGAAGACACTCTCAGCTTTAACACAAGCAAATCAAAAATAAATGACGAAGCAGAGCATCGAGCTGTGGCCACGGGGGATCAACTATTTCAACAGAAGTCATATAGGAGACGTGCTGCATCGTAAGCATTCATCGTCAAGACCCAAGAAGCAGAGGATGAGTTATGTTCTGAGAGACCATCCGTGTCCACACTGCAGGCAGGCGTGGAAGTCCTGGAGCTTCAGAAAACCCAAAGATGACAGACTTGTGCATTTGTCTTTTTCATCAAGTTCGCCTTTACTTGTGCTGCATGTTAATGCATGTTATTGAATTCTGGTTGTTTTGAATGAAAGGAGCTCTTGTCTGCTCATGTCCAGGTTGATGTCAGTGTGACGTGTCTCTACTGTGACGTGTCTCCATGCTTTGATGTTCAGGGCTATGTTTGTTACCCAGCAACAGACCTAGAGACTTCTTTAGGGAGTGACCCAGCGAGTAAAGAGTCACATGTTTTCTCTCCGACGTCTGATACACACAGGGCCGCCCCTCCCTACAGGCCGAGCACGCAGACTGCGTGGGGCCTCACCTCGCGGAGGGGGCTTCATCTGAAGCGCACATGTGGCGCACCTACAATGTGGCGCATCTAAGCGTCTCCACTGATCTGTGTTGTAAATGTGATTTCTGTTTGATTCCAATCGCTTTTTATAGTCAAAATCAGCAAATTGTCCGAGCTCCGCTACAACTACGGGGAGCGATGAGAAGTGAGGCAGGGACGAGCTCTGCCTCTCGTAAGCCCACAGTAACTTGCTGGAGCACGGGCACTAATTTAGCGTGGGCACTTATTTTGTGAGCGCGCTCCAGTTACTGTGTGGTGAGGTGAGGCACAGATGAGCTCTGCCTCACCTCAGAATGCGTCACTCCACAGAAACTGTCTGGAAAGCGGGCCCTAAGCGCATGCCTGCACCATCTCACTGTATGTCACCAATGTAATGTTTGTAGATCCCTTTATTACATTTATCCTCACCATCCATAGTCTCTAAATAACTTATTTCACGTATATATGATATTTAGGCTCGCTGGTCTCATCATACAACGGCAATGAAAAAAGCACCAGGGGAGGCAGCCACAACCTCTGCCGCACTGAAGGGGGCGCAAGTGAGCCCACAGGTTCTTGTTGCTACTGTTATTCTACGCAGAGACGGTAGACGCAAACAACAAGCTAGACTTTTGAAACTACAGGAAGATAAGGAGGACTTTTACAAAACAGTAATAGAGATTGTTGTCCAGAAGGAAAGCATGGACTTCATCTTCAAGTCAAGGTAAGACCACAATTGTAATGAAAATTGGATCTTACTAAGAGAGAACAATCCAATATTTAGATTGTGGGTAGGCTATCCTTTTGTTGAACGGTCTGTTTAAAATGAATCGAAGCATCAGACTAAAAAAGCTTTTGAAAATAACCGAATATTTCGATTAAGGTCAAAATATAATATTTGTTAGTCAGTGCCTCACCAGCCACGAACCTCACCGCACGTCACTGCTAGCAACCCCCCCCCCCTCCCCGTCGACGGTCGCGGCACAGAGGGCCTCATCATATAACTTCGCGTGGGGCCACAAGTTGGCCAGGGGCGACCCTGGATACACACACACACACACACACACACACACACACACACACACACACACACACACACACACACACACACACACACACACACACACACACACAGACACACTTTTCCGAGGCTGGTGTCAGGCAGATTGCAGCAGGTGTGAATCCTGTAGAGTGCAGACACATTTGCTCAGTGTGGATCCGGTCGAGTGTGAGGAGGGTAAATGAAAGTGTGCAGGGTCTCATTTCAATCCCCTGAGTTAGGTAGAACACCAAAAGAGAATAGACTTGTGCTTTTGTCTTTTTCATCAAGGTCGCCTTTTTGCTTGCATTCATGTATGTATGTATGACCTGTGGGAGAACACGGTTCAAATGTTCTTAGACTTTCTATCGAATCATTTGATTTAGTATCTTGTAATTTGGCCTTTAAATGCTGGTGACTTAGTATCTCAATATGTTGACTACGTTTGTAATTGTTGTTATTTCAACGTATTTTCTAATTATTATGACTTAGTATCTCATTCGTTTTGCTTGATTTCAATATGTTTGGCTTATTTTCTCAATATTCCGACTTGGTTTGTTATTATTTTGTCTCATTGTTAATAAAAATCCACTCAGTTTCTTGTCATGTTGCCTTTTAATGCCATTACTGTGACTTAGCTCCGGTTCAAATGGATGTCTGTCTCCGTGCCCTTGGGAACCTCGCCTCCATAAGACCTTTAGCATGTAGCATCCTCTTCCTCCTCCTCTTCCTCTTCCTCCTCCTTGACCTTACAGGATGTCAGATTGGATTCATATGAACGCTCCAGCGGCTCCTGTAATCCCTCTGACGGCAGCAAACACACCGGGTGCCACTTTAACTTCAGTGAGTAACAAGTGCCGGAGGAGGAGGAAGAGGAGGGGGAGGAGGACGAAGAGCATCCACCTGCTCTCAGACAGACAGACACTTTCTGACTCTTTAACATTTCATTTCTCTTCATGTTTGTATTCATGGTGTTTTTACACGGTGGCACAATCTCCTCAAATCGCCCAACCGCCCAGCATTAAACCTGCTACACATCACGGTTCAAGGTTCAAGGTTTGTATTGGTCATGCGTACAGAGCTACAGTGTAGTTATGACGATCAGAGGTCGCAGGCTCCTCCAACAGAGCAACACAATAAAACATACACAGACAAAATAGTGCAAGTAAATACAAAAAGAAAAATAGTGGAATAAGAGTCTGTGTACAAGTGATTGGAATATGATATGTTAGATGTGTAAGTTGCAGCCAGATAAATGTTATGGATGTTGTTTCAAAGTGCAGGTGTTGAACAGTCTTATGGCCTGTGGGATGAGGCATTATACATCAGCATTTAGCATTAACATTAGCATGCTAAAATTAGCATTAAGGTCACACAGATGCCCTCTTAGACCCCATTTACACGCAAACGCAAATGCATATGAAACGCAAACGAACCGAATACGATATCAAAAAAGTCGTCCGTTCACACGAGGCCGCTCGGGAGCGCTGGAGAGGCTGTAGTACATATGCCGGGCCTGTAAGTGGCGCCACAAAACACACCAAAAGCAGCGAAGAAGACCCCCGAGCATGGTTACCATGGTTGCCCTTCTGTGTATGCCCCGCGTGGATTTAGCAACATGTAGTTCATGTAATTCTCCATGTCCACTTGTTGCTGATGGTTGTGGTCGAGGAGCTGTAGATTTTGCACTAACATCTGTAGCATGGTCAGTAGCTACTGAGCATGCTACAGCAGTGAGCAGCAGAGGTGGGGAGAGGCGGGGCTATGGCTTCATCGTTATCAGGAAATGATCGTATAGGGCAGGGGTGCCCAACCTTTTTTGAACAAAGAGCTACTCCTGAAGTTGCCAGTCTGCCGAGGTCTACCGGCCCGTCCACACAGCAGCGTGCGTTGAAGCTTGCCGGTGGGCGTGTCTGAAACTCGACCAACAATCAATCACATGAATCTCCCGCCCCTGACACACAAGCAGCAGTTTGATTGGCTAGAGCTTGTACTGGCATTTGATTGGATTGGCTGACGCTTCTGCCGAGGCTTCAACTTTTGAAGCGAGCCACGCCAGCAAAGCTCACCCCGTTCAAAGCATAGGCGGATTTTGCGGGGGCTGAAATATATTCCAGCATTACTACGTCGAAAACTGTTCCAATACAAATATTTCGTATATCAATATTTTAATAAGGTAGGACACTGGTTAATAATATTGTAGCGTGTTCAAGTAACCAAGGGATATAGTAGTTATCAAATAAGTATAAGATGTGCACAGTTATGATACGTTTTACAGTTATGTAATGCATGTTGTTGGGGGGAGAGACCGCCCCTTCCATATGAGTGTGTGTGTACGGCGGTCATGGAAAAGTCATACGGCAGAATGGCCTCAGCGATAAGCATGCATAAGGGCACTGTGACTTTTGGGTAACACCACTCTTCCTACGCTGTCATTGGAGGCAGTCGCAATTTCTACAGGCTCGCACTTACCTGTTAGCATCTGGCATCGGTTAGCATCTAGCATCTGTTAGCATCTAGCTCTCCTGCTTACAAACTTTTAGCCATCCCTGCTTATACAAGTAGTAGTTTTAGTTGTCTGCGATCTGCCGAGGCCTACTCCCACCTGTCGAGTACGGCTGTACTGAGGTGTTTTTCCTCCGGAGACGGAGCGAAGAGACGGAGCGGTTCCACCTGTTGCTGTATGCGATCTGCGATCTACGGAGGCCTGCTCCCACCTGTAGAGTACGGCTGTACTTTAGAGGTTTTTTACCCCGGAGTCGTCGCGGAGAGACGGAGTGGATCCACGCTTCGGGCTTGGCCTGCTTCCACCGGGCGTGTGCTGCGGTACGGAGGAGGATTTTACCACCACTGGGGCCTGCTTTCCACCTGTCCTGGTTCTGCTGTTGCAGAGGCCTGCTTTCACCCCGGGGATAGCACGGAGGGACCGGAGCGCTTCCACGCTGCTGCTTTCGCCTCTCCTTTGCTGCTGTGCTGATTTGGCTCCAGGAACATCGCGGATACTGTGTGCTGGTCTGGGGAAATGGCCCATATCGGGATTCTGCTGTGCCTGTTAACTGTTTTGGACTATGAGAAGATCTCTAGTCTTTCTGAGAAGTCTACTGGATTCAGGTCTGTTCTGCCACCCGCGGTGAGCATCCCCTGCAAAGGTTGGGATGTGTTACACAAACAATTACCGGTTGCCTTGTCACAGTCAATCTGCTCGACAAAATATGTTTGTCTTTTTTGTTTTCCTGCGATGATGGTTCTTCAGGACTGCTTCTTAAGCTCAAATCACACTCTCGCAGACTTTTCCGGTGATTCTAAAGTAGATGACAATGTATGTGTGTCGTTTAAGAGGAAAAGATGCCTGGTTTTGTTGTTGTTATTACTGTCAGGAAATGTACAACCTAACCCTGGTCCGCCCAGTAGTAGTAGTCAGATCGCTACTCCTGCTGATTTTAAAGCTAGGTCTGGGTTGGGTTTCATCCACTTGAATGTGCGCAGTCTGTTAGGTAAACTAGATTTTGTCCGCATCTGGGCTCGACTGACACTGACGTCATTGTTTTATCAGAAACATGGCTAAACAAATCTATTGTGGCCTCTGACATTGCCTTAAATGGTTTTAATGTGTATCGTACCGACCGGCCTAATAAAGGTGGTGGCGTTGCCATTTATGTTAAGAATAAGTTCAGTGTATCCACATTAGTTTCCAAATCGATCAGTAAGCAATTTGATTGTTTAGCCTTAAATATAGAAGAGGCAAAGGGTCAACAGGTCATGGTAGTGGGCTGTTACAGACCCCCCTCAGCTGGCAAGGACTCCTTGTCTTCACTAGCAAATCTTTTATCACAACTAGACTACAAGGAAATAGTGCTACTTGGAGATTTCAACTGGGACTGGTTAACTGCAGTGTCAGAGGATTTTAAAAACCTTTGTATCTCTTTAAATGTTACTCAGATTGTTGACAGTCCTACTCGCCCTAACATTAAGTCCCCTAATAAATCCTCCCTAATTGATCTCATTTTAACTAATGCTCCCTATAAATATTCATCTGTGGGAGTATTTGCAAATGATCTGAGTGACCACTGTGTTGTAGCCACTATTAGGGACACTAAGGTCCAAAAGGTTAAACCTCGTATTATTATTAAGAGAGACATAAATCATTTTGTGGAGCAGGGTTTTGTTCATGATCTGTTTGGGTTTGATTGGGGAAAAATGGATCTGTGTGCTGATGTAGAAACCGCATGGTCTTATTTTTATCTTGGTTTTATGGAGATCATTGATAGACATGCACCCCTGCGTACATTTAGTGTGAAGGGACGAGACAATCCTTGGTTTCCTGCTGAACTGTCCAGTCTCCTTCATGAGAGAAACAAGGCCTGGGCAAAGGCTAGGAGATCAGGCTCAGAGGTAGAATGGCTGCGTTTTAGGCAGCTAAGAAATAGCTTCACATCGCAAATCAAAAGTGCTAAATCAAAGTACTATCTGTCAGTAACCACAAAGAATCTGAATAATCCTGGAAAATTTTGGAAAGCCATTAAATCCAATATCCGTAATGAGCTACCTCCATGCCTTACCACAGCATCTGGCTCTATATCGGACAGGGCTACTATGCTAAATTGTTTTAATGAGCATTTTGTGTCCTGTGGTTCTCTATTTGATTCTGTCACTAATTCTGCTTCTGTGAACACCTCAATCCGTGACTCTGAAAAACGTGTGTTGGAAAACCCTTTCAGTTTTACTCCTTTTACTGTTGATGTTGTTCATGAAGCTTTAACCAAGTTAGATCCTAAGAAACCGGCTGGCCCGGACAACGTAGAACCTTTCTTTTTAAAGATAGCTGCAGATTTTATTGCTCCACCTCTCACTACTCTTTTGAACCTCTCTCTCAGCTCAAACACAATTCCAAAAGTATGGAAGTCAGCGTATGTCCTGCCTTTACTGAAAGGAGGGGAGGCCACCTTATTAAATAACTATAGGCCAATCTCTAAATTGTCAGTTCTGGTGAAGTTTTCTTGAACGCTTAGTGAGTGAACAGGTAGAGGAGTTTTTATGTAACAATGACATCCTGTCTAAACATCAGTCAGGTTTCAGAAAGCAACACAGCACCATCACTGCCACAATGAAAGTGGTGAATGATGTGGCGAGTATTTTAGATAATAAGCAGAGTTGTGCAGCTCTATTTGTTGACCTTTCCAAAGCTTTTGATACCGTTGATCATCTTAAAGCAGAGGCTACTCAGTATAGGCATGTCCAGCCATGCAGTGGGTGGTTTGTGAACTACCTCTCTGAAAGGTCCCAATGTGTTCACTTTGATGGGCTGTCTTCTGAGTGGTTAAACATTGCTAATGGTGTTCCTCAAGGTTCTGTTTTAGGTCCACTTTTATTCTCCATCTACATCAACAGTTTAGGTGAAAATGTGGATGAAGCTCCTTTACATTTGTATGCAGATGATACCGTGATGTACTGTGCAGGTCCCTCCATTCAGGAGGCTGGTGTTAAATTACAGGCTGTTTTTAACATTATTCAGACTCAGCTCTCTGAACTAAAGCTTCTTTTAAATGTTGAGAAAACCAAGGTAATGCTCTTTTCTAAAGCTAAAAAGACACCAGAGCCTGTTTTAGATATTGTAACTACGCAAGGAATAAAACTTGAAGTGGTTGCCTGTTATAAATACCTTGGTATCTGGCTTGATGATTGTCTCTCTTTTAAACTTCATGTCAATAACCTGCTTAAAAAGCTGAGGGTTAGGCTAGGTTTCTTTTACAGGAACAAGTCCTGTTTCTCGCTTGAGGCCAGGAAAAGGCTCTGTGACCTTTTGACCTGTGCTGGACTATGGTGATTTGATGTATATGAATGCACCTGCCCATTGGCTAGTCAAGTTAGATGCTGCCTATCACAGCGCACTGAGATTTGTGACAAACTGTAAAGCATTAACCCATCACTGTACCCTGTATGCAAGGGCTGGTGTGCTTTCACTAACTGTACGGAGGCTCAGTCACTGGTACATTTTTATATACAAAGCCATGTTAGGGAAACTTCCATCTTCCATCTGCTCCCTGATCTCACGGAGAATTGTAAGTGGCTACTGCCTGAGATCGAATGCTGTGGTTTTATTAAATGTGCCAACTGCTAGGACTGTCTTAGGGAAGACAGCTTTTAGATGCGCAGCTCCTCTGTCTTGGAATAGTCTGCAAATTAAATGGAAACTGAACAATCTGGTGCCACTAAATGTTTTTAAAGCTCGGTTGGATGCTCGTCAATCGGAAGCTATTGGTACCTGTTTATGTGGATAATTATGTAAATGATGCTGTATGATGTCCTTTTGTTGTTCTGTTTATGTTTGTATGTTTCATGTGGAACTACTTGAGCAGGTCTCCCTTGAAAAAGAGATCAATGATCTCAGTGGGATTTATCTGTATAAATAAAGGTTTGAAATGAAATACTCAGTGCGGTGAGCGCTGGCTTTATTGTTACTGTATCCGTAGCATCCCACGCGATAGTTGGGACTGTGTACTGACATCAGTAAAAAAGGTTTGCCCCCCCAAGCGCAAATGTCAAACTCCGCCTATGGTTCAAAGTGAATGGTGAAGCTTTCAACGCACGCCGCTGTGTGGACGGGCCGTACCAGTCTAAATAGAGAGGGGGGGGGGGGGGGGCTAGCGAACTGTCAACTGGGAAACGACGGACCTCTGTCGATGCAACTTCAATGATGCCTTTTAAAAACATAAACAATTAGGGGCGGTGACGTCCGTCAGCGAATCGAGCCGGCCCTTGACGACCGGCTGTTCTGTGATTCTCCAGATGGCCAGTCCGCGGAGGGTGGACAATAAATACCGGAAGTAAACAAAAAGGTGCAACGGGATTGTGGAAACAAAACTTTAAATATTAAATGAAATAATCTCATCTCTTAAAATTCCCAACTTATTATGAATTAAACATTCACAAACTTATAATGATGTATTCACATGTTTAACTGCTACATGTTCACGCAACGAACAGAAGAGCGTAGGGCAGAATTAGGAGGGGATTCCGTCTCGTAGCGTTTGTGCACCGTTTTGAAATGCCGGTTTTGTGTATGTGCGGACTGTCACTCCTGTTGACACGGACAACGTCAGCTAACTAGTGCCCACCGGCCACGCCCCGACACATGGGGTCACGCCAATCACAAAGCTTTGATGCGTTCAAGTGCATTATTCTGGCACAGGAAGATTATGTTATAGGACATTAACGATAAAACAGAATATTGTTGTTCTATTTTTAGACACATCTCGCGATCGACTGGGAATGGTTGGGCACCCCTGGTATAGGGCGTACACACGGAGCCGTTTGGCCCCCAACAGCGTTCCGGTTGCAGATCTATCCACCTTGGGACCCGGTGGATCGTTTGCGGGGTCCGTTTCCGCGGTTCCGTTACGGCCTCGTGTGAACGGGCTATACGAAAGAGAAAAGTAACAGATACAACCGTTTGCGTTCTCGTGTAAACAGCACCTTAAGCATTGGCCACCATCTATGGTGCCTAGTTGTCCAGCCTTTACTACCTTATGGAGTACGCTTGGTTCACGCTTTGGATCAGATTTGACTTCATCGTCATCGCAGAGCTCTTTTTAGGTTAGGACATGTTACTGCTACCTGTCAATCATTGTGTTAGAAATGGCTTGTAAAAGAAGAACACACTGTATGGTGAACTTTAAATGCTCCCTCAGCATGATACCATTTCCCATTACACCCCTTTTCCTGTGGTGTGTCCTTTAGGTTTTTACATCACACTCTGTCTGGAGGTCGTCACACACTACACAGGATACAATGATGGATTGATCAGGCGAAAGTCCATTGGCATTCCCAAATCAATCATCATCGACACCAAACAATGCGTTATCTCTGATTCCCTGTTGTCTAACCCAGGCTTGAGTTATCTGATCAAATCTTACTGCAACCGTCAGCTTTTTAGGGGACAACGTAAATATTCTTTGTGTGGAATTCTGTATGAAATCAAGGCTATTGATTACCCATAATGCTTTGGTAATCCTCCAACATTATAGTGAATGGTTTTGTTCTACTTCCCTTGTTTCCTCGTTTTAAAGCAGCACGAAACCTGGTTGTTCTTCCTGTTCAGCCGCTCAGTGAACCACGAACACTTCCGCTCACTGTGATCCATCATCGCCTCAAAGATGATGGATGAAGGTGATTAACCTCGTTTTCTATATTTTCAGATGGTTGTTATTTGGAATTGTATAGAAGTCAAATAAGCTGATAAAAACATATGTGTTGTATGTATTACTCATTGGGTTAAAGGACACATGAAACTGCATTATAAAATATTACACTACATTTAGCTGACGCTTTGATCCAAAGCGACTTACCCTGGTCTCCCAGCTGTGCGTCACTCTTTAGTGTCCCCTGGTCTCCCAGCTGTGTGCGTCACTCTTTAGTGTCCCCTGGTCTCCCAGCTGTGTGCGTCACTCTTTAGTGTCCCCTGGTCTCCAGCTGTGTGCGTCTGTCTTTAGTGTCCCCTGGTCTCCCAGCTGTGTGCGTCACTCTTTAGTGTCCCCTGGTCTCCCAGCTGTGTGCGTCACTCTTTAGTGTCCCCTGGTCTCCAGCTGTGTGCGTCTATCTTTAGTGTCCCCTGGTCTCCCAGCTGTGTGCGTCACTCTTTAGTGTCCCCTGGTCTCCCAGCTGTGTGCGTCACTCTTTAGTGTCCCCTGGTTTCCAGCTGTGTGCGTCTATCTTTAGTGTCCCCTGGTCTCCCAGCTGTGTGCGTCACTCTTTAGTTTCCCCTGGTCTCCCAGCTGTGTGCGTCACTCTTTAGTGTCCCCTGGTCTCCTAGCTGTGTGCGTCACTCTTTAGTGTCCCCTGGTCTCCCAGCTGTGTGCGTCACTCTTTAGTGTCCCCTGGTCTCCTAGCTGTGTGCGTCACTCTTTAGTGTCCCCTGGTCTCCCAGCTGTGCGTCACTCTTTAGTGTCCCCTGGTCTCCCAGCTGTGTGCGTCACTCTTTAGTGTCCCCTGGTCTCCCAGCTATGTGCGTCACTCTTTAGTGTCGCCTGGTCTCCCAGCTGTGTGCGTCACTCTTTAGTGTCCCCTGGTCTCCCAGCTGTGTGCGTCACTCTTTAGTGTCCCCTGGTCTCCCAGCTGTGTGCGTCACTCTTTAGTGTCCCCTGGTCTCCCAGCTGTGTGCGTCACTCTTTAGTGTCCCCTGGTCTCCCAGCTGTGTGCGTCACTCTTTAGTGTCCCCTGGTCTCCAGCTGTGTGCGTCACTCTTTAGTGTCCCCTGGTCTCCAGCTGTGTGCGTCACTCTTTAGTGTCCCCTGGTCTCCAGCTGTGTGCGTCACTCTTTAGTGTCCCCTGGTCTCCAGCTGTGTGCGTCACTCTTTAGTGTCCCCTGGTCTCCCAGCTGTGTGCGTCACTCTTTAGTGTCCCCTGGTCTCCCAGCTGTGTGCGTCACTCTTTAGTGTCCCCTGGTCTCCCAGCTGTGCGTCACTCTTTAGTGTCCCCTGGTCTCCAGCTGTGTGCGTCACTCTTTAGTGTCCCCTGGTCTCCAGCTGTGTGCGTCACTCTTTAGTGTCCCCTGGTCTCCAGCTGTGTGTGTCACTTTTTATTAACACAAAGCTCAAGAGAGATTCAACTTGTCTTCGTCGTTTAGGTGTGAAGAGATGAACATGCCTAATAAATAATAGTTATTACGTATAAATTACTTTATACTTCAAATTCCACATTGAAGTGCAAACATGTCAGATGAAATGTGCTCCTTAATAACCTCCACTAAATGCGCTCTGCATAAACATTAACACAGCGCTAAACAGCCTATGTATCACAGAGAGAGGACTGGCTTCGTGGTCTTTATCTGATCGATACGGCCTTTTCAAACTGTCTCCTGTGTATTTATCATTGAGGTCAAACTGCACTACTTAATATCAAGGTCCTCGTGATCAGCACTTCTAAAGAGCTGAGGTAAGGAGACGGATTGTGTGTTTGTATGCAAATAAATCACAATTAAAGTGTTTGTCAGCAGCGAGCCTGTGAGAGTGTGTGATTTGTGGTAAAATGGAGACAAGCCAAGTCCATCTACCAACATGTTACTCAAAGTGATTCAATTAGAGAAAGATTTAAATGCCACTCTCATGTCTGTGCGGTGAGTACGAAGTCACAGCCAGCTGCTGGTTAGCTTAGCATCAATAGAGGAAAGAAGAGGAAACAGCTAACTGGGCTTTGTCTAAAGTTAACAAAATCAACAACTCAAATGTACGTACCTGCAACTGTTAGCCTGTGTGCTCTTTGCTCCTCGTGAGGTCGGGTGCAGAGCCTTGCTGCGATAAAAAGTCAGTTATATTCAGTTTCATTGGTCACCACCCCTGCTATCTTGTGCCGCTTCATCCAGCTGTCATCTGATTGGTTGCGCATCAAAAGGTCAGCGGTAAACGAGGTGGAAGTTGAAGTAATTTGAACTTTGTGCGCAGTTCTGCGAGAATTTAGATAGCGCTTCCACGTAGTCGGGCGCAAATGCTCTCTCTGCTCAGATATGCAATAGGCGCTTTCACACCAAATACTTTTCCCAGGAATAGTTCCCGGAACTTTTCCCCGGAACTATCTAGTAAACACCGGAATAAGTCCCTGAGGGAGGATTAGGCAAATGAAGCCGCTGACGTCTCTTCTTCTTCTGCTTTGGGTTTACTGGCAGGCCGCAAACACCTTTAATATCCTGATACAACACACAAACACCTTTTACTTTTTAATGCTATTTTATTTCTATTTTGGATTATTTATTTCTAGTGTCTTAATGTCTCTTATGCACATACAAAAACCTTGTTTTTTATGCTGCTGCAACGCATACATTTCCCAAACTGGGATCAATAAAGTTCTTATCTATCTATATATTGCACATACTGCATATGTAATGCACTGGTCCCACCTGGGGCGTGATGGGTCTGAACTGGTTGTAGCAGAACAGGTTGAGCTCTCGGTTCAACCTGTTCTGTTCGGCTCAAGTCTTCACCCTAAAATTAATGATCCCCTCATGGGGACCTCCAATTTGTCCCCATAAGGGAGGCGAGTCCCCACACGTGACTGTGTAAACAGATTTAGGTCCCCACAAGTATAGTAATGCTAGGCCACACACACACACACACACACACACACACACACACACAGACACACACACACACACACACACACACACACACACAGACACACGTCTCCCAATGTAACAATGCAATAGCCCATAATGTGGTGCCCCTGAAGTCCCTTCATCTCTCTGTGACTTCTGAAACTGTCTGAACATATTAAAGTCTAAACAGGGTAAAACAAACAAACATCTGGAAGTCTGGCCAGCGGTTCGGAGTCTGTATGACGGTGTATCCGACCTCATCACAGAAACCTGCTGTGACAGGCTAGCATTCAGAGAGAAACAAGCTGTCCACCTCGGTTTAGGGGTTATAGTGACCGGATGTGCAAAGAGATATTAAAATATGTATTAAGACAAATATCATTATTGATGAACAGACAAGAGGACAGAGATTGTGAAAGAGAGAAAATGTTGAGTTGTTGGTGTTTGATTTACAATCTGAGGTAATAAAGAGAGAGAGAAGTAGGAACATTTCCTCATAGACTTCTCTACAATCTGAGGTAATAAAGAGAGAGAGAAGTAGGAACATTTCCTCATAGACTTCTCTACAATCTGAGGTAATAAAGAGAGAGAGAAGTAGGAACATTTCCTCATAGACTTCTCTACAATCTGAGGTAATAAAGAGAGAGAGAAGTAGGAACATTTCCTCATAGACTTCTCTACAATCTGAGGTAACAAAGAGAGAGAGAAGTAGGAACATTTCCTCATAGACTTCTCTACAATCTGAGGTAATAAAGAGAGAGAGAAGTAGGAACATTTCCTCATAGACTTCTCTACAATCTGAGGTAATAAAGAGAGAGAGAAGTAGGAACATTTCCTCATAGACTTCTCTACAATCTGAGGTAATAAAGAGAGAGAGAAGTAGGAACATTTTCTCATAGACTTCTATACAATCTGAGGTAATAAAGAGAGAGAGAGAAGTAGGAACATTTCCTCATAGACTTCTCTACAATCTGAGGTAATAGAGAGAGAGAGAAGTAGGAACATTTCCTCATAGACTTCTATACAATCTGAGGTAATAAAGAGAGAGAGAAGTAGGAACATTTCCTCATAGACTTCTATACAATCTGAGGTAATAAAGAGAGAGAGAGAAGTAGGAACATTTCCTCATAGACTTCTATACAATCTGAGGTAATAAAGAGAGAGAGAGAAGTAGGAACATTTCCTCATAGACTTCTATACAATCTGAGGTAATAAAGAGAGAGTAAGAAGTAGGAACATTTCCTCATAGACTTCTCTACAATCTGAGGTAATAAAGAGAGAAGTAGGAACATTTCCTCATAGACTTCTATACAATCTGAGGTAATAAAGAGAGAGAGAAGTAGGAACATTTCCTCATAGACTTCTATACAATCTGAGGTAATAAAGAGAGAAGTAGGAACATTTCCTCATAGACTTCTATAAAATCTGAGGTAATAAAGAGAGAGAGAGAAGTAGGAACATTTCCTCATAGACTTCTATACAATCTGAGGTAATAAAGAGAGAGAGAGAAGTAGGAACATTTCCTCATAGACTTCTATACAATCTGTGGTAATAAAGAGAGAGTAAGAAGTAGGAACATTTCCTCATAGACTTCTATACAATCTGAGGTAATAAAGAGAGAGAGAGAAGTAGGAACATTTCCTCATAGACTTCTCTACAATCTGAGGTAATAAAGAGAGAGAGAAGTAGGAACATTTCCTCATAGACTTCTATACAATCTGAGGTAATAAAGAGAGAGAGAAGTAGGAACATTTTCTCATAGACTTCTATACAATCTGAGGTAATAAAGAGAGAAGTAGGAACATTTCCTCATAGACTTCTCTACAATCTGAGGTAATAAAGAGAGAGAGAAGTAGGAACATTTTCTCATAGACTTCTATACAATCTGAGGTAATAAAGAGAGAAGTAGGAACATTTCCTCATAGACTTCTCTACAATCTGAGGTAATAAAGAGAGAGAGAAGTAGGAACATTTCCTCATATACTTCTCTACAATCTGAGGTAATAAAGAGAGAGAGAAGTAGGAACATTTCCTCATAGACTTCTATACAATCTGAGGTAATAAAGAGAGAAGTAGGAACATTTCCTCATATACTTCTATACAATCTGAGGTAATAAAGAGAGAGAGAAGTAGGAACATTTCCTCATAGACTTCTATACAATCTGAGGTAATAAAGAGAGAGAGAAGTAGGAACATTTCCTCATAGACTTCTATACAATCTGAGGTAATAAAGAGAGAGAGAGAAGTAGGAACATTTCCTCATAGACTTCTATACAATCTGAGGTAATAAAGAGAGAAGTAGGAACATTTCCTCATAGACTTCTCTACAATCTGAGGTAATAAAGAGAGAAGTAGGAACATTTCCTCATAGACTTCTCTACAATCTGAGGTAATAAAGAGAGAGAGAAGTAGGAACATTTCCTCATAGACTTCTATACAATCTGAGGTAATAAAGAGAGAGAGAAGTAGGAACATTTCCTCATAGACTTCTATACAATCTGAGGTAATAAAGAGAGAGAGAAGTAGGAACATTTCCTCATAGACTTCTATACAATCTGAGGTAATAAAGAGAGAGAGAGAAGTAGGAACATTTCCTCATAGACTTCTATACAATCTGAGGTAATAAAGAGAGAAGTAGGAACATTTCCTCATAGACTTCTCTACAATCTGAGGTACTAAAGAGAGAGAGAAGTAGGAACATTTCCTCATAGACTTCTATACAATCTGAGGTAATAAAGAGAGAGAGAAGTAGGAACATTTCCTCATAGACTTCTATACAATCTGAGGTAATAAAGAGAGAAGTAGGAACATTTCCTCATAGACTTCTATAAAATCTGAGGTAATAAAGAGAGAGAGAGAAGTAGGAACATTTCCTCATAGACTTCTATACAATCTGAGGTAATAAAGAGAGAGAGAGAAGTAGGAACATTTCCTCATAGACTTCTATACAATCTGTGGTAATAAAGAGAGAGTAAGAAGTAGGAACATTTCCTCATAGACTTCTATACAATCTGAGGTAATAAAGAGAGAGAGAGAAGTAGGAACATTTCCTCATAGACTTCTCTACAATCTGAGGTAATAAAGAGAGAGAGAAGTAGGAACATTTCCTCATAGACTTCTATACAATCTGAGGTAATAAAGAGAGAGAGAAGTAGGAACATTTTCTCATAGACTTCTATACAATCTGAGGTAATAAAGAGAGAAGTTGGAACATTTCCTCATATACTTCTATACAATCTGAGGTAATAAAGAGAGAGAGAAGTAGGAACATTTCCTCATAGACTTCTATACAATCTGAGGTAATAAAGAGAGAAGTTGGAACATTTCCTCATAGACTTCTATACAATCTGAGGTAATAAAGAGAGAGAGAAGTAGGAACATTTCCTCATAGACTTCTCTACAATCTGAGGTAATAAAGAGAGAGAGAGAAGTAGGTACATTTCCTCATAGACTTCTATACAATCTGAGGTAATAAAGAGAGAAGTTGGAACATTTCCTCATAGACTTCTATACAATCTGAGGTAATAAAGAGAGAGAGAGAAGTAGGTACATTTTCTCATAGACTTCTCTACAATCTGAGGTAATAAAGAGAGAAGTTGGAACATTTCCTCATAGACTTCTATACAATCTGAGGTAATAAAGAGAGAAGTTGGAACATTTCCTCATATACTTCTATACAATCTGAGGTAATAAAGAGAGAGAGAAGTAGGAACATGTTCTCATAGACTTCTATACAATCTGAGGTAATAAAGAGAGAAGTTGGAACATTTCCTCATAGACTTCTATACAATCTGAGGTAATAAAGAGAGAGAGAAGTAGGAACATTTCCTCATAGACTTCTCTACAATCTGAGGTAATAAAGAGAGAAGTAGGAACATGTTCTCATAGACTTCTATACAAAGGTCACTAAACAGAGGTATGTACTATGAAGAAGGTTCAAGAAACACAGAGTATCTTTTATTATCTCACCAAGTCCAACAATCGTAATCATGCTAACAACTCAACACAGAGGTCGCGTTAACCGAATATTTTCCGTCAATGACGGATTTTTTCTAACAATGACGGAAAAATCTGAAAGCAGTCCGTCAGATGAGAACACAACTCGGAACAGCGCCAAAATGTCCACCAGCGGCCCACATTATATTACATCCTTAGTGGCCAGGTCGACTGAGGGCGATCTACTCTACTGTAGTCTGTAACTGTTAGTCATTCACACCCCTGTCCAGTTGGTGGCGAGTGTGTGCATATTAAGTAGCTATTGTCTAGTCTTGTTTTTGACCTCGGTGATTACCTCGTTGTTTAACCGGCTTTAGCAATCCCAAAATGTCACGGCAGCTGATCGTCCGGAGCTTTTCTAATAAGCCCAGTGGTTGTGATGGTGTGGATACACGAGGTGAAAAGAGGGGTTGATGCGGTGGAGGATGAAGGACAAGCCAGTAAGACTGACAACGTTCAGCCAGCGGCAGAGGGGCAAGCAAGTGGCAAGGAGTTCAAGCGGGAGTACGGTTCAGTGGGAGCAAGAGTTTAAGTGGCCGAGGAGGGAAGATGGCAAAATGTTCTGCGACATCTGTAGAAAAGATGAGTAACGGATTTGTCCGAGGCTGCACGACGATGCAGAAATCAGCGTTCAGGCTACAGCAGGTCAATTGAGTTGTTCTTGTAAATGTTTTGTTCATATTTTGATTGTAATTGTCTCATTTAAAACGATGGCATTGTTCATATTTGCCTGTTTAGGCCCAATGGTTGCGTGTTTTTAGCGGCCTCTGCCCCCTCTGCTCTCTGTCAGTGCAGGAACAAAGAAATCATTCATGTTCGCGTTGACATGAAAAGTGACCACACGGTCGGTGTCTCTGTTCATCTTTTTCTCCATGCCCTTAAAAGTTCTGTATGAATCATTAAAAAAAGAAAGAATGAATGAACATTTGCTGCTCAGTACCCAAACATAAATATTAAATATGTCTCATCATGAAAACATGGAAAATAAAATGACGGATAATAATGGATTATGACGGAAATGTTCCGATCCTGTCCGTCAAAATGACGCACAACGAAAAAGTCTAACACAACCACTGACTCAACAGCAAATCAAACTATGAGCACGTCTCAAACATGGAGAAGTGTACCATCAAAGTGGCGTATTTTACAGACTGTTAGCTGAAGAAAGTTAAACACAAGTCAACACAGCTGCCAAATTCAGAAAGCTGGCAAATCATTGTCGTCTGTGTGAATAAATAAATGACCAGGTTTATTGTACCACTGCCCATCTAGGCGTAGATCGGACTATCAATTACATTTATGTGTAGCTTAGATGTAATGCAGTAGGATGGAAAACACATTATTATTATTTATCTCCAGCATCGTGAGCATAACTCACAACAGTGAGTTGGTGTGGGAAGAATTTCATATAAAGAGTTCACTTAAATGAAGTGATTCATGGTGGGGGGAAATGATAAAACACAAAGCACATTAATTGCCTGTTCATCTTTTGCTTCGCCAGCGTTAACAAACTTTACCTGCCAGATAAACCGTTTTTAAGCTTTAAAAATAGCCGTTATTAAGTTACAACAGCTACTCAGGCGAGAAACTCACTCTTTAGATTTCCAATATTAATATAATTATACCTTTTTGTGAATTTGAAGCGATGTTTGGAGCTGTGAGTGTCACGATTCTCATGTCATGTCACATTTCTATGTCTAGGTTTGGGTGTTTTTGCTGTTCTCTCTGTCATGTTTTCCTCCTGGGTTATTGTCTGGTCCTTTTCCCTGTGTTTTTCCTCCCATCGTTAGTTTCCCTGGTGTGTCTAGTTATCTGATTGTGTTCACCTGTGGCCCTTGTGTTTCTCCTCCCCTGCCCGGCTGTTTCTCGTCTTGTGATTACCCCGCCCTGTATTTAGTCTTGTCTCTTCCTGTGTTCAGGGTTGGTGCTTCTTTTGTTTGTGACTGAGTTCACCGTGGAGTGTTTTGTGTTTAAATGTGATATGTTCGATAAGAGCCCTTGAAATAAAGGTATTATCAGTGTTATCTGCGTTTGGGTCCTACCTGCTTCACTCTTCGTATCAGAAAGCACCAACCTAGAAATGGGCCCAGCAGATCCGTTCGAGATGGAATTATTGAATTTTTCCTTTTTTTTGGCTAACTGCTCGGATCGATGGAAGAGAGCACCCGGAGTTCAGCAGCGAGAGGCTGTGTTGTCGGAGGCGCGCCAGATGGCTAGAGAGAAACCAGGTTTGGTGAAATTCTTACCTGGCTGGATTTCAAAGATCCTCCCGGTGTGTGATTCCCGGCCTGCTAGCCCCAGGCATGCTAGCTCCCTGTCTCCCAATTCCCAACCTGGTACCATACGCCTCGCTGGGTTCCGTCTGAAGTCAACCCATGCTTCTGCCCCAGTTCCTGCTCCTGTCCAGGAGTCGTATTCTGGAACTCGGCTGGCTTATGGAGGTCCACGGAGTATTTAGGCGGCTGCTAAGAGAAGGAGTCGCAAGGCTAAGCTAGCAGCCCGAGCCCCAAGAGCCATGGCTCCAGCCCCAGTGCAGGCCCCAGCAGCCATGGCTCCATGCTCCAGTATCGGCCCACACAGCCATGGTTCCGTGCTCCAGTACCATCCCACACAGCCATGGATCCGGGTTCCGGTTCCGTGCCCAGCAGCCATGGTTCGGGCTCCAGTACAGGCCCCAGCAGCCATGGTTCCGGCTACAGAACCGGCCCACACATCCATGGTTCCAGCCCCAGTCCTGGCCCCAGCAGCCATGGTTCCGTTCCCAGCAGCCATGGTTCCGGCTTCAGTACCGGCCCCAGTAGCCATGGTCCCGACTCCAGTTTCGGCTCCAGGACTGGCTTACCGGCCGACGCCAGCTCCCCGAGGCCTGTCGGCGTACCGGCCGATTCCAGCACCTCGTCTCCTGTTGGCTCTCCAGCCAAAGCCAGCTCCCCGAGTCCTGTCGGCGTACCGGCCGACTCCAGCACCTCGTCTCCTGTTGGCTCTCCAGCCAAAGCCAGCTCCCCGAGTCCTGTCGGCGTACCGGCCGACTCCAGCACCTCGTCTCCTGTTGGCTCTCCAGCCAAAGCCAGCTCCCCGAGTCCTGTCGGCGTACCGGCCGACTCCAGCACCTCGTCTCCTGCTGGCTCCCCAGCCGACGCCAGCTCCCAGAGTCCTGTCGGCGTACCGGCCGACTCCAGCACCTCGTCCCCCTCGTGTTCTGTTGGCGAACCAACCGACCCAAGTCACCTCTCGAGTTCCCTTACAAGCCCTCTCTCAAGTCACCTCTCGAGTCTCCTCTCGAGTTCCCTCTCAAGCCCTCTCTCGAGTTCCCTCTCGAGTTCCCTCTCAAGCCCTCTCTCGAGTTCCCTCTCGAGTCTCCTCTCAAGTCTCCTCTCGAGTCTCCTCTCGAGTTCCCTCTCAAGTTCCCTCTCAGGTCCCCCCTCGAGTCTCTTCTCGAGTCCCCTCTCAAGTCCCCTCTCGAGTTCCCTCTCAAGTCTCCTCTCGAGTCCCCTCTCAAGTCACCTCTCAAGTCAACTCTCAGGCCCCCTCTCGAGTCTCCTCTCGAGTCTCCTCTCAAGTCTCCTCTCAAGTTCCTACCCGAGTCCCCTCTCAAGCCACCTCTCGAGTCTCCTCTCGAGTTCCCTCTCAAGCCCTCTCTCGAGTTCCCTATCGAGTCCCCTCTCGAGTTCCCTATCGAGTCCCCTCTCAAGTCTCCTCTCAAGTCTCCTCTCGAGTCTCCTCTCGAGTTCCCTCTCAGGTCCCCTCTCGAGTCCCCTCTCGAGTCCCCTCTCGAGTCCCCTCTCGAGTTCCCTCTCAAGTTCCCTCTCGAGATCCCTCTCAAGGCACCTCTCAGGTCCCCTCTCTAATCTCTTCTGGAGTTTCCTCTCGAGTCCCCTCTCCAGTCAACTCTCAAGTTTCCGCTCGAGTCCCCTCTCAAGTCACCTCTCGAGTCTCCTCTCGAGTTCCCTCTCAAGCCCTCTCTCGAGTTCCCTATCGAGTCCCCTCTCAGGTCTCCTCTCGAGTTCCCTCTCAGGTCCCCTCTCGAGTCTCTTCTCGAGTCCCCTCTCAAGTCCCCTCTCGAGTTACCTCTCGAGTTCCCTCTCAGGTCCCCTCTCAAATCTCTTCTCGAGTCCCCTCTCAAGTCACCTCTCAAGTCACCTCTCGAGTTCCCTCTCGAGTCACCTCTCGAGTCTCTGATCGAGTTCCCACTCAAGTCCCTACCCAAGTGTCGTTGGAGGTTCCGCTGGGGGTCCTGCCAACTCTATGTCCTGTGCCGTTGGAGGCCCCGCCGACTACTCTCCTGCCGGGGGTCCTGCCAACCCTGTGTCCTGTCCCGTTGGAGGCCCCGCCGACTACTCTTCTGCCGGGGGTCCTGCCAACTCTATGTCCTGTGCCGTTGGAGGCCCCGCCGACTACTCTCCTGCCGGGGGTCCTGCCAACCCTGTGTCCTGTCCCGTTGGAGGCCCCGCCGACTACTCTTCTGCCGGGGGTCCTGCCAACCCCGTGTCCTGTGTCGTTGGAGGCCCCGCCGACTACTCTTCTGCCGGGGGTCCTGCCAACCCTGTGTCCTGTGCCGTTGGAGGCCCCGCCGACTACTCATCTGCCGGGGGTCCTGCCAACCCAGTGTCCTGTGTCGTTGGAGGCCCCGCCGACTACTCTTCTGCCGGGGGTCCTGCCAGCCCCATGTCCTGAGCCTTTGGAGGTCCCGCAGACTGCTCTTCTGCCGGGGGTCCTGCCAACTCCATGTCCTGTGCCGTTGGAGGTTCCGCCGACTGCTCTCCTGCCGGGGGTCCTGCCGTCCCTGTGTCCTCTTCCGTGGGGAATCTTGCCGACACCTGTCCCACCGGCTCCGGATCCTGTCCGGTCGACACCGGCTCCTGTCCGGCCTCCGGAGCTGTCTGGTCTTCGCCCTCGAGCCCGGCCCCCTGACTTTCCCGGCCGCGGTCCTCGCCCTCGGACCCCTGACTTTTCCTGCCGCTGCCTTCACCCTCATGCTCGACCCACTGAATTCGCCCGCTGTGGCCTTCGCCCCTCCATGGTCTCTGCCTTGCCCCCGGGCCGTCCGCCTGAGTTCCCCACCTTGGACTCTGCCTTGCCCCCGGGCCGTCCGCCCGAGACCCCCTCCTTGGTCTCTGCCTTGCCCCCGGGCCGTCCGCCCGAGACCCGTCCTCCAGACCCCCTCCACCCACCCTGCTGGACGTTGTTGGATTTTTGTTTTGGTGTTTAGGGACGTCTAGAATCCGTCCCTTGAGGAGGGGGTTCTGTCACGATTCTCATGTCATGTCACATTTCTATGTCTAGGTTTGGGTGTTTTTGCTGTTCTCTCTGTCATGTTTTCCTCCTGGGTTATTGTCTGGTCCTTTTCCCTGTGTTTTTCCTCCCATCGTTAGTTCCCTGGTGTGTCTAGTTATCTGATTGTGTTCACCTGTGGCCCTTGTGTTTCTCGTCTTGTGATTACCCCGCCCTGTATTTAGTCTTGTCTCTTCCTGTGTTCAGGGTTGGTGCTTCTTTTGTTTGTGACTGAGTTCACCGTGGAGTGTTTTGTGTTTAAATGTGATATGTTCGATAAGAGCCCTTGAAATAAAGGTATTATCAGTATTATCTGCGTTTGGGTCCTACCTGCTTCACTCTTCGTATCAGTGAGGAGAACTAATAACAAACGTTTAAATTAAGAGAGCCATGAATTTGGCGATAGTTAGGCAGCTAACATTCATTAACTAGATTGTTAGATGGGTGGCTAAAGTAAGCTAACTAACTAGGAAGCTAAATATCAAATCTAGGCAAGCTTGATTTCTCAAAAAATGCTGACTTTTTTCCAAAATCTAAAAATTCTGACTTTTTCTATAAATCTAAAAAAATCCTGACTTAATTTCTAAAAATCAAAAATTCTCACTTTTTTCCAAAATCTAGATTTAGAGCGATATGAGCTGCCTGTGATAAAACTGTTTAAAATGCAACTTTTTCTGAACATCTAAAAATCACTTATTTCCCAAAATCAAAACATTTGAACTTTATTGAAAAATCGAAACATTCTGAAAAAAAAGTCTAAATGAAAAAGATGGAGGTGGACAGACAGAAACAGACTGATCCTCCGTCTCTGTGCGAACATTTCGGACTTTTATTGAAAATCTCAAAGTTCTGACTTTTTTTCACTAAATGTTGACTTGTGTGAGATTTCCATTGAACCCTGGCTCTCCTCGAGCTGATGCCGTTGTTAAAGCTGCGTTCGGCTGTTTCTGATCTGCTCCTAGGCGCACCGGCAGATACGAGCGTTCGAAAAAGACATCATTGAAAGACATTTACGTGCAGAAGAGTGTGGAGAAAGAAAGACGATTGAAGCATCTATGGAACAAAGAGCCATGTCCTACTTTAGATTTAGAGCGAGACGAGCTGTGAGTCAGCCGCGCTTCACAGATGACGCATCCACGAATCACCGGGTGGAAGAAGATGTTCATTACATTTCGGGGGGGAAGCCTTATTGATCTGAGCGCGGCCTTTATGACGCAGAATGGGACTGAAACCCTTAAACCATGTCTGGACCCTGAGCACAGAGCACAGGACCCACAGAGTCCATCTGTCTGCGTCTGCGCTCACTTCAGCTCAGAGTCCACATTCACACATCAACCCTCTGTTGCCGTACATCTCTCTTAGAGGGGTCTTAAAGTGAGTGAATGCTGCGGCATTACAGCAGAGCAGACTGTGTAACTATTACATCCATATAATATCATCTTTTAAACTCACACTGTGCATTTTACATTTATATTCAATTTAATATTTAATATTCCATTCCTTGCGTTACTGAATAATTCAACATGTATATTTTCTACTTTTTTTAACCATTTTATTTCTAATTGAGATGTTTCCATTTTGGATTGTTTATTTCTAGTCTTTTCACTTCTCTAATGTGGAATGCCTTTCATTTCCCAAATAGGATCAATAAAGTACTTTTGATCTGATCTGATTGAAGTCCATTAAAGAAAGCTTGTTCTTTTAGTAAAAACAGAAATAGAGCACACGTTGGTATTAACTGCATAAAGACGATGACAATCCGGCACAGAATAGAACATATACATAATGTAAATAGTGGTATAGTTGATCCCTGTGGCGCATGTGGGTGTATCTAATAACAACCCACTCTCACTCCATACTCGTCCAGGAGCGACGTTTGGTCAGTGTCCGAGGCGTGCAGTTGTGACGCTCCGAGGCTCCTTCAGCTTCATAAAGGGACGCAAATAGCTTTCAACTGATTGCAATGTATTCCCATCTGCGGCGGGATTTGACGCTCATGGAAGCACGGCATTCGTTTGTGTCGGCTGCCCTTAAAGGCAATGTGAGCGTCCATTCTCATTGGATAACGGAGAATTGTACACCCGGAAGTATTCCCCTTGCTGTCGATTGATTTTACAGTGATATCTGCACTACTCATCGACTAAAAAACACCAGATTATCCTTGTTAATTACACATCATTGATTGGTTTAAATTGTGTGCAATGCTTTTGTATTTTTCCCCTTCGATTCGGAGAAACAAATATTTTTTCGGAGTAAAGGATGGCAGAAGACACTACACTACCCAGAATCCCCAGCTATCGTTTAGGACTACACCATGTGCTCTGTTTGACAAGCCCCGTGATTAGTTCTCAAGCTCTGTGATTGGTTGACCTCCAACTGCATTCCATTCATTCCAATGTCTATGTCACGTGATCTTCACATTTCTCCCTGCAGAAAAAAGAAACATGGCCGAACTTCGTTTTATTCTCGGTGGAAAATGCCTATTTTAAGGTTAGTTTGACCATTAAAATGCGTTTTGATGTCATTTGATGCGAGAAATATGAGTTGTTATTTCAGATGATGTGTGCAGTGGATGCACATGATCTTTAGTTTGCTAGTTATTACTAAGATTACTTCAGGAAATTTCGTCCATAGAACGTTTTCATTGTCACTAAGGTGGTTGCTAGGGACGCTGCTATCGATATTATTTCTGTTATGTTGTGAAACTGTTTAATGGTGTTATCTTTATTGCTACCCCCTTCCCCGTCAATGTATAGTGTTGGTCCACAGCGCAAACGTATTAGTTTAACAAAATCCGCATCTATAGATACGTTATTATCCCCTGTGCAATTCTCCATTTACTCAACAATAACACATCATTATCCTTGTGTTTATTTATTTGTTTGATTAATAAACACAAGTTGGAGTCCGTCAGGACCGAGGGTCGGAGCGGCTCATTTGCTTTACAGAATATTACACCGGGAAGTAAGTATTCTCTCCGCTCTGTTTGACAAACCCCGTGATAGTCCTCAAGCTCTGTGATTGGAGAGTGTGCTCCGAGGGTTACGCCGAGCGTCGAACAGCACTTGAAATGGGATGGAACCACGGCAGACTGTCCAAAACTGGATTTGAACGGGTCCAGATAATATATCTCATTTTCTTCTCTCAATTATTTTATTTCTATTGTGCTCTAATCAATATCAAACTAGTGTTCGTTTATACATTTTAAGAATGGCGTTTATCTTTTTTGAGAATGGGTTCTTATTTGATTTTATTTATTGGGGTCTACAACAGATGATACAAATCGTTGTGTCAGTAAATGTGTACTAACAGAGGCGGGGGTGTTTGTGGAAACAACGGGAACAGAGCTGCTGTCAGACGATCAGCTGTGCAGCGTCATCACAAACGGACGTCGCTTCACGTGACGCTCCGGAGGAAAGGACGTCCCATTGCTCTTAAAACTCATTTCCCTGCTTCTCGTGGTTTCCTTGCGTCTCTCCTTGCTTCCCTGGTGGGAGGGACTAGACGCAGGGAAACGACGCAAGTGAGGGACGCAAGGAATCCATTTAACCGACCTGAGACGGGGCCCTAAACGATAGCTGGGGATTCTGGGTAGTGTAGTGTCTTCTGCCATCCTTTACTCCGACAAAATATTTGTTTCTCCGAATCGAAGGGGAAAAATACAAAAGCATTGCACACAATTTAAACCAATCAATGTTGTGTAATTAACAAGGATAATCTGGTGTTTTTTAGTCGATGAGTAGTGCAGATATCACTGTGACATCAATCCACAGTAAGGGGAATACTTACTTCCGGGTGTACAATTCTCCGTTATCCAATGGGAATGGACGCTCACATTGCCTTTAAGGGCAGCCGACACAAACGAATGCCGTGCTTCCATGAGCGCCAAATCCCGCCGCAGATGGGAATACATTGCAATCAGTTGAAAGCTATTTGCGTCCCTTTATGAAGCTGAAGGAGCCTAGGAGCGTCACAACTGCACGCCTCGGACACTGACCAAACGTCGCTCCTGGACGATTATGGAGTGAGAGTGTGTTGCTAATAACGTTCTCTATTTCATGGTGAAATCCAATTAGAGAGCATCACAAGTCAATTATGTGTCTCCTTCACTGTGCCCTCCTTTCATTAAACTGACCGGTGGCTTGTTCATTAAATAATGAGCTTCACCAATAGCAGAGTTCCCTTGAATATACCCTGAAAGTGTCCGTTTTACAGTTTGAATCTATCTTGAGAAGACAGCTCCTTCTTAATAAGTGGCAAAGCAGGACTTCTTTCTCTCACTCTGCAGAATCTGAAATGACTGCAGTGTGATTCTGATTCACAAAACGCCTTCGTCGCACTTCATCAGTCGCTCACAGAGGCATCGAGTTGTATATCAGCACGATGACGGAGCTGAGAGCGAGGTCTGAAATTAAATGAGACGATGTCCTGACATTGTTCCTGGAAACATTTGAAATGGCTTCATTTTCTCAGCAAGCTTTCTCGAAATCTTGCCAAGTGTGTTTGTCTAATATCTAATTGTCTCTACGTCTGATATCAGGTCTTGTTTTTAGACAATGCTTCATCTTTTTAGTCTTATCTCAGATGAAACACAGCTTTTTTACATATTTATTAGAAAATCACCAAGAACACAGAAAACCTTTGAGCATTTAAGGAATATTTTGTAACAACATTTCCTGATTCTGGTCAAATACAGTTCAAAATGAGTTCTCCAGATAATTACAAGATCTGATTTATCTAAATATCTCTTCTTAGTTCAAGTTCTCTTACCGAGCTAATTTCCACTTGTTCTATTTGCAGATTTTTGCACTTATTTCAAGTGAAAACGGCTTGATTTCATTATTGTTTAACTTGTTTTTGGAGCAGCTTGTTTTTCCAGTGCAGGGGAGAGGCGGGTTCCAAATAACAAAGCAATTTGTACCCGAGCCTTCGCAGCTTCACAGCCTAATGACGTCAGCATGCTTTACTGACTTCAGAAACACCTGAGGCTGTTTCTAATGCCGAGAAGTAGAGCTACTCAACAGAGCATTGGATTGAATAAAAAGGTAAAACAAAAGTTGTGTTTCTTGTGTCAAAATCATCCTCATTTGACGGATTGATTACAAAACACCCTCTGGTTCTACAGCAGTTTGTCTGAAAGGCTCTCCAGTTAACTCCTCGATGAAAAGCTAAATCACTGCAGCTTTCCTTCTCATATGAAATGATCCTTTATTCCCTGCAGTCGGCCATAACTTCTGCTAATTGGATCCTTTCTAATTAGCGTCTTTGTTGCGTTGACTGAATAGACGAGTAGAGAAACGGTCATTTTCTTAATCTTATTTGTTCAGGGAATATTAGCTCCTGTCTCAGTTCACAAAGCGCTGGACGTGTGTTGCTTTAATTCAATCTCCCAGTGATGAGACCATCGGTAAATCCAGAACGATACACAATGCTCTGGTTCACCCCCTCATTCGACACATCAGATTACACTTACATTACCCTGTAATAGTGCTCATTCTGAGTTGCACCATATATAGTGTTATATTAAAGCATATTGATGCATCACGGTATGTTCTTATCAAAACCTTAAAACACTAAACCACCAATGGGACTTTCCTTAAAGGCTCTTTTTTAAACTTGTAATCTTTAAACCTGTAAACAGGTTACATGTTAAAGGAAATCTACTGGTATTTCTGAAAGCAGTTGTTTACTGTAGTTTTGCATTAAAAAAGGAGTAAATATTACAAATCTTGTGGATTTATTTTGTTATGAAATGCAGTATCTGTCACGGCTGGCAAACCAGTATGAACCCAAAAGCACGACTCGACAAACAAAGTGCAAAAGAAAGTGTTTACTGAAACAGTGGCACTATGTGCTCTCCGTAGAGGTAACAGGGTGAGGTAACAAAAAACACTCTTACGAGGAAAAGGTTAACAAAGTTCCAGAAATGCAAAGGATAAAGTAAATTCCAAAACTCGGTTCTTAGCTCTTAGCTCTTAGCGCTTAGCTCTTAGCGCTTAGCGCTTAGCTCTTAGCGCTTAGCTCTTAGCGCTTAGCTCTTAGCTCTTAGCTCTTAGCTCTTAGCGCTTAGCGCTTAGCTCTTAGCTCTTAGCGCTTAGCTCTTAGCGCTTAGCTCTTAGCTCTTAGCTCTTAGCAGAGAGACATGGACTTCACGCTGGCTCTCAGGCACATGGGACGAAACGAACTGGCAACAAGACAAGGGAGACAGGATATATACAGGCAGGCTAAGGGGGAACAGGTGCAGACAATTAGGGCGGAGTCGACAATCACAGTGGAGGGAAAACACACAAAGGGAGGAAGTGGCAACAAGAAGGAAAGGTTAAATAAAACAGGATACAAAACTGAACTAAATACATTAACAGATTTTATGAGACACAACACTGTCTTTGGTTTAAGTGTTTTATTGGAATTGATGACAATATGCTGTGGTTTATTAAATGGTATATTTCCCTCTGTTTATACTTTTTAACTGGATTTGTATGATCTAATCTCATTATTTGTACAGTTCCTCCCTGCAGCCGGACGTCAGACAGGTTTCCCTCTGAATGACCCCTCGTGTGTTTGCAGCACATTACACCAGAGAGCATAAACTAATGAAATCATTTGTCCAGTCTGTTCACCCCGCTGCCACCGAACAGCGCTCTGCATTAAAACACATCATTAGAGAGAGGATGGGCGGGGGGGGGGTGGAGAGGAGAGAGTCATATAGGAACTGAAACCAGACTTCAGAGGCAACACAATCTAAACATCTTAACAAGGTTCCTTTGATTTCGTGATAGACATTTAGTCAGTGCTCCATGTTTAAAGATGAAGAGGAAATATTCTGTCTCCATGCTTTAATGCTGCAGCACCTCTTTTCACCCTCTGTCTGAAACCAGAGCCACAATTCTGAGAAAAAAGTGAATTTTGTAAGTAAAATTATAAGGAAAGAACCAAATTCTGATTTATTTGTTTACGTTTTCGGGAAAAAGTGAAATTTAGAAAAACAATTGAAATTCTTAAAAAGGGTTACATTCTGAAAAGAAAATTCAAATCTGAGGAAAAAGCCAAATTCTGGGAATGGTTATAATAATGAAAAAAGGCTGAATTATGGGGAAGAAAATTGACATTTTTGATGAAAAAGGGGCATTTAGAAAAATAAGTTGAATTCTTGAAAACAAGTCAAATTCCCAAAAAAGAAAGAAAGTGAACATTTGGAAACAAATCTTACATTTTCATTTGACTCATTTAATCGTTTATTTGAACAGGGACGGTGCGCTTTGATGAGCAGTTTAAACAAATAATGCTTCAAATGTAAAAAATGCCGGATTTTAGCTTTGAGCTCATTCCCATCCGTAGTCCCTCAGAATACAACATATAAATACTAATGCTGTCAAAATTATCGCGTTAACGACGGTAATTCATTTTTTGAATTAATTGCGTTAAAATATTTAACGCATTTAACGCATGTGCAGAATGGCCCGCCCCATACGTGCCACCAGTGGCAGCGCCAGGGTATGGCTGGGGTAGGCTACACCAGACCCGGCGGCAGACATACGTCTCTGGGCGGGCATTTGATTTACCAGGACGGGCCCACCACGACACTTACATTTCCCGGGAAATCTGAATTGTCAACGGGGGGGGGAGGGGCTCGTGAATTGTTGAAAGAGAGGGGTTTTAGGTTGCCATAAGTCTGTTGACGGTCTTATGTATCCATTTGTTGGTTTTGTGGCACATTTGTAACGCAGGCAAACTTGAGCGCACACCGGGTGGAGAGGTGGAGTGAGGTTGAGCGATGGAGAGAAAGGGAGGGAGAGAGAGAGATTGAGCGAAGCAGAGAGCTTGTGCAGCGGTCTGCTTGCGCACAGAGCAGGAGTTTGTGAGAGAGCCGGCTTGAGAGTACATTTCTCTTCAAAATATAATTGATTGCCAGCTGACTTGCTTGCTCGTTGGTAACAGGCCTAACTGGTTTCTTCTAATGTGCTGCATCTGGCGCTGAGTTGCCAGATTCCTTTCCTGAACCTCTAGCAAGAGTAAACTAACTGACAGGCTGCTGTGCCGCATCTCACTCAAAAACCCACACGACTCAACCCAGCGAAAAACCAGTCTTGCGCGCAGCCTTTCATTCAGAATTTCATAGCAAAATGAAAAAATTATATTAAACTAATACAAAAATAAATATTAGGACAAAGCCCTACAAATAACAACAATAAACATAATAATAAAACAATAAAAATGTGGTATTCAGCCCTGATTAAAACAGCGGGCCCAAATCCTGGATGGGCGGGCCCAAATCCTGGATGGGTGGGCCCGGCCCCATGGGGCCCGCCCATGACGCCGGGTCTGGGCTACACCCATACCAAGAAATGACTTAGCCCCAAATAAAGTCCGCCAACTCGTGGAGTAAATTGCACAGACAGCAGTCAGATTGATTTCAGAAGCCACTTGTCTGGAAATACCGAAGACCAGAAACGGTTTTGAAAACTTTTATCACGTAGTGATCGTCTTCTCAATAGAACATCTTTGATAATGTCTTCTGGCCAATCAGAATCAAGATAACGGCGTGGTGTTGTTGCAGGAAGTCCCGACGGAGAATACTGTTGCTGTAGTACAGGTAACACATAACTGGTACGCAGGTTATGTGCGTAATCTGAAATGCGTACCGTCACTTGTGTCACAAAGCGCATTTGCGTACGACAGAGTCGGTCTCCGTGTGCACAGACAGGGCTGCTGTTGGGTCATTCCAGAATTGGAGGACATTTCATGTCCCCCATATAAAAAATATAATAATCCCAAAATGCTAAAACATGCACTTGTTGTGTTAAACACTTGTCTTGAGACAAAATGTATATAAAGTTGTATAAAAAGTGGTTTCAAAATATGATTGAAATGATCAAATCGCTCTCGAACATCCCCTAAAATGGCTTTTTTCTCTTGTCCCCGCTTCTTGGTGACCAACTTGCGTCAAATATAACATTTAAAATAGGGATTTTATTTACTTTTGTTGGTATTATTCTATTGATGTCTCTTGTAATGGTAACATCTATTTGTTAAATCATAAACATATTTTAGATAACAGTAATTTTGCACAGAAGGTGTTCCCTCAACATGCGCTCAACCTGTTACCCAAACCTTTTTAGATTGGCACAGGAAGTGAACAAACTGTAAGTCAGATGACACACAGGAAGTGAACAAACTGTAAGAAAGGTGACACAGTGGAAAGGACATCAGCAAGCCATGTGCTCGTGCCATGGGTAGACCACAACTAAGTCCTCTCTTTTAGTTTTCATATGTTTACAATCTTTTCAGTCTTCAAAGAGTGTGGCACTCTGACCCACTCAACCCTGTTACTGATATTATCTGAATAAAGCATATTCATTTCAAAGTTATCTTTCTTGCATTAGATCTCCAAGTGTGTCCTTGCCTTGAAAGTAGCATCACATGCTACATCTAGCAATACTTCCTGAGGTTAAAGCTCAAAGTAGCATTGATGTTCAACCCTGTTACTATAGTCAGAGTAACAGGGGTAATTCTTCATTGGAAAATATACATTTGATGCCTAGCTGGGCAAATCACTTTTGTTGATGGTTTATTATCTGTTTTTCCTAAATACATAAAAAATATTATAAAATAAAAGGTTCATTTTTCAAAAATGTTGGTGTCTAAATTGTCCTCCAATATCTTTCCATTCCCACAATATACATAAAGAAATGACATAGTTCGAGTGGTGATTAATCTGATTAATTAATTTTTAAGCTGTGATTAATCTGATTAAAAATTGTAATCGTTTGACAGCCCTAATAAGAACATGACATTTATAAACACATCACAAATAAATACATGATATGCAGAAAGACTATGAGCAGCACAAGCATTTACCACATGGCAGTGCAATGTAGCAGCAACGACATATAAAGGGCAAGAGGAGACGATACAAGAGCTACATCAAGGAGGAGATACCCCTGTGTTAAAGTGCAGTTAGCGGTGATTGCACGTCTGTTTGTTTCTCATCCATTCTTTGAGTTGACCTTTGAAGCTATTGAGAGTGGGACAATCCCGTGTCTCAGCTGGGAGGCTGTTCCACAACGAGCTGCCTTTAACGGAGAGGACATTTAGTCCAAAGGTGGTCCGTCTGCCATGGACTCACAGTTACAAAATGTCCCTTTTGAAAAAAGTCAAAATCTAAGAAAAAACAAGTCCACATTCGGAAACAGGATTTTAGCCTTTGCAGACCATTTACATGCACTAAAGCCTGTTTAACACACTACAGGAGAGGGAGCACCACAAGGAGCAGAATAGGGCCTCTAGACTCTAATGAGCTTTACTGCAAAAGAAACGGACTACTGATATCTTCACGACCTCTGTGTACTGCGTTGCTGCACGTCACTGATTACATACCACAATGATTAAGCGCTAACGATGTTTTCCCAGAGAAACAGTACAAGGTCTTTGGTCTGATCGTGCCTGTGCGTGAATGAAGCCGATGTAACGTCGGGCTCTTTGTGGTGAATGACGAACATCATTTGATTGCAAATTCATTATCTAAAAAAGCACTTTGTCCTAATTAGTAGCTGGTGAAGTGCAGCCACACGCAGAGAGGATAAAAGCATCGGAGCAGGTTTCAGATCCAGATCGGGCTCATTATTTCTCTCGTGGCCACAGAACATGGTTTTGATTGGATGCATGCCAGGCAGCCATTTTGAGAGTGGATTATCATTTCCAGCATAATAATAAATCCTCTGCTAATTCTATGCTTCGGTGCACACATTTCAATCGTGCTTTTAAAGATGTGTGCTATGTGTGCTATGTCTGCTCTCCATCTGAAATGATCATTGTATTTAGTAACCCAATGTAGAGCAAAGCACAAGCTGTGTTTCCATCCTTTAATATGTGTCGTTTTTGAAATAGTGAAAATGTATAGGCTCGTCTAAAGAGGGCCGTGTTGGCATTATCGCATTCATCTCTAGAAGTAACAATCAGACTGTCACCAAATGTGGACTAGATGTTCCCAGAGAGCAGAGAATACAACACAGCAACATTTGTATTAATACGTTTTACCATGGGCGTAATTTCCACGGGGGACAGGGGGGACATGCCCCCCCCCCACTTTTCAAAATCCCATTTGTGTCCCCCCCACTTTTTAAATGTGTAATATGAGTTGTATATAAAACAAGTTAAGAAATCCTTCCAATGTGTGCTATAGGTCAGTACAAAATAAAAAACACAGTTTGAAAGGGGAGTCAAATATGCATAAATAAAAAGAAAGTATGCAGACTAGGTAGATGAAGATAGGAGAGAGGAGTTGATCAATGATGTGTTATTGGTGGTGAGCATACTCTAATGGTTTATTGAAATATATACAGTTATGTTTCATGAGTGTTGAGAGCTGGATCCATACATCTCTTCATGTTGCCCTCAAAGTGCACCAGATTGATGCATGCCCCCGGACCCCCCAAGAGGATGTGAGGTCATCACAAATAAAACAGGTTCACATGGATAGGATACTAGATAAGTGTGCACACTCATTATATACACTACACATTTGTCTTGGATTTGTTAACACGATAGTCCCTAATATATTTGTAGAAAGACAGGAAATGGAATTAAATTGAGAAAATGTTTCATTGCGGAGGACCCCCTGTTTTGTCCCCCCCACTTCTCAAACCAAAGTTACACCCTTGCGTTCTACCATCCTCGTAATATACACGCAGACACACGGCGACAGGCTGCTTCACGTGGACAGACACACAGCGACAGGCTGCTTCACGTGGACAGACACACAGCGACAGGCTGCTTCACGTGGACAGACACACGGCGACAGGCTGCTTCACGTGGGCAGACACACAGCGACAGGCTGCTTCACGTGGACAGACACACGGCGACAGGCTGCTTCACGTGGACAGACACACGGCGACAGGCTGCTTCACGTGGACAGACACACGGCGACAGGCTGCTTCACGTGGACAGACACACGGCGACAGGCTGCTTCACGTGGACAGACACACGGCGACAGGCTGCTTCACGTGGGCAGACACACGGCGACAGGCTGCTTCACGTGGGCAGACACACGGCGACAGGCTGCTTCACGTGGGCAGACACACAGCGACAGGCTGCTTCACGTGGGCAGACACACAGCGACAGGCTGCTTCACGTGGACAGACACACAGCGACAGGCTGCTTCACGTGGACAGACACACGGCGACAGGCTGCTTCACGTGGACAGACACACAGCGACAGGCTGCTTCACGTGGACAGACACACAGCGACAGGCTGCTTCACGTGGACAGACACACGGCGACAGGCTGCTTCACGTGGACAGACACACGGCGACAGGCTGCTTCACGTGGACAGACACACGGCGACAGGCTGCTTCACGTGGACAGACACACAGCGACAGGCTGCTTCACGTGGACAGACACACGGCGACAGGCTGCTTCACGTGGACAGACACACGGCGACAGGCTGCTTCACGTGGACAGACACACAGCGACAGGCTGCTTCAAGTGGACAGACACACAGCGACAGGCTGCTTCACGTGGACAGACACACAGCGACAGGCTGCTTCACGTGGACAGACACACAGCGACAGGCTGCTTCACGTGGACAGACACACAGCGACAGGCTGCTTCACGTGGACAGACACACAGCGACAGGCTGCTTCACGTGGACAGACACACAGCGACAGGCTGCTTCACGTGGACAGACACACAGCGACAGGCTGCTTCACGTGGACTATCCCTGATTCAGTGCAATATTCCCTCCTGCTATTTCACCATCACCACCGTATCCGCTATGTGGTTTTATTACTGTGTTATTAATAACATTCTGCTGCTGTAATCATGTCAATAATAATGAAGGATTTCTGATTCTGATCAATTATGAGCGGAAATGGAAAGGGAAAGAAAAAACCCAAAAGGTTTGTTCAAAATGTTCCGTCGTTATTAAAGTCAGGAGTCGAATCAGCAACGTGTCATTTCAACCAGAGACTGTTGTCTTTTCATAAAAACTGTTTTCACGGCCATTCACTTTGTTCTGTCTCCTGCAGAACTCATTTTCCCATTTCATTTCTACCTATTATTCATTCTCCGAATCCAAAACACAAACCAAGGACTAGTAGTTTTGTTGAGCAAGAAACTAAAAAACGTATTAAACGTACATTGGAGGTTTATTTACAAAAACACTTTGCATGTAACATTTAGGCAACTTTTACTGCTGTTTGAGCATCACTTCATAAAGACATTTGAAAAGGGTGAGTGTGACAGGTGTGTGTGTGTGTGTGTGTGTGTGTGTGTGTGTGTGTGTGTGACAGGTGAGTGTGACAGGAGTGTGTGTGAGTGTGTGTGTGTGTGTGTGACAGTTGAGTGTGTGTGTGTGTGTGACAGGTGAGTGTGACAGGAGTGTGTGTGACAGTTGAGTGTGTGTGTGTGTGCGCGTGTGTGTGTGTGTGACAGGAGTGTGTGTGACAGGAGTGTGTGTGACAGGTGTGTGTGTGTGTGTGTGACAGGTGTGTTAATGTAGGCCTTGTAATTTATTCACCAGCACCTACGATGGTATGATCTTGCTTGAAGTGAATATATCTGCATTTTCCTTGTTGTTCGGAGTTTGATTCTTCATGGTTTCCGTTTGGACTTCTGCGATGGTGTCCGGTTCGGGGTCCCCAACAGAACCCTGGACAGGCTCCAGTATGTTCCAAACTGCTGCTAGGGTCCTCACACACACAAAGCCGTGGCAGCACATCACTCCCACCCTCATCCACCTCCACTGGCTGCCGGTCAAGTCCCGCATCACCTACAAAGTCCTCCTCCTTACCTGCAAGTCCCTCCATGCCCCCCAGTACCTATCACATGTCACTTGTTAGTCGCTTTTATCCACAGCGACTCACATACTCAATACTGAGGGCAATCCCCACAGGAGCACTTTGGGGGGACACAACGACATGCTGACTGCAGTGGGGTTTGAACCTGTGACCATCTGATCCCCAGACCAAGGCTCTATCCACACCTATCGGACCTCCTCCGCCCGCATGCCCCACCCCGGAACCTGCGGTCCTCAGACTCTGGCCTGCTCACCGCCCCCCGCACCAACCTGCGACCCTTCGGGGACAGAGCCTTCAGTGTGGCAGCCCCCACCCTCTGGAACGCTCTCCCTGCGGAGATCCCCAACACCCCCACGCTCGACGCCTTCAAAGGACCCTCAAGACCCGTCTGTTCACCAAGGCCTTTGGCCCCTAATCTATCTGTTGTTTTGTCTGACTGCCTTTTGTTTTGTTATGTTTGCTTTGCCCTGTTCTTCTTTGTAAAGCGACCTTGGGTCTCATGGAAGGCGCTATATAAATCCAAGCTATTATTGTTATTATTGTTATTATAAGAGTCTTTGGATAAAAGCGTCAGCAAATGAAATGTAATGTAAACCGTTGTATCCACTGCTGGATTTTGAAGAACTGCACAAACAACGACGTCCAATGAACACACTGGAAACACGCTGCTCCAAAAACAAGTTAAACAATATTGAAAAGAAGCTGTTTTCACTTGAAATAAGAGCAAAAATCTGCCAATAGAACAAGTGGACATGTGCTTGTGAGATTTCTTGAAATAAGAAGTGATATTTAGAAAAATCAGATCTTGTAATTAGCAGGAGAACTCATTACATTACTTCACATTTAGCTGAGGCTTTTATCCAGAGAGACTTACAATAAGTGCGTTCGACCAAGAAGATACAAACTTGAAGAAAACAGAATCATAAAGTACATCAGGTTTCATAGAGCCAAACATTTCAAGTGCTACTCAGCTGGCTTTAGATAAGCCAGTCCTTTATTAGTATATAAGTGCTTTGTTAATAGTTCTATTGCTCGAAGTGGAGTCGAAAGAGATGAGTTTTCAGTCTGCGCATTCTGAACTGTATTTGACCAGAAACAGGAAATGTTGTTTCCTCTAATGCTCAAAAGTGTTCTGTTTTCTCATGTTGGTGATTTTCTAATAATTATGTAAAAAACGATGTTTCCTCTGAGATACGACTCAAAATAAGATGTTTTGACTGAACAAGATGAGGCATTGAGAACAAGAGCCTATATCTCACTGCAGTGTTACTCCTGAGGTTATGATGTCTTATATCAGGTGGAGAGACATATTCTGACTATCTGGCAAGATTTGGAGTTTTTGAAGTGCAGCATCAGAACGTGCTGTTGATTGGTTATTTCATTTCTGTGACTCTACAAAGACATCGAACTGGAGAACTGTGTCTCCTTGCGAGTCACAGTTGAAGTCCCTGCAGTGCATCGTGTGTCAGTCCCTCTCGGTAATGTCTGCAAAATGGGATTTAAAAGCTTCCTTTGTTATTCCACTTCCCCCGGCTAACGACGCGTCAGAGTCTCAGAGCTGGCTGTTCAGCTGCTGACGGAAACACGTGTGCACTCAGGCGCTCTGAAACCCACTCACCTGTCATTTAACGAGCTACGAGCGGCAACCAGTAGTTACACCGCCCGGAAAGATGCTCAGTCCCAGCCTTAATGTTGCGTAAAACATTTATTTCTATTTCAGAATGCTCAAATTAACATTTGTGCACTAACATAGGAACATTTATTATGCGTGTTCATGATCTTTAAACGTAATTCTCCAACACAGGAACATGCGTGGCACTGAACAACACAACGAACATTAAAGCAGAAAAATAAACATCGTCTTTTTTCTGTAGGTTTTTATACACACAGCTGGCGGATGTGGGCACACTTCACCAGCTGTCACTTCACCAGCTGTCACTTCACCAGCTGTCACTTGACCAGCTGTCACTTCACCAGCTGTCACTTCGAACTTCAAAAACACACGAGTCACTCTGCATTGGTTCATCAACCCAGTCTCACGGCATTTCGTGTTATAGTCACGAAATAATCTATATTTCTATTGATTCGTGTTCACCAACAGCAACTGCGTCTTTTTGTCCGGTCGGGTCGTGGAAGACCGGAATATCAAGCCACGATTATTGATTTTATTTTAAATCGTATGATGTCGGAGTTTTTTTGTCGTCTGTGAGGAAAAGAAATGTCTCAGAGCCTCAGAATACTGACATCTGTATTTTTTTAATATTTTTTCCTTCTAATTTGTTATTATTTGGTTCAGGCACGAAACACACTACCAATATAAATACATTGCTTTTAAAATCGTTCTGTGTGACACGAAGAAAATGGGGAAATCGTGTTGGTGAACACGAATCAATAGATTCATTTTGTGACTATAACACGAAATGCCGTGAGAACATGCGTACAATCCAACATGGAGATGTAAGTCTACCATCTGCTCTTGAACTCATGAGCGGGTCGTATAAAGGATTTCTGATTCTGATCAATTATTGGCAAATTAAAAACCCAAAAGGTTTGTTCAAAATGTTCTGTCGTTATTAAAGTCAGGAGTCCAATCACCAACATGTCATTCATTTCAACCAGAGACTGTTGTCTTTTCATAAAAACAGTTTTCAAGGCCATTCACTTTGTTCTGTCTCCTGCAGAAGTCATTTTCCCATTTCATTTCTACCTATTATTCATTCTCTGAATCCAAAACACAATATCTTTCTAAGACAAACCAAGGACTAGTAGTTTTGTTGAGCAAGAAAGCACAGAACACACGTTGGCAGCAGGATCACTGGATGATGTGGCTTATCGTCGATGCAACATGTTTCCGGCGGAAAAAGAACATGAAGAAATGTAAAATATCTCCATCTCCAAACGTACAATCCAAGATAAATGGAGACTTGAGTCGATCATAGTGACCGACTGATTACTGGTTTTGAATTGATGCTGAGCTGCTGTGTTCCCTCACAAACCACAGCAGCTCAGCATCCAGCAGTGTCCTGGCAGAGTGCCTTTGACCTTGCTCGCGCTCCGATGCTCCGGTGTGTACCGCAGTATCAAAGGTCACAGAAGCCATCAGGAGGACATTGTCCACAGAAAGCAGAGATACAATCCTGAGGTCCGTCTACTTCTCTACCAAAATACATTTCAATCAATACATTTCATACAAGAGACTTACAACGCCACGTGGTAAACAATGTGATCAGTTTAAGACAAAAACAACAAAACAGCAACTTGAGAATGTCTAGATTTGAGTTTTGAGTTGTTGTTTTTGTAAAAGCTACGGACGTAACGTGAAATGAGTGAGATAACGTTTTCAGGACAAGGACATCTGTCTCCTGAGTCCTTCACTGTTACTTGTTATTATACTACGTAGCTTTCACTAATGGTCGCTGGATGAACGATGTCTTTTAGTTTAGAAATAGACATGACAGTGAAAGCCTGATCTTACTTACTTCTGACTTCCTGTTGAGAGTATTGACACCACCTGCAGACTGGATCGGCAAACAGAAACTACAACAGGACCTTTGAGATAAACCTGGTGAACTCAGAGACTCTCAGAGCAACAAACCAAACATTTACCGTGAACAAATGTTCCTCCTTAGAGGGAGATCTTTTGGTATGCAACCATTTGGGTCGTTTTTTAACTGCTAAGCATTCAATTCATCTCCAAAAGAATATCCGGAGCGAGTCCATCCTGTAACCCTCCGACGGTCCCAATCGTTCTCCGAATTCTTAGGTCGGAACCAGGACTTGCTGATGAAGAGGTTTCTCTGTGTCTCACCTTCTGCATGACGAGGCGCTGCTCTCTGTGGATCAATGCAATGTCTCTGAGTGGAAGAAGATGCTTTGTGGACTACTCACTGAGCCCAGGAACAGAGAGTCAAGCTGTCCCAGTAGCCGCTGTGCTAACCATGCTTCCTTAAGGACTCCGCAGAGACCTATCCCTGCAGATGAACCTCCTCCAACACCTTTCATAACACCTACACCTCTGGCTGTAGAAAGTGCTTTCAGTTTCCCCGTGATGTGTGAGCTAGTATTTCCAAGAGGCACTTTTTGTTTGGTTGCCAAGTTTGAGGATGACGATGATGAAGTCCGTACGATCGTGAACTCCTCTAGATGAAGTACATCTTGACTCACAGAGCCACTTCCTGTCTGTTGGTGTTCCCATTGGTTGCCAGGGTGATGATGGCGGTGGTGGGAAGGGTTTTCTTGATGGAGGTGAGGCGGATGTGCGAGGTGCTGTGCATGTAGCTGGCCTGGCGCTCGGGGCGGGGACTTCGCCCACATCGCAGCTGACTGGAGAGGAAGAGGAGGAAGAAGAAGAAGAAGAAGTTAAAGGTCATCTATTCTGCAAAATCCACTTCTCCATGTCTCTTCTACATCAACATGTGTCCCCTCTTCTACATCAACATGTGTCCCCTCTTCTACATCAACATGTGTCCCCTCTTCTACATCAACATGTGTCCCCTCTTCTACATCAACATGTGTCCCCTCTGTGTAAAGAGACTCTCTCTTCACACAGAGGGGACACATGTCTCTTCTACATCAACATGTGTCCCCAGGGCCGCCTTAATGCACGGGCTGACCTGGGCTGAAGCCCAGGGGCCTACGGAGATCGGGGGCCTATGATGAGCAAATAAAAAATAAAAAAATTATTTCGGGTCTTTTATTTTAAATAAACAAAGTCTTGGCTTTCAGAATATGAAACTTTTATTTCCAAACTCTCACGATAAATACATGTTTGAAGCTTGTAAAGGGAAGAAGACAGCTCTCACTCACTCTGCTCTTCCTCAGCGCCGCCCCCCCTCCCTCCGCTGAAATTATGAATGTAAGAGTATAGTAATCATAGATAACACGGCAGGGTCCGTTACAGTTTGTTTTCATCTGATTTCAAATAAACAAAGTCTTGGCTTTCAGAATATTAAACTTGTTTCGGCAAATTCAGAAGATAAATACAACTTTGAAGCTTCGGCATAATTACAAGCGGAGAACGGAGTAACTTGACGTCACAGCAGGCAAAACAACAGCCGGTGTTTCTCCTGAGGGTTTTCCCCGGGAAACACTCAGGAGAAACACAAACACACACACGTACACACACACACACACACACACGTACACACACACACACACGTACACACACACACACACACACACACTCGTGAGCTTCCCCCAGACCAGTAATCCAAACGAAAATATCTTCCCTCCGTAGTATTTTGATCATTTGCTCCGCTAATCAATCAAATCGATGGATTCCAGAGATGACTCCGAAACAGTCCGTGGGCTCCACTTAACAGCCAATCAGAATGAGAATATGTTTCACATGTGACTTATTCAAATTGCGAGTGATTGAGTGACAGATGAAGGTTGTTTAGGAGAAAATGTCGGAGAAGAAAAAGTTTGAGAGTGCCGCTAGGAAAAGGAAATTGTTGAGGGAAAAGGAGTTTCGAGACAAGCAGCTATTACAAAACATGCCGAAGCTTACAGGTTATTTTAAACCTGTAGGCCAGGATGAGGAGGAAGGACAGATGAGTTCTGTACCGAGCGGCAGCGGGGCCTCGGAGCCAAGTAGGCCGTCTGGTTCTGATAGCGATGGAGAGGAAAAACAGACAGGAGGGACATTATCTGTTGGAGGAGATGGAGAGGACGACGAGGAGTTGCTACGTGGAGGGGAGCCAACGGCAACCGGACAGATACATGAGGGAGGCTCGATACGTCACTCATCTGGAGGAGAGGACCAGGCGCGTAGAGCAGAGTGGAGAAGTGTGATCACAGAGCCTGCCGAGGAAGTGACTTTGATTTGTTGTTTAAATAGTGGGCCTACAAAAACTATCAGCCCCAGGGCCTGATGGCAGGTTAGGGCGGGCTTGTGTGTCCCCTCTTTTTCATGTCTCTTCTACATCAACATGTGTCCCCTCTTCTTCATGTCTCTTCTACATCAATGTGTGCCCACTCTTTTTCATGTCTCTTCTACATCAACATGTGTCCCCTCTTCTTCATGTCTCTTCTACATCAACATGTGTCCCCTCTTCCTCATGTCTCTTCTACATCAACATGTGTCCCCTCTTCTTCATGTCTCTGCTACATCAACATGTGTCCCCTCTTCTTCATGTCTCTTCTACATCAACATGTGTCCCCTCTTCCTCATGTCTCTTCTACATCAACATGTGTCCCCTCTTCTTCATGTCTCTTCTACATCAACATGTGTCCCCTCTTCCTCATGTCTCTTCTACATCAACATGTGTCCCCTCTTCTTCATGTCTCTTCTACATCAACATGTGTCCCCTCTTCCTCATGTCTCTTCTACATCAACATGTGTCCCCTCTTCTTCATGTCTCTTCTACATCAACATGTGTCCCCTCTTCTTCATGTCTCTTCTACATCAACATGTGTCCCCACTTCCTCATGTCTCTTCTACATCAACATGTGTCCCCTCTTCTTCATGTCTCTTCTACATCAACATGTGTCCCCTCTTCTTCATGTCTCTTCTACATCAACATGTGTCCCCTCTTCTTCATGTCTCTTCTACATCAACATGTGTCCCCACTTCTTCATGTCTCTTCAACATGTGTCCCCTCTTCTTCATGTCTCCTCTACATCAACATGTGTCCACTCTTCTTCATGTCTCTTCTACATCAACATGTGTCCCCTCTTCTTCATGTCTCTTCTCCATCAACATGTGTCCCCTCTTCTTCATGTCTCTTCTACATCAACATGTGTCCCCTCTTCTTCATGTCTCTTCTACATTAACATGTGTCCCCTCTTCTTCATGTCTCTTCTACATCAACATGTGTCTCCTCTTCTTCATGTCTCCTCTACATCAACATGTGTCCACTCTTCTTCATGTCTCTTCTACATCAACATGTGTCCCCTCTTCTTCATGTCTCCTCTACATCAACATGTGTCCACTCTTCTTCATGTCTCTTCTACATCAACATGTGTCCCCTCTTCTTCATGTCTCTTCTCCATCAACATGTGTCCCCTCTTCTTCATGTCTCTTCTACATCAACATGTGTCCCCTCTTCTTCATGTCTCTTCTACATCAATATGTGTCCCCACTTCTTCATGTCTCTTCTACATCAACATGTGTCCACTCTTCTTCATGTCTCTTCTACATCAACATGTGTCCCCTCTTCTTCATGTCTCTTCTACATCAACATGTGTCCCCTCTTCTTCATGTCTCTTCTACATCAACATGTGTCCCCACTTCTTCATGTCTCTTCTACATCAACATGTATCCCCTCTTCTTCATGTCTCTTCTACATCAACATGTGTCCCCTCTTCTTCATGTCTCTTCTACATCAACATGTGTCCACTCTTCTTCATGTCTCTTCTACATCAACATGTGTCCCCTCTTCTTCATGTCTCTTCTACATCAACATGTGTCCCCTCTTCTTCATGTCTCTTCGACATCAACATGTGTCCCCTCTTCTTCATGTCTCTTCTACATCAACATGTGTCCCCTCTTCTCCATGTCTCTTCTACATCAACATGTGTCCCCTCTTCTTCATGTCTCTTCTACATCAACATGTGTCCCCTCTTCTTCATGTCTCTTCTACATCAACATGTGTCCCCACTTCCTCATGTCTCTTCTACATCAACATGTGTCCCCTCTTCTTCATGTCTCTTCTACATCAACATGTGTCCCCTCTTCTTCATGTCTCTTCTACATCAACATGTGTCCCCTCTTCTTCATGTCTCTTCTACATCAACATGTGTCCCCACTTCTTCATGTCTCTTCAACATCAACATGTGTCCCCTCTTCTTCATGTCTCTTCTACATCAACATGTGTCCCCTCTTCTTCATGTCTCTTCTCCATCAACATGTGTCCCCTCTTCTTCATGTCTCTTCTACATCAACATGTGTCCCCTCTTCTTCATGTCGCTTCTACATCAACATGTGTCCCCTCTTCTTCATGTCTCTTCTACATCAACATGTGTCCCCTCTTCTTCATGTCTCCTCTACATCAACATGTGTCCACTCTTCTTCATGTCTCTTCTACATCAACATGTGTCCCCTCTTCTTCATGTCTCCTCTACATCAACATGTGTCCCCTCTTCTTCATGTCTCTTCTACATCAACATGTGTCCCCTCTTCTTCATGTCTCTTCTACATCAACATGTGTCCCCACTTCCTCATGTCTCTTCTACATCAACATGTGTCCCCTCTTCTTCATGTCTCTTCTACATCAACATGTGTCCCCTCTTCTTCATGTCTCTTCTACATCAACATGTGTCCCCTCTTCTTCATGTCTCTTCTACATCAACATGTGTCCCCACTTCTTCATGTCTCTTCAACATCAACATGTGTCCCCTCTTCTTCATGTCTCTTCTCCATCAACATGTGTCCACTCTTCTTCATGTCTCTTCTACATCAACATGTGTCCCCTCTTCTTCATGTCGCTTCTACATCAACATGTGTCCCCTCTTCTTCATGTCTCTTCTACATCAACATGTGTCCCCTCTTCTTCATGTCTCCTCTACATCAACATGTGTCCACTCTTCTTCATGTCTCTTCTACATCAACATGTGTCCCCTCTTCTTCATGTCTCCTCTACATCAACATGTGTCCACTCTTCTTCATGTCTCTTCTACATCAACATGTGTCCCCTCTTCTTCATGTCTCTTCTCCATCAACATGTGTCCCCTCTTCTTCATGTCTCTTCTACATCAACATGTGTCCCCTCTTCTTCATGTCTCTTCTACATCAATATGTGTCCCCACTTCTTCATGTCTCTTCTACATCAACATGTGTCCACTCTTCTTCATGTCTCTTCTACATCAACATGTGTCCCCTCTTCTTCATGTCTCTTCTACATCAACATGTGTCCCCTCTTCTTCATGTCTCTTCTACATCAACATGTGTCCCCACTTCTTCATGTCTCTTCTACATCAACATGTATCCCCTCTTCTTCATGTCTCTTCTACATCAACATGTGTCCCCTCTTCTTCATGTCTCTTCTACATCAACATGTGTCCCCACTTCTTCATGTCTCTTCTACATCAACATGTGTCCCCTCTTCTTCATGTCTCTTCTACATCAACATGTGTCCCCTCTTCTTCATGTCTCTTCTACATCAACATGTGTCCCCTCTTCTTCATGTCTCTTCTACATCAACATGTGTCCCCACTTCTTCATGTCTCTTCTACATCAACATGTGTCCCCTCTTCTTCATGTCTCTTCTCCATCAACATGTGTCCCCTCTTCTTCATGTCTCTTCTACATCAACATGTGTCCCCACTTCTTCATGTCTCTTCTACATCAACATGTGTCCCCTCTTCTTCATGTCTCTTCTCCATCAACATGTGTCCCCTCTTCTTCATGTCTCTTCTACATCAACATGTGTCCCCTCTTCTTCATGTCTCCTCTACATCAACATGTGTCCACTCTTCTTCATGTCTCTTCTACATCAACATGTGTCCCCTCTTCTTCATGTCTCTTCTACATCAACATGTGTCCACTCTTCTTCATGTCTCTTCTACATCAACATGTGTCCCCTCTTCTTCATGTCTCTTCTACATCAACATGTGTCCCCTCTTCTTCATGTCTCTTCGACATCAACATGTGTCCCCTCTTCTTCATGTCTCTTCTACATCAACATGTGTCCCCTCTTCTCCATGTCTCTTCTACATCAACATGTGTCCCCTCTTCTTCATGTCTCTTCTACATCAACATGTGTCCCCTCTTCTTCATGTCTCTTCTACATCAACATGTGTCCCCTCTTCTTCATGTCTCTTCTACATCAACATGTGTCCCCTCTTCTTCATGTCTCTTCTACATCAACATGTGTCCCCTCTTCTTCATGTCTCTTCTACATCAACATGTGTCCCCTCTTCTTCATGTCTCTTCTACATCAACATGTGTCCCCTCTTCTTCATGTCTCTTCTACATCAATATGTGTCCCCACTTCTTCATGTCTCTTCTACATCAACATGTGTCCACTCTTCTTCATGTCTCTTCTACATCAACATGTGTCCACTCTTCTTCATGTCTCTTCTACATCAACATGTGTCCCCTCTTCTCCATGTCTCTTCTACATCAACATATTTCACGTATATATGATATTTAGGCTCGCTGGTCTCATCGTACAACGGCAATGAGAAAAGCACCAGGGGAGGCAGCCACAACCTCTGCCGCACTGAAGGGGGCGCAAGTGAGCCCACAGGTTCTTGTTGCTACTGTTATTCTACGCAGAGACGGTAGACGCAAACAACAAGCTAGACTTTTGAAACTAGAGGAAGATAAGGAGGACTTTTACAAAACAGTAATAGAGATTGTTGTCCAGAAGGAGAGCATGGACTTCATCTTCAAGTCAAGGTGAGACCACATTTGTAATGAAAATGGGATCTTACTAAGAAAGAACAATGTTTAAATGAATCGAAGCATCAGACTAAAAAAGCTTTTGAGAATAACCGAATATTTCGATTAAGGTCAAAATATAATATTTGTAAATCTGACTCTGAAAGAGTAAGTGCCTCAGCAGCCGTGAACCTCACCGCACGTCACTGCTCATTACAAATAGTTTTGTTAAATTCCAAACCAGATTGAACTGTTGCTGTTGTTAGTATTTGGTTCTGTGCATGCTGCTCATCATGGGCATCTTCCTCCAGGAGAAATGCTGCACAGCAACTCAAAACAAGAGAGAAGAGAAAGGAGGAAAACTAAATGTTCTTCATTTACAGTTTCCTTTGTCTAACCTGAGTCTTTCATTTCAATCAAGCATGGATTTACTTTGTTCCAACACTTTGGTTCTTCAAAAGAAAATGACTTTCAAATGCGCGGCATCGAAAAAAGTTGTAATTACATTTTTTATTTAGAAGAAGAAAAACAAATCTGTTTTATCAATTTTTCTACAGTCCTTATTTTGGCTTTGTTGAGTAAGAGACATATTATGTAGATGAGGACGAAGCCAGAGACTGAGATGCTCATGTGTGTAACGTAGAAATTAAAAAGCCACTTATCTAGAAAAAGACAGAGAGAGCGGCTCATCTGGGACACTTTCTTTAGTCTTCTTTTATTGTATGTACACAGAAAGTCTAAATCTTGCCCAGTATATTAGTCTAATGTCTCGTCAGAATGTGTCTCTCCACCTGATATGAGACACAATAACTTCAGAAGTGACTCTGCAGTGAGATATAGGCTCTTGATGCATCATCTTGTTAGGTCAAAACATCTTACTTTGAGTCGTATCTCAGATGAAACACATATTCTTTACATGTTTATTAGAAAATCACCAGCTAACATCAGGAAACAGAAAACCTTTGAGCGTTTGGGGCTTATTCTGTAACACAGCATTTCCTGATTCTGGTGAAATCTAGTTCAAAATGAGTTCTCCAGATAATTACAACATCAGATTTATCTAAATATCCCTTCTTAGTTCAAGAAACCTTACCAAGCTAATGTTCACTTCTATTGGCAGATTTGTGTTCTTATTTCAAGGAAGTGGTCTTTGCAGCAAACTCCCAAAGACTCAATCAAAAACGTTAAAGTGGAAAAGGTGAAGGCTTAACATTTCCTCACACTTGAATATTAACATTTGTCCTTGTGAATAATGAGAAATGAACACGAGGATAGGTGAGTTATGGCGCCTGCTTCGTTCTGTTTGAATTGCTTCCCCATTTCCAGATATCTCTCTGCTGTCAGGAGTCAGGATGAACCCAAATCTCCCCCTAAAGAAAGCCCGTCTCACTGCCACAGGTTCAGGAGGAAGTGTGAGTTCTGAAGGGGGTTTCCATCGTGCGGAGGGAATCGTAATGTTTCGTGGAAGTGGGAGAACTCAGAAGGAGGTTTAGAAAAACACGAAGCCATGATTACTCCATCATCGTCGGGTTTACGGAGAAAATGGAAGTACTCGACGTCTGTTTCTATCAATCTCTTTCAGACTCTTACAAATGTTCCTGCCGGGAACAGTTTTGATTAGTCTGCTGTCGCAATTTCTGCACACAGCCGTCCGCTGCCAGCCTGAGGACATCCATTTATTTGACTCTATGCATTTTATAGTTTCAATCAGTAGAGAAACACAGAACTGTTGAAGCAATAACCCGATGCATATCGTTCTACTACTGAACTGAAAACTGCATGGAATGTGGATGCATAACACACACAACTTGCAAAATCTAAAAATGAGTTTATTATTTTAAGAATTTGGAATCATATCCAGATCTGTAAAGTGCTGTAAATATGTAACCTCAAAGTCATATTTGTATTTCATATATTTGTATATTTTTAAGCTGATTGACTTCAAGTATATATGAGTTTTTGTTGGGGCAGAGCGAGGCCTGTTTTTCAGGTCTCAGGCTCGAAAATGACATTCCCAGAACAAAGGACCATATCTTCTAAAAGGGTTAAATTAATAATCTTTTTTCTCAAAGTAATGATAAACCTGTGAGTTGGATGTAGAAAAGTCAGAATCAATATAGATGTTATTTATTTTAAAGAAAATTCAGATTGAACATAGTTAAAAACTGTAAATTATAGTGTTCGTCCAAAAAATATTTTGTACTTATAGTGAAAACTAACCTTGGATGATGGGTTAGTAGACTGAAAGCTTTAGGAATCCAAAGTACAACATATAATAAATACCCTGTATCAAGATTGATGCAAAACAAGTGATATTTGACCTTTTTAGAGAGATTTAGCAAAAGAAACCTCTTCGGGGGCCATTTGGGTGGATTTCCCATATCTCTGGCCCCCCTTCTTCGATTTTGACATGTGACATCTCTTCCTGATCAGAACATTTCAAAGGGGACACAGCCATGGATATTAACCTATGGATTAACCACACCATCGTTTTTATTGTTTTAATGCCATTGAAGACCAGTTTTGACCAGAGAAAGACCAAGGTAAGCCATGTTAGCGTTTTTGGCTACCTAGCACCACATGTTTTGATGTACGTTTTTGTTATGTTCTCCGCAAATTTGTAATCTTTGAGTGTTGAGGTGGGTACCAATAGATTCTGTGTCTTCTTACGATCATAAACGATGTGTTGGATGTTGTTAGAAATTAAAATCAATGTTATGATAGCATAATGTAGTTTAAACATACCGTCAGTTTAAAATCTGTTTTATACTGAAAAACCAGAAGTTCCCGTGCACAACCAGTGGTTAAGCTTTTATTCTGAAAATCCTTCATCTCCGGTTAGCATTTAGCATGAGGCTAATATACCATTTACTATAGAGGTGAATTTAGCAGCGAAGTGAATATTACATGAAGGTACAGTTTATTTGAGTACGATATTGTTTACAGATGTGAGTAGCATGTGACAACTTCCGGATCGACCGGAAACCTAACTGCTGTGAAGTATTTTTTGGAGTATTGATTACAGCGGTTAGAATGTGTTAAATGAAAAGTCATGAAAGAGTTAAGGAAGAGAAAAGCCGTGTTTAGATATATATTGAATGTACAATGTCTGTATCCTCTGATATGCGAAACAACGGACATTAAGACGTGGAGAGCCGCCCGCTGGGAGGAGCCAGCAGAGGATATATAAACGCCGGGACCTGGGGGGCTCGGCCTCTTTCTACACCGGCCAAACTCAGAGAAACAGCTGTTTTCCTCTCGAACAGTATTCTGCTTGTAACATTACCGCGCCTTTCTTTTTAATTAAAGTACCAATTTGACACCATCTCAGAGACTCCATTTAGTCTCCTTTTAAGCTTCTCTCCTGGAGGCGAGAATAACCAACACAACATAACAATGTGCACCTAGGATAAGTAATAAGGGAGCTAGGAGTGATTTTCGGTGCAATAATAGGTTAGCATTTTTCGCTCTGGGCTAATTCAGAGGGTTAGTGTTAGCATTGTTTTTTTTTTGTTTTTTTTTAATTAAAAAGATCAGTTAAATATTTTTTTTCCCGTTATATGGATATAAAATATTCATAGTTTATTAAATATTAAGGTTCCTTAGACGTTGTTTCCTGCAAATGATGCGATTTCGGCCCCTGAACCGGGTCCGTGGGGCTTAACAGGTTAGCACATTGGCATCAGCTGTTTGATGCATAATTCAAAACCACTGGCTCATCATCAGCTGTTTGAACCCCAGCTGACAACCAGTGGCCTTTGTGTTATCATTTCTAATCATTGACTTAATCAGGATCTGTATGGGTTTGTTAAAGAACAATTATATAAAGGTCCCCTATAATGGGGGCATTTAAAACAATTATTTTGTCAGTTTCAAATCTTGTTTTTTCAGGTTTCAATTTTTTTTGTATGAAAGCGGAAAAAAAAGATCTGAAAGTGAAAAAAAATTGAAACCTGAAAAAACAAGATTTGAAACTGAAACAATGATTGTTTTGAATCTGAAAACGTAAAATCTGCAACGGAAAAAAATAATATTCAACCTGAACAATTATTTCAAATACTTATTTTTAGTTTGAATACATCATTGTATGTTGCATCTTCTCAGCTCTGATCTGACTCGGTGTCCCACCTGTTGAAGTGCCTTCTGAAGCTCTCGCTGAGCAGGTAGAGGGCGAAGGGGTTGACGCAGGACGAGGAGAAGCTGAGGACTCTGGAGAGCAGCGTGACGACCATGTGAGCCACAGACAGGTCCATCTGCTGGTAGTGGAACGAGCGGTACATGTAGAGAACGTGGTTGGGGAACCAGCAGAGGGCGAACAGGCCCACGAACACCAGCACGATCTTCGCCAGGCGCTTCCTCGTCTCCATCTGCACGCCACCAAACAAAGAGAAGCAGTCAGAGGGGGTGGAGATACAGATGAATGTTTATGGATGTTCTTTACAGAGTTCAGGAATTCGGTTTGTTCCTTTAAATTAGTTTTGTATGTTGCATTTGAATCCCATTGTGTCACGTTCCTGACACCGAATGCCTCTCACTGCGGCAGAACGTTGGTCTGACTCTTAAAAACTACACTTCTTTGAAAGATATTCCCCGTCGTATACCAAAGTTAGTTTTAGGAGACAGGGTTGATGTTAACAGATCTGGACACAACATGTCTGATCCTGGAGTTGCAGAAGCCTCGAGGGAAGATGTCAGGGAAGATAAAGCGGTCAACACACACGTCTAGTTTGGAAGTCATGCAGGTGGAAAGCCGATCAGATCTCTGCACTGCAGCTTCAGCATCCATAACACATGGTGTGGGGATCGTTAAAAGCACGATGCAAAGCACAAGAACACATGCGGGTTAAAAGCAATCATTTTACACTTGTCTAAAGGGGTGCAATGTAATCACACTGGAGATGTGGTCCACCGGGAGAAGGATGCTAAAAGCCTCATGATGAAATGGACAGACGGAGGAAATGGATGTGAAGTCATGTTTTAAAAGGAGAGCTTCAGTTTGACCTTGTCAGGCGGCCGCTCGGAGACTCAGAGACGAACGCAGAAGGTCAATTCTGTCTCTCGTGTGCTCAGGTCGCACAGCGGGAAGATGTCAGCAGTGTTTCTCAGAGAGCTTTCAGTGTTCCTGCAGACCTGCTGAACTCCTGAGTCAAGGTTCAAGGTTTCATGCTCATTGTACATCAGCTACGAAATGTCACTGAAAACCTGAGGTCACAGGCTCCTCCCACAGAACACAATGCAATAGATACAATAGAAATAGAATAGAAGAGAAATAGTAGTAATCCTGATGATAGACTGGAGCAGAGAGCAGGAGGAAATACCCAGGGTGCGGACGACTGCTTTGAAATAAAGTCAATTACAAAAAAACTGAGATAAATATCTGAATTTTTGGATTGCTGCAAAAACCCAACATTCAACAAGTTGCTCCTTAAATCTGAGGAATGGAAAACAGCATCAACGCTCCGTCCCAGCTGTGTGCGTCACTCTTTAGTGTCCCCTGGTCTCCAGCTGTGTGCGTCACTCTTTAGTGTCCCCTGGTCTCCCAGCTGTGTGCGTCACTCTTTAGTGTCCCCTGGTCTCCCAGCTGTGTGCATCACTCTTTAGTGTCCCCTGGTCTCCAGCTGTGTGCGTCACTCTTTAGTGTCCCCTGGTCTCCCAGCTGTGTGCGTCACTCTTTAGTGTCCCCTGGTCTCCCAGCTGTGTGCATCACTCTTTAGTGTCCCCTGGTCTCCAGCTGTGTGCGTCACTCTTTAGTGTCCCCTGGTCTCCCAGCTGTGTGCGTCACTCTTTAGTGTCCCCTGGTCTCCCAGCTGTGTGCGTCACTCTTTAGTGTCCCCTGGTCTCCCAGCTGTGTGCGTCACTCTTTAGTGTCTCCTGGTCTCCCACTCTTTAATGTGTATAGAGTTAAATCGAACGGACTTGTTTGTGCAGATGTGAGCGTCCTTAACAACGGTCAATAAGTCCTTGACAGCGGTCTGTCTGTTCTGGATTAACAACGTGTCACGTGTTCTGAATTGACCAATCAGAATCGAGTATTCAACTAAACCATGTAATAAATACAGTTAAATAGCAATAAAATACAAATGAAATAAAGCAGTACTTTACATGGAAATAGAATGAATGAATGAATAGTGCTGTACAGCGATATCATACTTTACTTCAACCATCTCTGTGTTTTTATTGATTCCTCTTCGTCTCATTCTTTAATGTTTTGAGTGTTACGTCGGATCCACGACACCATCATGCACCGCCATCAAACAAGCTTTTAATCCACTCCTTTGATCTCCTACCGTTTGAAATGATAACGAAGCTTCTTCAAAGGCTCGACTTTATTGGAAAAAGATGAAACATGATCCACTCGTGAAAAGAGAGTCTGCGTTAGAAGAGAGATATATCTGTGATGCGTTCACTGACCCTGACCTGAATAGGGTATAAAGAACGGTGCCTGTTTACGGTGATCATCGGTAGAGACATCTTTTCTGCGCAGAAGTCTCATTTCACCTCCTAAAAACACATTTTCAGAGACTGTGTTGGTTTTAAAGGGGAACAGATTGACACTAATAGACAAAGATGATCAGCTGCAGAGAGGTGAAACACACCGGTGGTGCGTTCAGGGATTAAAGTGAATGGGAGGGTGAAGTGTGTTCTGGGAAATGTCTTTGTCATGGCAAGAAGATGTTAAGTGTGTGTGAGTGTGTGATAAGGAGTGCTGCTGTGAGTCATGAACAAGTGAAGGTCAGCATACTTCAGGACGACAGGAGGAACATATAAAGACCATGTGACTCGCTGATGTGCTGTAAACACCTCTGATTGGTTTGTGCGTGTGACACAGAGCCAGTGTGCTTGGTGAAGTGGAACCACAGTGAAGAGGTAAAACGCTGAGCCATGTAACAGGCTTTTGGAATTGCTTTTGCTCCATCAACGTAATAATGGGTCATTAAGTGTTATAATTGATTGGCTCTCGGTCTGGAAGTGTCAGTCTTCCCAATCATTTTGTTCCACACAAAAGGATTCTCACACTTTGAGATTACCCTGAGGTTGAATTGTAATACATGCTGATCCTCATTAGGTCGATGTTTTCAGTTCTATTGTTATACCTGCAGATCTAATCCCAACCACGTCTTTAATCCTCTTGCTTTTCCAGATGTTCTTACGTGCTTTCAATTGAACACGGACGCTCAACCATCAGTTTAATGCATTGATGCAAGTATTGATACTCTGAATACTATGATTATAATACTAATTGTGAAGGAATACTGGGAGAATACACTCACATAACACACACACACACACACACACACACACACACACACACACACACACACACACACACACACACACACACACACACACACACACCCTCGCCATTTTTCCTTTTGAATTTGCAATAAGCGGAACCAGAGGAAATGAAAAAGTGTCGCGTTCATTCACAGACATAACTCTGAAAGGTGTCAGGACCTTTTATCTCAATGTGAGCACACACACACACACACACACACAAACACACAAACACACACACACACACACACACACACACAAACACACAAACACACACACACACACACACACAAACACACACACATACACACACAAACTCGTGTTGCTCGATGGTTTTGTTTTTTGTCTTTCCTTTTGTCGAGGTCTCATGAATATACATGAAGTATTTTCAGTGTTTGTTTATCTGACGCAGACAAACAGGAAGTGTGCTTTGTATTTGTTGTTGCATTTTAGAAAATAAATGTACATTTTAAAGACTAGTATACTGACTATATTTAGTCAGCAGGATAATATCCACATTTTAACACCAAATAGCTAACGTTAGGCTCTAAAGGAACTACAGCACGGTCACATGACTTCACGTCACCACCGCTAAGCTAAAGGAGGCTAATGTTGGGCTATAAAGGAACTACAGCACGGTCACATGACTTCACATCACCACCGCTAAGCTAAAGGAGGCTAATGTTGGGCTATAAAGGAACTACAGCACGGTCACATGACTTCACGTCACCACCGCTAAGCTAAAGGAGGCTAATGTTGGGCTATAGAGGGACTACAGCACGGTCACATGACTTCACGTCTCCACCGCTAAGCTAAAGGAGGCTAATGTTGGGCTATAAAGGAACTACAGCACGGTCACATGACTTCACATCACCACCGCTAAGCTAAAGGAGGCTAATGTTGGGCTATAAAGGAACTACAGCACGGTCACATGACTTCACGTCACCACCGCTAAGCTAAAGGTGGCTAATGGGCTATAAAGGAACTACAGCACAGTCACATGACTTCACGTCACCACCGCTAAGCTAAAGGAGGCTAAGGTTGGGCTATAAAGGAACTACAGCACGGTCACATGACTTCACGTCACCACCGCTAAGCTAAAGGAGGCTAATGTTGGGCTATAAAGGAACTACAGCACGGTCACATGACTTCACGTCACCACCGCTAAGCTAAAGGAGGCTAAGGTTGGGCTATAAAGGAACTACAGCACGGTCACATGACTTCACGTCACCACCGCTAAGCAAAAGGAGGTTAATGTTGGGCTATAAAGGAACTACAGCACGGTCACATGACTTCACGTCACCACCGCTAAGCTAAAGGAGGCTAATGTTGGGCTATAAAGGAACTACAGCACGGTCACATGACTTCACGTCACCACCGCTAAGCTAAAGGAGGCTAATGTTGGGCTATAAAGGAACTACAGCACGGTCACATGACTTCACGTCACCACCGCTAAGCTAAAGGTGGCTAATGGGCTATAAAGGAACTACAGCACAGTCACATGACTTCACGTCACCACCGCTAAGCTAAAGGTGGCTAATGGGCTATAAAGGAACTACAGCATTATTTAGACTTGTTTGGCTGCTTGTCTACACATTAAAGCCACTTGAAACCAGCCTGATGATTGTCTCTCTGTTAAATATTCCCAACCATCAGCTGCAGAGTGTCTGGTGCTCTTAAAGACATTTCAATGCATCTCTTCTGTTGGTTTATTCAACACACAAAGAGAGAGCCATTATTTCTAGCCTTGAGCCCTTCTCTCACAGGCTAATGTAATACCATGCTTAAGCTTATCATCAAAACCAACAAACAAACAGAAAGGAAAACAAACCGTGGAGCGAAGTTTAATCTGGAAATATGTGCACAAACAACAATAAACACAAAGCAAAACAAATAAATGTCAACGCCTCTCCAGCCTGCGTTTCCAGGGTCCTGCTTTTTCATTTCTCATTGCACATTTTCTGGAAAGATGAACAATGAAGGGAGGTTATGATTCAGAGAAAGCCACGACCCGAGGCGGTTTCTCAGACTTCTCCAGTCAGATTGAAGTGGAATCTGATGTCCTTCAGACTGAACGCTCTGACAATAACAAGTCTTCAAAGGTCCGTCCCGCTACTGAAGGCTGCGTTAGAGTTCAGCTATATAACAAAAAATGTAAGCTAAAAAATGTCAGTAAAAGAACAGGTAGAAAAGGATCGCAATTCATTTGGAGAATATGTGAACAAACGTGATTAACATTTCTGAAAAACAATATGAAATAGTTTGTGAAGAATATGTGTAAAAAATATCCATTACATTTGCAAAAAGGTCTTAAAAAATGTCCATAAATATGTTAAAGGAGCTCAAGTTCAGGTTGATAATTTAGTGGGAATGCCGTTAACAGCATTCCCACTAACTGTTCTTCTACGGACACATTTTTATTATTCCGCCGGTATTTTGGCCCTCTTCTCCTCCCGCATTGAACATCGCAGAAACTCCGTTCAAACATCAAAACGTTCAGCTCGGTCGGGAATCGATGGCTTTTACTTTTCTCATTCATAACTTTCATAATTCCAGAGATACATCCCATAATACATCACATTTTTAACATTGAAGTCAATGGAGGAAATCTTCAACTTCAACAAATTTCCATGCGACTTCAACTGCTAACTGTTCATTCATACTTTCACTCAGAAACCTCATTCCAACTTTCAAATGTTACAAATCTTTCTGACATTATTCGTGTAAAACAACTTTTAAATCTGATTCTTACTTTTAGAGATATTAACATTTGTTCAGACGTTGTTTTAGAGGTTTTCTTCACATTTTAACATTAACTAGAGTGCGTGATGTCACACCTAGAGGGTAAGAAATCTTGAAATGTGCCTTCATATATTTTTTTAAAACTGCCATAATTCCCAAACCCTACATTCCTGAGACATAATTTATATGACAAACGTAGGAAAACATCTCGTAGCTTGAAAAATGACAAATAATTAAGCAAAAATAATTCAACAAAATGCCTCTTGAGGGCATGAAGTGACAAAAACGTTCAACATTCCTCCATTGAAGCCCAGTGTAATTTCAGGCAGATATTTCCTCACGGCAGCAGCCGCACACCTTTAGTTAAACTGCCAAAAAGGCCACATTATTAACCCGAAACTACACAAAAATTACACTTCAGATACTCAACTTCCTTGACATGCTTCACGCTTTGAAATTTCACCGATATCTGTTACGGTTCTTCCACAAAACGTTCACATGTAAGAGGTTTATCTCTCATTCAGAACAATGGAAACCTGTGATCTCTACAGAGCTCGTTAGCTCAACTATAAACACCTGTGTAATGGAACACGATGATGTCATCACTCCAGCTGACATGCAGCAGACTTCAGGTAGCAGTGTGCTAACAGTCCAGCTGACATGCAGCAGACTTCAGGTAGCAGAGTGCTAACAGTCCAGCTGACATGCAGCAGACTTCAGGTAGCAGTGTGCTAACAGTCCAGCTGACATGCAGCAGACTTCAGGTAGCAGTGTGCTAACAGTCCAGCTGACATGCAGCAGACTTCAGGTAGCAGTGTGCTAACAGTCCAGCTGACATGCAGCAGACTCCAGGTAGCAGTGTGCTAACAGTCCAGCTGACATGCAGCAGACTTCAGGTAGCAGTGTGCTAACAGTCCAGCTGACATGCAGCAGACTTCAGGTAGCAGAGTGCTAACAGTCCAGCTGACATGCAGCAGACTTCAGGTAGCAGTGTGCTAACAGTCCAGCTGACATGCAGCAGACTTCAGGTAGCAGTGTGCTAACAGTCCAGCTGACATGCAGCAGACTCCAGGTAGCAGTGTGCTAACAGTCCAGCTGACATGCAGCAGACTCCAGGTAGCAGTGTGCTAACAGTCCAGCTGACATGCAGCAGACTCCAGGTAGCAGAGTGCTAACAGTCCAGCTGACATGCAGCAGACTCCAGGTAGCAGTGTGCTAACAGTCCAGCTGACATGCAGCAGACTCCAGGTAGCAGTGTGCTAACAGTCCAGCTGACATGCAGCAGACTCCAGGTAGCAGAGTGCTAACAGTCCAGCTGACATGCAGCAGACTTCAGGTAGCAGTGTGCTAACAGTCCAGCCGTGAAGACATCTACGGGACAGTTTGGAGAGTTCTTCAAATGCCGTTGCCATGGCAACACAATGCTCGCCTTGAAACACGGTTTTCTCATAGCTTCAGTGAAAATACTCCAAACAGCCCAGAACTTCACAGGTTTGGTAACGATGCAGCCATCAACGCATCTAAGCGTAGTATGGGGTGTCATGAAATGCCGTTGCCATGGCGACAGACCACTCGCCATGAAACACGATGTGGCTGTAAGTCCAATGGACACGGTCCAATCGTCCCCCAATCTTACCTTGTATATCACCGGTCCATGCCTCAACAGCTCTACGCCAAATCTGTGATCTCACCATATGCCGTTTCCATGGAAACGCATCCCTCGCCATAAAACATGATGTCGCTATAAGTCCAATGGACACGGTCCAATCATCCCCCAATCTTCACTTGTATATCACCGGTCCATGCCTCAATAGCTCTACGCAAAATCTGAGATCTCACCATATGCCGTTTCCATGGAAACGCATCCCTCGCCATAAAACATTATGTCGCTATAACTCCTATGAAAATGTTCAAAAAGTGCTCAAACTTCACATGTGTGCTAACAGTCCAGCCTTGAAGACATCTACGGGACAGTTTTGAGATTTCTTCAAATGCCGTTACCATGGCAACAAAGTACTCGCCTTGAAACACGGTTTTCTCATAACTTCAGTGAAAATACTCCAAACAGCCCAAGACTTCACAGGTTTGGTAACGATGCAGCCATCAACGCATCTAAGCGTATTATGGGGATGTCATCAAATGCCGTTGCCATGGCGACAGATCATTCGCCATCAACTTAGTTCAGAAGTTTGCGGTTCAAATATTCTGCTGCTTTTCCAAGCCTTTTTACTTTCTTTTCTTCTCTCATCACACATTCAAGCCCCCAGTGTTCATGTATCATTTCAATCTAAATGATTCACTTTCTTCTTACACATTACATTTCAATCTAAATGATTCACTTTCTTCTTACACATTACATTTCAATCTAAATTATTCACTTTCTTCTTACACATTTCATTTCAATCTAAATTCTTCACTTTCTTCTTACACATTACATTTCAGCATAGCAGTTTAGCGTCAGCTTTTCAGCATAAAGCATTCCCACTAGCAATTTCTTCAGGAATTGCATTCTCTAGTATTATTTAGTGTCTATAAACCTGAACACAAACTGAATGGGTCTCCTTTGAAAAGTCACTAAATAACAAAGAAATCTACAATCTATACAAGCTTTCTCCGATCGGTGATGAGCTTAGGCTTTCCCGCTCTGTGTGTGTGTGTGTGTGTGTGTGTGTGTGTGTGTGTGTGTGTGTGTGTGTGTGTGTGTGTGTGTGTGTGTGTGTGTGTGTGTGTGTGTGTGTGTGTGTGTGTGTGTGTGTGTGTGTGTGTGTGTGTGTGTGTGTGGGTGTGTGTGGGTGTGTGTGGGTGTGTGTGTGCGTGTGTTCCGGGAACATAATGAACTATCCGTCCTCTCAGATAAGACGGTGTTTGGTATTGCATCGCTCCCCCACCACAAGTCACACATAGATTAATTAGATGACAGGCGATTCGATGGAGATAGATCCAGAAAAGGGGAAGGGGATGTTTGTAGAAATAACCCTTTGCAGCTCTATTAGAATCTCCCTGGTATTACTAATATGTATCAAGAGGATAGGAAGAATTGACCAATAGTATTTTCTCGGTAACAGCTGATTTGTTTTAGCTAGATTTGCCTAAATGAACTCCATAGTAAAAAGGTGATTAATGTATGCTTACATGTGGACTAATTTCTAAATTGTTCTCAGGAAGATCAAGGATCAAACTGGGATAAGGTTTAACTAGGAAAAGACAGACAGGACTTTAAAGCAGGAAATAACAGACATTAATTATAGATTATAATGCAGAAAGGAGAGAATCAAACCCAGGGATTAACCTGAGCTACTATACTCTGAGGATAGATTGAGGACGAGCACAAAAGGACCAATTCAGTAATGAAGGATGGTTCTTTAGGAAAAACATCCCAGGAACTAATGAGGAATTGAAGGTCCTGTAAAATAATGTGTTTCCCAAAAACATTTGTACGCAGACCTGATTTGTGTCGTCAAAAATGGAAAGCCTCTTCCCTAAATGACTGCCACCAAGTCGGAGAAAATATCATCGTAAACCGTAAGCCGTACTCAAGCTTGCTTTTTCTAACATGTTGTGGCCTAATCCATAAAATGTCGACAGGGTGGTCTTCATACATAAGGAATAGTATATACACCTAGACCTTTTAAGACCTGGGAAAAAGAAACATGTAGTTGTTATTTTGTGTTCACAATCATGTGTAGGGGGCGGTTTGGAATTGAACTTTTCTAAATAAAAGAGTAAACACAAAGATCTGGATCCTGACTGAGTAGAAGTGATGGGGGGGGATGGTTAAAGGAGATTAAAAAAACTATAGGCACTTTTTCTACTCCTCTCATTGGTACATGTTCAGCTTTTTCCTCCACTAGCGACTGCTTCTATTGATGCTTATGGACCAGATGTATTTTCTGCATGAACTAATATCCGTGCTTCAGACCATCAGAGAGTCTTCACGCCTCACTGAGGTCTCCGATGATTCACTGTTTGTTAGTCAGCGAGTCTCCATTAACCCCAAGATGTTGGAGGTCATCTTCTCTGCAGTGTTTCAGACCTGCAGAGGGCTCCTGTGTTTTGTAACGGAGAGACTTTCCTGCAGGATTTATGTGTTTTCAGGATGACAGCGTAGGTTAATGGGCTCCACACAGAGTGTGAGAAATGGAAAGTGAGTTATATTATAATCACAACTGAAGCCAGTCTGTACCGTTACGTAATGAAGCCACTCTTACGGTCAATGCAAGACTCTTTGTGAGTCTTTTCAGGAAAGTATTGTTTGTTCAACTCATTGTAAACAAGTCCAAGTCCAGTATTTTATTAATATTGAGATGACTAGTCTTTTAAAATAAGTCTAGTTTAAGTCACAAGTGTGGAAAAGTTAACATTTTGAAACTTGCAATATAGAAAAGTGAACAGTTCCAGAATGAGTTGAAATGTATTCAATCAATTCCTCAGAAACTCTTTAAAAATCTGAGTTTATTGTTAATTTGTCCGATTCATTATTTGTCTGGTTTCAGACAGAGGGTGAAAAGAGGTGCAGCAGCACAGGCAGTGTGAGAACAATAAAGAGAGAAGTCTCTTTAAAAAGCATAAGTCTTAAACTGCAACCATGTGGAGTTCCTCAGGGTGCTGTTCTCGGCCCATTGCCATTTTTTATTTCCACCAACAATATTACAGTAGTAGTCTGGAGCAAAACAAAAGGTTTAAAGTTAGTAAGCTGCCACTTTATATTGAGTAAACTGAATTAAATGTGATTCAAAGACTATCTATACAAGGACTCTTTAAAGTAGAGAGACTACATACTGAAATACACCAGGGGCCTCATTTATAACGCCGTGCGTAGGATTCACGTGGGAAGGTTGCTTACGTAGTAGAAATCCAAAAAATAGGTACAGAAATTTCCCGACATTTTCCGATTCACCAAACATTGCGCACCGGCGAGGAAAGTGCGTACAGCACTTCCTACGCCGGTTTCCCTTTATAAATCACAACTGACTCGAAATGCGGCGCAGCTTTTGCGGGCTTCACATAACATATTTGCCTATAAATAGTCAAAGAAACGCCCATTCATTCATTCTGACTGACTGCAGGAAGGAGATCGCAGGAAATGACGACAGAACAGCTAAAACAGACGTCTCACACCGTGTCAGGTTCTGGTTATTTTGGGGAGGTGGAGATAAATCATATTGTTTGGTGGATGCAGTTTGAACCAGAGTAGCAGCATGGAGGTCGGATCGTCACCAAAATAAATAAATAAGTGGTCCGAAAAAGGTTCATGACAAAAAAAATACACATAGCCTTCCTCAGGCAGTGTGTTTGTCCCGGGGACAGGAGACGCCTCCTTGATGAGAAACTAAGAAATGATCGGGGAATCCCTCCGGAGTGGAGTCATGACGACTGGATCTGAATTATGTTTTCGTATTTGGTGGTTTGTGTCCCAGCTGTCGATCAGCTATGCGCAGCGTCTCCCCTGCAGCCTGTGCGTCTCAACCCCCCCCCCCCCGCCCCCGCAACCCTATATCCAACAGTTAGAGGAAATACAACTAATGTGTTGTGTTATATTAGCTGTACAATTTACCACATATGGTGTTCTTAGCTTCCAGACCTCCTGTGTTTTATGAGCGACTTATCAAGTCTTAGCAAACGACATAAAACATGTTTAAACGTGATAGTATATAAAACCATGCTCGTACAACCTAGAAATGCAAAACCGCATCATTTATGAGAAAACATTTCATAACATTAACACAACATATTCGAGGTGGTTTTAAATAACATATCTGTATTTATTTATTTCTCCAGGTGATGTGTGTGTGTTTCTGTAGAGTCTCAAACAGGCGTTTGTTTCATCATTTTAAGATCAGCTTTAATCAATGTTTGAAAATGAATTCTTCATATCTGATAAATGAGAGGTAACATTTTGTTTATGGTATTATTTCCACATATTTCTCTCCATTCTTCCTTCTGCCAAACGGTGTTGCAGTTTCTCGTCCCTCCTGTTTTTGTGCTTAGTGCGTACGCATGGGTTAGAGTTTGCGTGGAGGACCGCACGTTTTCCCGTCAAGTTAGTATTTTATAAATCACAAACATTGCGTAAAACTGGCGTACGCCATTTTTTGAGCGTATATCCCTTTATAAATGAGGCCCCGGAACATCAGCAGGAGAGGACTCTTTAAAGTTGAGACACTACATACTGATATACACCTGAACATCAGCAGGAGAGGACTCTTTAAAGTAGAGACACTACATACTGATATACACCTGAACATCAGCAGGAGAGGACTCTTTAAAGTAGAGACACTACATACTGATATACACCTGAACATCAGCAGGAGAGGACTCTTTAAAGTAGAGACACTACATACTGATATACACCTGAACATCAGCAGGAGAGGACTCTTTAAAGTAGAGACACTACATACTGATATACACCTGAACATCAGCAGGAGCGGACTCTTTAAAGTAGAGACACTACATACTGATATACACCTGAACATCAGCAGGAGAGGACTCTTTAAAGTAGAGACACTCCATACTGATATACACCTGAACATCAGCAGGAGAGGACTCTTTAAAGTAGAGACACTACATACTGATATACACCTGAACATCAGCAGGAGAGGACTCTTTAAAGTAGAGACACTACATACTGATATACACCTGAACATCAGCAGGAGAGGACTCTTTAAAGTAGAGACACTACATACTGATATACACCTGAACATCAGCAGGAGAGGACTCTTTAAAGTAGAGACACTACATACTGATATACACCTGAACATCAGCAGGAGAGGACTCTTTAAAGTAGAGACACTACATACTGATATACACCTGACCATCATCAGGAGAGGACTCTTTAAAGTAGAGACACTACATAGTGATATACACCTGAACATCAGCAGGAGAGGACTCTTTAAAGTAGAGACACTACATACTGACTTACACCTGAACATCAGCAGGAGAGGACTCTTTAAAGTAGAGACACTACACACTGATATACACCTGAACATCAGCAGGAGAGGACTCTTTAATGTAGAGACACTACATACTGACTTACACCTGAACATCAGCAGGAGAGGACTCTTTAAAGTAGAGACACTACATACTGATATACACCTGAACATCAGCAGGAGAGGACTCTTTAAAGTAGAGACACTACATACTGACTTACACCTGAACACCAGCAGGAGAGGACTCTTTAAAGTAGAGACACTACATACTGACTTACACCTGAACACCAGCAGGAGAGGACTCTTTAAAGTAGAGACACTACATACTGATATACACCTGAACATCAGCAGGAGAGGACTCTTTAAAGTAGAGACACTACATACTGACTTACACCTGAACACCAGCAGGAGAGGACTCTTTAAAGGGAATCATTATCTTATCACAGACTTCATTGAGATAACTTGTAGAAAGCTTTGTGGCAGCAGCTTTTCTCACCTGTCTCTTGGTGTGTTCGCTGATCTCTCCCGGCATGTCGTGAGCGCTTTTGATCAGCGTGCGGGCGATGTGGTAGTAGTACACGGAGATGATGGTCAGAGGAATGAGGAAGTACACCAGGAAAATCATCACAGAGTGGATCTTAGGATGCAATTCATTGGACAGCGGGTACGGCACGCAGTTCACAAAGGTCCCGTTCGGTAGATCCCCGTGACCCTAAGGGGGGAGGAAGCAAGGAGAGAGGAGACATCACATCACATGTCACTTGTTAGACACTTTTATCCAAAGCGACTTACATACTCAATACTGTGGGCAATCCCCACAGGAGCACTTTGGGGTGAAGAGTCTCAGGGACACAACGACATGGTGACTGCAGAGGGACTCGAACAGGGACAGTGCAGAATAATAAACATGTCTGTAGCCATGTTTCATCTGCAGTCCCTGGACAGAAGTCACCCTAAAAACAAGTGAATACAATCAGTAAAAACACTGGGAATGCTGATAAAAAACAAAACATAAAAGCAAGATAGCACCAGGTTAGTCAGTGCAGACGGACAGAGGGTTGTATCAGAGCTGACAGCTGACCCCTCACTGTGTTTAAATGGGATTTAAAATAACTGAATGTGTTTCCTTCTCTGATTGTTGCTGGGATTAAGGTCCTTTGCTGTGCAGTTGAGTAATCTCCTCTTTCCCACCTGTTGTTAACCTATATTGTACATTTCATTGACATAGCACACTATAAAAACAACGTCATCTCAAGGTGCTTCACAATGCTATGAGGAGCTTATTGAATAACATATGGGAATATGAAAAAGGTGAAGAGCATAAAGGGTTAGAATACAAATAAATACAATAAGGACAGTCAGTCAAGTGCGGAGCGGAGCAGGTGGGTTTTGAGGCTTTTCTTAAAAACGTTTCTTATATAGCGTTGTCTGTATGGTGATAAACTGTCTGAGCGGAGGTGAGGTAAGGACGTGTTTAATCAATGAGAGGAAAGGAAGCATAGGAGAGGAGGACAGTCCGGAGGATCACAACACATCAGTGATTGCAGAGTCCAGTGGGAGTTCATTGTAAATCTGAGAGAGAATCAGTTTATCGCTGTCGGGGGAACGATAGTGACGGAGATCCAGGATGAGCCTTCAACAGGAAATGATGAACGGCTAACAGTCAACAGGAAGTGATGAACGGCTAACAGTCAACAGGAAGTGATGAACGGCTGACATTCAACAGGAAGTGATGAACGGCTAACAGTCAGACTGAAACCAAACAAGGTCACCAACTACATCTGCCAGGATCTCATTATGTGGCCAAATCCAGCCGGGTTCGGGTTAGTCGAGCCAACTTTAAGGTCATAATGAAACAATAAACAAGGAAACATGTAAACAAATGCAGATGTTGCTTGCAGAACACAGGCCTATAAGATAGACATAACTTTGTGTCATTTAAGTATATGCAGATGACACCATTTTACTTATTGAACACTTTGGGTACATTTTTTATTATGTTGCATTCTTAACAAAGACAGTTATATATATATATATATATATATATATATATATATATATCTATAGTGGTATATGAGCAGTGGTTGTTGTTCTGAAGCGGTGTTGTGTTTCTGTGTCTGTGTTGTACCTGCATGGTGACGACTTGTGAGAAGATGGCTTCAGGAACAGCCAGCAGGACGGAGAGCAGCCAGATGGAGACGGCCTTCAGACACGTCCAGAAGACAGCGCTGGACGTCTGGATGTCCATCGGGTTCACGATCGCCTTGTACCTGACGGAGACGGAGAGAAAAACATCTATTGAGGCCCTGTAACCACTTCCTGTACCCTAGTATTCACGTCAATGGTTTTCTGAATGAGTGTTTCGTTGTTTCGTTCTGTTCTATGACATCAAATATGTCAGTTAATGGTGGACTTAGAAACGGCAGGTTGCTAACAAGTGTCTAAATGAGAAGATTAAGCATCATCACACACAACATTAGCCACCTTTAGTTTAGCGGTGGTGACGTGAAGTCATGTGACCGTGCTGTAGTTCCTTTATAGCCCAACATTAGCTGCCTTTAGCTTAGCGGTGGTGACGTGAAGTCATGTGACCGTGCTGCAGTTCCTTTATAGCCCAACATTAGCCACCTTTAGCTTAGCGGTGGTGACGTGAAGTCATGTGACCGTGCTGTAGTTCCTGTAGTTCCATTAACAAAGCTAAAGCTAAAGGAGGCTAATGTTTAGCCTCCTTTAGCTTTGTTAATGTCTGTCTTGCCCAAAGTTTATCTACGACAGAAACTGTGATTACAGAGACTGAAAAGCTGTTGGAGCAGATCGGCCAGCAGACGTGAGTGTTGGACTTTATCTCTGTGTGAGAATCCGTCTACAGTGGTGTTTCTTTAAAGAATACGACTGTGTCCATCTTTGTTTACATATGAATGGAAACAGAAGATGCTGATTTCCAACAAGTTATTATATACTGCATCGTTTGTGTATAAAAGCTGCGTGTATCTTAGTGTCAGGATGTTGAACTGTGTTTGAGTTTCTGCTTCCAGCTGGACTCGGATTCGTCCTCCAGATTTCACTCTGATTTCTCGTCTCTATACAAAAACTCTTCTTGCTGTGTTTCACTCAGG
>JAPTMU010000210.1:172857-183992 GCA_028583405.1 Pogonophryne albipinna
TGTTGTTTGTTTATATCACGCAGTCTGTTCTTCTTCTCTCGGTTATCACGCAGTCTGTCTTCCGGTTGTTGCCTCTTTTGAATGACGAATACACACTACCGCCGCCTGCTGGTAAGGAGCGTTATTGCCACTCACGCATGCGCAGTTCGTACGTGCTTCTTGGCCGTCGGCTGAAGTCTTTGCGGTGTGTCCCAGTGCGACTGTTGGCCAAGACGCAGAGACGTGAAGCGACGTTTGGTGTTCTTTGGTGTCAGTTTGGTGTGTAAGAGGCTTAAAGTAACAGACAGAGCACTTTGGAAACACGGCTGAAACAGAGGGGATTATGGGATGCTGCAATGATCTGTTTGGTGTTTCAGCCAATCAGAGACAGGCTCTGGATATATCTGAGACCTGTGAGATATTGATGAAAGACAGTATAATAGGGGACCTTTAAGTGTTGTCCAATCACCTCCTCCTGTGGTGAAGCTGTTATAACGCCACAATATTCCCTCCTTCGTCACTTGAACATTAGCTGATAAGTCAACTGTCTCTTGGGAGGTAGCTGTGGTTTCAGAGATGAATGAATGAATAATTTGCAGATCACGAGGTACTGACTGGTCTTGTTTAGCCGCATTTTTCCCCAACAGCCACGTTGTCCGTCTGAAACGTTTTCCCATCAGCTCCTTTCCGGGAACTCATTTCCTGATCACACAGCTGTGTTTCGGACCCCGATGGCCTCTAATGAGCCCCTAACGAGACTAAAGGCCACTAACGAGCCCTTAACTTGCCTGAAGGTCTGTGAAAAGCATAACAAGCTAATGGACAATTAGCATAATGATAGCAATGGTGACTGGAGCCCCCATCACATCAAGATGACTCACACAAACACTAACCTGCAATTAAACGGTCAAACAGTCGACAGTACGTATTTTATTCCACTCTATTTCAATGTAAATATTGCTTTATTTTTAGTAAGGACGTTGTAGTATATGAGATGTGGTCTTAATAGCTCAATATGGGCCTAATAAGACAGTAGTACCACAATAATAGTTATTCTCCCATAATAACACTTAACAAATATGATCTATTCTTATGTAACAAGACATGAAACTATAAGTGTTAATTGTGTCTAAATAACTCTATTTTCTTGTTTTACTTGTATGCACCACGACATCAAGTCAAATTCCTCGTACGTCTCAACATACCTGGTGATAAAGCTGACTCTGATTCAGATATGAGGAAACATGGACATTAATAAATGCTTTTGTCTTCACTGACAGTCTATTTTTAAAAAGATGTAGAAGAAAGTTGAGAGTGTGAAAGAGATAATGAAACTAGTGATGTGGCGTTCGCGAACCATCCGATTATTTTGAACGGCTCTTTGGTACGAACAAAGAGAACCGAGTCGTACTTGGTGAGAGCCGTTCTTTTTATCGTTGGTTCACTGCCTGCCATAAATCCACTCGCCTTTAAGTGAACCGTGAAAAAAACTTGATTTTGTTCCCAAAGTGTATTCCGTGAAGACCCGCCCCTACTCTGATTGGTTAGGTTTAGGCAGGAATGCAACATTTGAAAAGCCAAAATATATTTTAAAGCAGGGTCAACAAATAATCTCCACTGACACTTTAAAAAAAATACATCTCTTTTGAACGTCTCTTTTGAACGTCTCTTTTGAACGTCTCCTTTGAACGTCTCTTTTGAACGTCTCTTTTGAACGTCTCTTTGAACGGCTCTTTGATCGTCTCTTTTGAACGTCTCTTTGAACGACTCTTTGAACGGCTCTTTTGAACGTCTCCTTTGAACGTCTCTTTGAACGTCTCTTTGAACGGCTCTTTTGAACATCTCCTTTGAACGTCTCTTTTGAACGTCTCTTTGAACGTCTCTTTGAACGTCTCTTTTGAACGTCTCTTTTGAACGGCTCTTTGAACGGCTCTTTTGAACGGCTCTTTGAACGGCTCTTTTGAACGTCTCTTTGAACGTCTCTTTTGAACGTCTCTTTTGAACGTCTCTTTTGAACGTCTCTTTGAACGTCTCTTTTGAACGGCTCTTTGAACGTCTCTTTTGAACGGCTCTTTGAACGTCTCTTTTGAACGTCTCTTTTGAACGGCTCTTTGAACGTCTCTTTTGAACATCTCTTTTGAACGTCTCTTTTGAACGTCTCTTTTGAACGTCTCTTTGAACGTCTCTTTTGAACGGCTCTTTGAACGTCTCTTTTGAACGTCTCTTTTGAACGGCTCTTTGAACGTCTCTTTTGAACGTCTCTTTGAACGTCTCTTTTGAACGTCTCTTTTGAATGGCTCTTTTGAACGGCTCTTTTGAATGTCTCTTTGAACGTCTCTTTTGAACGTCTCTTTGCACGTCTCTTTTGAACGGCTCTTTGAACGTCTCTTTTGAACGGCTCTTTGAACGTCTCTTTTGAACGTCTCTTTGAACGTCTCTTTTGAACGTCTCTTTTGAACGTCTCTTTGAACGTCTCTTTGAACGTTTCTTTGAACGTCTCTTTTGAACGTCTCTTTGAACGTTTCTTTGAACGTCTCTTTTCAACGTCTCTTTGAACGTCTCTTTGAACGTCTCTTTGAACGTCTCTTTTGAACGGCTCTTTTGAACATCTCTTTTGAACGGCTCTTTGAACGTCTCTTTTGAACTGCTCTTTTTGACGTCTCTTTGAACAGTCTCTTTTGAACGTCTCTTTGAACGTCTCTTTTGAACGTCTCTTTTGAACGTCTCTTTGAACGTCTCTTTCGAACGTCTCTTTTGAACGTCTCTTTGAACGTCTCTTTTGAACGTCTCTTTTGAATGGCTCTTTTGAACGTCTCTTTTGAACGTCTCTTTTGAACGTCTCTTTGAACGTCTCTTTTGAACGTCTCTTTGAACGTCTCTTTGAACGTCTCTTTTGAACGTCTCTTTGAACGTCTCTTTTGAACGGCTCTTTGAACGTCTCTTTTGAACGTCTCTTTGAACGTCTCTTTGAAGGTCTCTTTGAACGTCTCTTTTGAACGGCTCTTTGAACGTCTCTTTTGAACGTCTCTTTTGAACGTCTCTTTGAAGGTCTCTTTTGGACGTCTCTTTTGAACGTCTCTTTGACGATTCACGGAGAGTCCATAGACCTGGCACGAGCATGTGCAGCACTGTTAAATGTGACAAAAATGGAATTGAACCTCTCGTACAAAAATACGCACAGCCGCTCAAAATTCACCCTCTCCTTCTTGGAGCAGAGATGGACCTTGTTAAAGCCTCTGCTGTCGCACCTGTTGCACTTGAGCATCTTCGAAAGACTGTTAAAAAGGAGAGCTATCCAAATGTATACAAGATGCTCCAGTTGGCACTGACTCCTATCGGATCTGCCGCCTCAGAGAGAAGTTTTTCTGCAATGAGGAGAATTCGGAACTGGCTGCGGTCAACGATGGGAGGAACAAGATTTTCCTTGTACGCCCATCTTGGCTGTATTATTTCAGTTTGTTTCCGATTGCTGTTCTTCACATTGAGGACGACATAACTGCACAGCTGTCACCTGAGGGGATAGTGGACATATATGCGGAACGTAAAAAAAGGCGTCTACTTCTGCACTAAGGTAGGACACTGGTTAATAATATTGTAGCGTGTTCAAGTAACCAAGGGATATAGTAGTTATCAAATACGTATAAGATGTGCACAGTTACGATACGTTTTACAGTTATGTTATGCACTGTTGTTTGGGGAGAGACCGCCCCTTCCATATGAGTGTGTGTGTCTGGCGGGCATGAGGCGTGCATGACAGCACGAGTGTTTGTATGTGGAAAAGTCATACTCAGTGTGGTGAACGCTTATTGCTCCTGTATCCGTAGCACCCCACGCAATAGTTGGAACTGACGTCAGTAAAAAGTTTGCCCCCCCAAGCGCAAATGTCAAACTCCGCCTATGGTTACTGTGTTCTTTACAACAACAACAAAAAGAAACGCCAGGTCTTAAAGTTGTAGCTATGGTTACAGATGTCAGGGTTGTTGTAGCCTTTTTTTAAAGGTCTAATCTTTGTGTTTTTTGGTACTTCTGTGGAAAAAAGATGACTCCGGATTGTATTTCAAATACAACTGATATACACCTGAGAGGACTCTTTAAAGTAGAGACACTACATACTGATATACACCTGAACATCAGCAGGAGAGGACTCTTTAAAGTAGAGACACTACATACTGATATACACCTGAACATCAGCAGGAGAGGACTCTTTAAAGTAGAGACACTACATACTGATATACACTGAACATCAGCAGGAGAGGACTCTTTAAAGTAGAGACACTACATACTGATATACACCTGAACATCAGCAGGAGAGGACTCTTTAAAGTAGAGACACTACATACTGATATACACCTGAACATCAGCAGGAGAGGACTCTTTAAAGTAGAGACACTACCTACTGATATACACCTGAACATCAGCAGGCGAGGACTCTTAAAGTAGAGACACTACATACTGATATACACCTGAACATCAGCAGGAGAGGACTCTTTAAAGTAGAGACACTACATACTGATATACACCTGAACATCAGCAGGAGAGGACTCTTTAAAGTAGAGACACTACATACTGATATACACCTGAACATCAGCAGGAGAGGACTCTTTAAAGTAGAGTCACTACATACTGATATACACCTGAACATCAGCAGGAGAGGACTCTTTAAAGCCCATCCTCCATATCCCCAGGATGACTCATCGATTGGTCCTAATTGATGCTTCTAATGCAGACACAACTTCATTAAAAGCTCCATGGAGAGTTCAGCTTTGAGGAAAATTAATGAAACCTTTTTGACTTTAAATTCTGGTGCCGTTCTCTTCTTGTAGATGTCATGAATTAAAAACGCGTGTGATTGTAATTCTTGAAATATTTTTAGTGCTCGTTCTCCCTTTCGATCAGATTCAATTTCTTTCAATTTCAATTTTCTCTTCCATCCTTCTGTCGTCATACATTTAATCATAATCGTTTCACCTGTCCCTCATACTGGAGGCTCTCCACTAAACACACACACACACACACACACACACACACACACACACACACACACACACACACACACACACACACACACTGTATCAGCATGATTGACAGCGCTGGACAGAGGTCTCTAAACATATGGTAAATAATTCATGTTCAGGGACACGAGTGGACTGACAGACGTTTTTCTTTTCATGCGAGGACCTTCGTCTCTAGAGGTTTATCATTTCCTCCATACGAACATTTACTAACCCTGAACAAAATCTGACTACACACTGTCACAACTTTTCAAAAAATTGACTCAATATTCATGACTTTTAAACAAAGATTTCCTGTATTGTATACTGTAAGTAATCAAGAAAGATGTAGCTTTCCTAAGACCACACACACACACACACACACACACACACACCACACACACACACCACACACACACACACCACACACACCACACACACACACACACACACCACACACACACCACACACACACACACCACACACACACACACACACACACACACACACCACACACACACACACCACACACACACACACACACACACACCACACACACACACACACACACCCCACACACACACACACACACCACACACATACACACACACACACACACACCCACACACACACACACATACACACACACACACAACCACCACACACACACACCACACACACACACCACACACACACACACACACACACCACACACACACACACACACACACACCACAAACACACACACACACACACACACACACACACACACACACACACACACACATTTGGATTTCGTATAAAAAATGAATTCCTTTCTAATTGTCATTTTTCTAAAAGTCTTAATATTCTGTCTCTAACTTTGAAGATATTTTCCTAATTATCTTTTCAAATGTTATGAATACGTTTACAAAAATGATAGTGACTTCTATTAAATGCATAAATGTGTGTCTGGCATTTGGAGAGGTCCCAGTTCACCTCCCGGTCACTGCCGAGGTGCCCTCGAGCAAGGCACCGGACACACCCTTCATCCTCCAATTCTAATTAAATGTTCAGTCTTTCCAAATCCGCTCCATAATGTCCCTCTTTGTCGTAAAGTACTTTACACATGATAAAAGAATCTTGTTTTTACTGCTTTTTGCAAATGTTCAAAAGACCTTATTTACTTCTTTTTTTTTAAACCTGACTTGACTCCTAATAAATGTCTATAGTTTCCAAATGTGTCCTGGATCTTTTTTTCAAACGGTCCAAAAAGAGATGAGAGACAGAACAGAAATGTCTCTTCTTATGTCTCTCATGTCTTTGTGTCCAAAACTACCCCTATGTTCTTAAGATATTCTAACTACTATCTTTTCAAATGTCCTGACTAACTTCAAAACATTTCCTGACTTCTAATAAATGTTCCAACTGTGCAAATATGTCTATATTCAGCTTTCCACACACTTTCTAAAAGAAATTCACTAAACCAAAATGTCCTCTATTTTACAACAATGTCCTCATGTCTTTGTGTTTGGCCATTTCTACTGATCATAGTTCCATCGTTGAGCTCGACTAGAATAGATTCACATTGTTCAATGTTCTAAACTCACATTGGTTTCTCAAACAGCATCTCTGGATAGTCTGTGTATTCACTCTCTGTCCTACACGGCTTGTTGGAGCTCCTCCCCCCCCCCTCCCTGTGTGCCCACTGTGCTCTGATTGGTCAGCTCGCCCACTCTGTTCTGATGAGTCCACCACCGTTACAGCTGAACATCAGTGATTATGTTTTACAATGGTGTTTGTTAGCAACCAGGAAGTGACACCAGTGATGACGAACAGATGAGAATGCTGCGTGGGGTCTGGGGGCCGTGTTGGGGGGGACGTTGGGGGGCTCGCTGCTGCGAGGAGCGGACAGTGTGAGCTGGGTTACTGGGGTCGCTTCCTGGTTGCTGCGTGGGGTCTGCGAGACAGCGAGACATCGCGAATGGACGCGGGAAGGGGGGGGTGCTGAGGGGGCACCCCCATCGGCGAGGCTCCACTTGCACCCGCACCACCCCCCCCCCCAAAACGCGGCGCACCTACAGTGTAACCCCTAGATTCCACCGGGTCCGTCTGCGTCGCGTTACGGCTGCGCCGCGGTTTTGGTCCGGCCTCCTCCGGCGTCATACCCTACCGGGCGCGTTTCAGAAGCGGAGCGTCTTGCCTGCCGGCTCGCAGTTGTTGTTGATTTGGATTTGATTTCCTGGACAGGCTACTTTGTGCAGACAAAGTTAATAATAACTGTAATATTCCAGTTATAAACGACATGACTCAAAGATGTGTTGCTGTATTTTAGTGGTAAAAAATGCATTCATCATCAAAATTATTCTATATATATAATTTCCACAGTGCCTGTAAACCGGAGGGGAACGCTGGCATTTCTCCTCCTACTTGAAAGACTACGGAGGGATAGGGTCAGGGCCGCCTTAATGCACGGGCTGACCTGGGCTGAAGGCCAGGGGCCTACGGAGATTGGGGGCCTATCATGAGCCAAAAAAAAAAGAAAAAAATCAAATTGTTTTATTTCGGGTGTTTCTTTTTTATTTTAAATAAACAAAGTCTTGGCTTTCAGAATATGAAACTTTTTTTTATTTCCAAAATCACACGATAAATACATGTTTGAAGCTTGTAAAGGGAAGATGACAGCTCTCACTCACTCTGCTCTTCCTCAGCGCAGCCCCCCCTCCCTCCGCTGACATTATGAATGTAAGAGTATAGTAATCATAGATAACACGGCAGGGTCCGTTACAGTTTGTTTTCATCTGATTTCAAATAAACAAAGTCTTGGCTTTCAGAATATTAAACTTGTTTCAGCAAATTCAGAAGATAAATACAACTTTGAAGCTTCGGCATAATTACAAGCGGAGCACGGAGTAACTTGACGTCACAGGATAAATAAAGGTTTTGAATTGAATTGATAACAACAGCATCAAAAATGATGACTCCGAAACAGTCCGTGGGCTCCACTTAACAGCCAATCAGAATGAGAATATGTTTCACATGTGACTTATTCAAATTGCGAGTGATTGAGTGACAGATGAAGGTTGTTTAGGAGAAAATGTCGGAGAAGAAAAAGTTTGAGAGTGGCGCTAGGAAAAGGAAATTGTTGAGGGAAAAGGAGTTTGGAGACAAGCAGCTATTACAAAACATGTCGAAGCCTACAGGTTATTTTAAACCTGTAGGCCAGGATGAGGAGGAAGGACAGATGAGTTCTGTACCGAGCGGCAGCGGGGCCTCGGAGCCAAGTAGGCCGTCTGGTTCTGATAGCGATGGAGAGGAAAAACAGACAGGAGGGACATTATCTGTTGGAGGAGATGGAGAGGACGACGAGGACTTGTACTTCTCCAGAAGCTTATTCAAGCGCAAGCTGGGTAACGGGAGTATATGCTCAGGGAGTGGCTATGTTACTCACCATCCCGAGGTAGTGTCTTCTGCTTTGCATGCAAACTATTTGGCGATAAGAGAGACACGTCATTTGGCAGCGTGGGATACTCTAATTGGAAGCACGCAAATGAACGGATAGCTGAACATGAAAGCTGTGACATGCACAGGAAAGCCATGGTATCCTTCATTAATCAGACAGCTGACCGTGGAACAGTGGATTCAGAACTAAAAAAACAGTTAAATGAGGAGTGTGAGTATTGGACACAGGTGCTGCAGAGGGTTGTCACTGTAGTCAAGTATCTGGCAGAGCAGGGACTTGCTTTTAGGGGTGACAGCCACAGGTTTGGGGACACCAACAATGGCAACTATTTGGGTAGCATGGAGCTGATCAGTCAGTTTGATCCTTTTTTAAAAGCCCATATTCAGAAATACGGAAATGCCGGCAGAGGAAATCCATCCTACCTCTCACTAAATGTGTGTGAGGAATTCATACAGCTGATGGGACAGGGATTGCTGGATGAAGTCATCAGCAGAGTAAAACTGGCTAAGTATTTCTCTGTCAGTGTGGACTCCACGCCAGATATCACACATGTGGACCAGCTGACATTCATCCTGCGGTACGTATCACCAGAGGGCTGTATAGAGGAGCGTTTTGTCAAATTCCTCCCCATTTCCAGCCACACCGGAGAAGCGCTGTTCAATTCAGTAATTGGTGTTTTAGGAGACATGGGCATTGACATCAATAACTGTAGAGGACAGTGTTATGACAATGCTAGCAATAGTCAGGCACATACAAAGGCGTGCAGGCCCGCATCAAACAGAAACCCACTGGCAGAGTGGGTTCCCTGCGCAGCGCACACCTTAAATCTGGTGGGGATTAACAGCGTTAACTGTTGTGGAGAGACTGAACAGTTTTTCAGTTTTGTGCAAGCGTTGTTTAACTTTGCATCAAAGAGCACTTCACGGTGGCAGAGGATCAAGGCGGGTTTGCAGCCTAATGAAAATCACAGAATTGAAACTTTAAAAACGCTTTCCGATACAAGATGGTCAGCGCATGCTGTTGCAACCAAAGCCCTGTGTCTGAATTACGCCTGTATCCAGCAATCTCTGCTCAACATTGTGGATGATGAGCACCATAATCTGAGCACAAGAGAGGAGGCCAGGGTACTGCATACAAATATGAATAAACTGGAAATTGCACTAATGTGCAACATGTGGAATGCCATTCTCCAACGTTTCCAGGGCGTGAGCGCTGCACTACAGGCAGTGGAATTGGACCTCTGCAATGCTGTGGATCTAGTCAGGTCATTACGTGAATATGTAGCAGGCCTACGGGATCAGTTTGACAACTTTGAGACAGCAGCAAAGAACATGTCCCCCACCGTGTCCGATGAGTAGCTACAGAGCAGACACTCAACGAAAGAGCCAGGCTGATGATTCATCTGAGCCTGAGTGCGAGCTGTCAGGCCGCAGTCGCTTCCGTACATCAGTCTTTATCCGTGTGATTGACCGGCTAGTGTCAGAGCTGGACCGAAGATACCAGTCATATAATGACGTGTGTGAAAACTTTCACTCGATTTCCCCCAAGACCTGCGCTCAGCAGCGCGGAGCCTGCAACAAAAATACTCCAGTGACTTGGAAGAGGAATTTGTGGAGGAAACTTCAGGGAGTTGGTACAAAATGAGAAGTTGAGCAGCACGTCTGCAGTGGAGTTACAGAAAATGTTAAGAAGGAGAAAACTCCATACAGTGTTTCCCAACACAGACATAGCTCACTCACTGGATCGGTTCGCAACCGAGTGTGAAGCGGCTGGGATGAGGATCAGCACCTCCAAATCTGAGGCCATGGTTCTCAGCAGGAAACCGATGGACTGTCCACTCCAAGTAGGGAATGAGTCCTTACCCCAAGTGAAGGAGTTCAAGTATCTCGGGGTCTTGTTCTCGAGTGAGGGAACAATGGAGCGTGAGATGGGCCGGAGAATCGGAGCAGCGGGAGCGGTACTGCAGTCGCTTTACCGCACCGTTGTGACGAAAAGGGAGCTGAGCCGGAAGGCAAAGCTCTCTGTCTACCGGGCCATTTTCGTTCCTACCCTCACCTATGGTCATGAAGGATGGGTCATGACCGAAAGAACGAGATCGCGGATACAAGCGGCCGAGATGGGTTTTCTCCGCAGGGTGGCTGGTGTCTCCCTTAGGGATAAGGTGAGAAGTTCGGTCATCAGGGAGGGACTCGGAGTTGAGCCGCTCCTCCTTCGCGTCGAAAGGAGCCAGTTGAGGTGGTTCGGGCACCTAGTTAGGATGCCACCTGGGCGCCTCCCTAGGGAGGTGTTCCAGGCACGTCCAGCTGGGAAGAGACCAAGGGGTAGACCTAGGACCAGGTGGAGGGATTATATCTCTTCGCTGGCCTGGGAGCGCCTTGGGATCCCCCAGTCAGAGCTGGTTGATGTCGCCAGGGAAAAGGAAGTTTGGGGCTCTCTGCTGGAACTGATACCTCCGAGACCCGACCACGGATAAGCGGAAGAAGATGGATGGATGGATGGATGGACATAGCTCTACGGCTCTTCCTCACTTTGCCAGTGACCAACGTGAGCGGAGAGCGTTCATTCTCAACTTGGTGAAAAACAGACTGCGCTCAAGCATGCAGCAAGACAGAGTCAGTAACCTCACACTGATGTCAATTGAGCATGACATTCTTCATCATAAAGGCTTTTTCTTCAAAGAAAACCAGACGGAAGCTGAAGAGGTAAGGCATCGTTTACATAAC
>JAPTMU010000210.1:184992-227492 GCA_028583405.1 Pogonophryne albipinna
TTGCCTATAAATAGTCAAAGAAACGCCCATTCATTCATTATGACTGACTTTATGAAGGAGATCGCAGGAAATGAGGACAGAACAGCTAAAAAAGACGTCTCACACCGTGTCAGGTTTTGGTTATTTTGGGGAGGTGGAGATAAATCATATTGTCTGGTGGATGCAGTTTGAACCAGAGTAACAGCATGGAGGTCGGATCGTCACCAACATAAATAAATGGCCCGAAAAAGGTTAATGACGAAAACAATACACATAGCCTTCCTCAGGGAGTGTGTTTGTACCGGGGACAGGAGACGCCTCCTTGATGAGAGACTGTAAGAAGTGAACGGGGAATCCCTCCGGAGTGGAGTCATGACGACTGGATCTGAATGATGTTTTTGGTGGTTTGTGTCCCAGCTGTCGATCAGCTGTGCGCAGCGTCTCCACTGCAGCAACTCTATATCCACCAGTTAAAGGAAATACAACTAATGTGTTGTGTTATATCAGCTGTACAGTTTACCACACATGGTGTTCTTAGCTTCCAGACCTCCTGTGTTTTACGAGCGACTTATCAAGTCTTAGCAAACGGCATAAAACACGATTAAACATGATAGTATATAAAACCATGCTCGTATCTACAACCTATAGAAATGCAACACGGCTTCAGTTTAGACGTAATTCTGTCCTCCCGTATTTATTTATTTCTCCAGGTGATGTGTGTGTGAGCACTGAGGAGTCTCAAACAGGCGTTTGTTTAATCATTTTAAGATCAGCTTTAATCAATGTTTGAAAATGAATTCTTCATATATGATAAATGAGAGGTAACATTTTGTTTATGGTATTATTTCCACATATTTCTCTCCATTCTTCCTTCTGCCAACGGTGTCGCAGTTTCTCGTCTCTCCCGTTTTTGTGCTTAGTGCGTACGCATGGGTTAGAGTTTGCGTGGAGGACCGCACGTTTTCCCGTAACGTTAGTATTTTATAAATCGCAAACATTGCGTAAAACTGGCGTACGCCATTTATTTTTGCGTATATCCCTTTATAAATGAGGCCCCAGGTGAGCAGCCTTCACCCGGTCCACCGAGACGTGCTCGGCCTTGCCACCCAGGTCGACCACCAGGTGCTTGTCCCCGTGCTCCAAGACCCGGAAAGGCCCATCGTAAGGGGGCTGCAGGGGGCCTCTGTGCGCATCGTGCCGGATGAACACGTGCCCCGCCGCAGAGCTCTGCGGGAACCCGGGACACCTGAGTACCGTGCTGAGTAGTAGGGATCGGAGCAAAGGCCTCAGCGGCGTCCTGCAGGAAAGCCCGCTGGGCCGACGCCGACCAGGGAGCCGATGCGTTTGACCGTATACCATCTCAGCCTTAGAGCACTGCAGGTCTTCTTTAGGCGCAGTCCTCAGGCCCAGCATCACCCAGGGCAGCTTGTCGACCCAATTACGGTCCGTAAGGCCGGCTTTGAGGGCCGCCTTCATGGAGCGATGGAACCGCTCACAAAGGCGTTAGCCTGAGGGTGATAAGCGGTAGTCCTGTGCAGCTTAACCCCCAGACCACTCGCCACGGCGTTCCAGAGCTCGGACGTGAACTGTGAGCCTCTGTCCGAGGAAATGTCTGACAGGGTGCCAAAACGACACACCCACGTCGCAATGAAAGCTCGGGCAATGTCTGCGGCTGACGTTGACACAAGAGGAACCGCCTCCGGCCAACGGGTCGTCCTGTCCACCATGGTGAGGAGGTAGGAAAAACCTTGAGAGGAGGGCAATGGACCAACCAGGTCGATGTTGACGTGGTCAAACCTCCTCTCAGGCACCAGGAAACACTCCAAAGGGGCCTTCGTGTGGCGGTGCACCTTAGCGCGTTGACAAGCCACGCACTCTCTGGCCCAAGTCCTCACGTCCCTTTTCAGTCCTTGCCAGACGAACTTCGCGGCCACCAAGCGCACCGAAGGCTTAACGCCGGGGTGTGACAGGCCGTGCACCGCCTCGAACACAGAGCGCCTCTAGCTGGCGGGAACAACTGGCCGCGACAGGCCCGTGGAAACGTCACACAGGAGGGTAACGCCCGCGTCGCCGAACATCACGTCCTCCAAGCGCAGCCCCGCGCCCTCCACCTTCAGAGCCTGGACGCCGGGATTTGTGACCTGGTCCGCCGCCATGCGAGTATAGTCCAGGCCCAACTGGACGGCACCGATGACGACTCTGGAGAGGCAATCAGCAACCAGGTTCGACTTGCCAGCCACGTGCTTAATGTCTGTGGTGAACTCAGAGATGTAGGAAAGCTGCCGCTGCTGACGTGCCGACCAAGGCTCCGCCACTTTTGACATGGCGAAGGTGTGCGGCTTGTGGTCGACAAACGCCGTAAATTCACAGCCTTCCAGCATGAAACGGAAGTGCCGCACGGCCAAATAAAGTCCAAGGAGCTCTCGGTCAAAGGCGCTGTACCTGCGTTCTCTTGGCGTCAGCTGGCGGCAGAAAAAGGCGAACGGCTGCCAAGCACACTCCACCCACTGCTCGTGCACTGCGCCGACCGCGTAGTCCGACGCGTCCGTGGTGATGGAGATGGGAGCCGTAGATGATGGGTGTGCCAGCAAAGCCGCCTGAGCCAACGCGGTCTTGACCTCAGCAAAAGCGATGTCCGCCTCTGCTGTCCAGTCGATCTCCTGGACGGGGGTCTTGCCTTTCAACGCTTCATACAGCGGCCGCATGATGTGTGCGGCCCGGGCGATGAACCGGTGGTAGAATGTCACCATCCCCAGAAACTCACGGAGCGACTGGGCTGTGAGCGGGCGAGGAAAAGCCGCAACAGCCTCCACCTTCACTGGCAGAGGTGTCGCACCGCCCTTGGTGACGCGGTGCCCCAGGAAATCGATGTCCGACACCCCAAACTGGCAATTTGCAGGATTGATGATTAATCCGTGTTCGTTGAGCCGTGTGAAAAGGGCTCGGAGGTGGGACAGGTGCTCCTGCACTGAAGCGCTGGTGACGAGTATGTCGTCGAGGTAGACAAACACAAACGGCAGGTCCCGCAGCACCGAATCCATCAGGCGCTGGAACGTCTGAGCGGCATTCTTGAGTCCAAAAGGCATCCGCAGGAACTCAAAAAGTCCAAAAGGTGTTATCACTGCCGTCTTGGGAATGTCCAGGGGGTGCATGGGCACCTGGTGGTATCCACGCACCAGGTCCACCTTGGAAAACACCCCCGTACCGGCCAGATGCGCCGAAAAGTCCTGAATGTGCGGCACTGGATAGCGGTCCGGCGTAGTGGCGTCGTTGAGTCGGCGATAATCCCCGCACGGGCGGAACCCGCCGTTCGGTTTGGGGACGACGTGCAGGGGGGAAGCCCAAGGACTGTCGGAGCGGCGGACAATGCCCAGGCGCTCCATGGTTGCGAACTCCGCCCTCGCCACAGCCAGCTTAGAAGGGTTCACCCGCCGGGCCCTGGCGTAGACAGGAGGCCCCTCGGTAGTGACGTGGTGTTCCACGCCATGCTTAGTGGTAAGCGCAGAGAAGGTGGGCAGCGACAGTTCTGGAAACTCGGCCAACAGTCTGAGAAACGTGTCTGCCCTCGACAGCGAGCCCGACAGCCCGTCGTACGCTGCGCTGCCAAGTGTGCACACGAGGGAAGAAAACGTTAAGGCATCAACCAAGCCGTCGTCAATCGCGGTCCGTGCCCACCACGGGTGACGTCTTCACTCGACGCGGGAACTACGCTCCGTTGAGTGCCCGTGTCACACAGAAACAGGCTCCCCGAAACGCTGTCGCTGACGAAGAGGAGCCTGCACGTGCCGCCACGGCCACTACTGAGCGCCGGCCCCTCCGTTTCCCGGGGGTTTGTAGCTGCACGGAGCGATGCATTTCTTCGCAATTGTCCCGAAACGTGCGTGGTAAAAGCACTCTCCGGTGTCTCCATGCCGGCTCGAAACTGCCGTGTCCGGCCTCCGCCATGCTGTCTTTACTGCAGATGGGCCGCTGAGCGTCGCGGCTAACGTCTCTGCACCGGGCTGTTGTGTAGCCAGGAAAAACCGATCCGCTTCCTCAGCCAAAGCACGGGGCTCCGAGACAGGCGTGTTGGCCAGCGCCGTCTGGACCCGGGGAGGCAAGTGACGCAGGAAAATCTCCGTGAATAAAATCCGGGGATCTTCCCCCCCTAGCAGATTTAGCATTTGCTCCATTAGCTGAGATGGCTTGCTGTCTCCTAGGCCTTAATCGCCTCATATTTGCCATGGTGTGGGGGGTCTGTGATAAAAACCAACCAACCTGGACGACGTGGAGCCTCCTAGCGCTGCTACAACGTGGTAGTACTTCAGGTCCCCGTCACGGACCTGCCGGCAGGCGAAGTGCGACTCCACTTGTGCAAACCACGCCGCCGCGGCATTCTCCCAAAACTCCGGCAGCTTTACGAAAACATCGCGCCATGTTCGTTAATTTTCCGGAAACCTTCTCGGAAACGTCGGGGTCACCAGTGTAGAGCCGATGAATGGGAGTCGGAGGCGGTGTGTTCAGTATGGAACTCCACACTTTATTATCAAAAAACATTCAGACAGGTTAAGACATTATCTTATTATTTGTTGTGAAGCTAGTATGAATGAACCTAGCTTCCGGTGCCCTCTCTAACGGGTCCGTGTTGCAACACAATAACCAGAGGTGAATTATGTCCCATCACGTGACACCACATTAGCTGCGTTAGCTAGCTAGCTTACAGCAGATCTGCAGTAACATCAGAAGGAGTCATGTGATCACACTGTTGAAATAAGACCATCAAACATTTTAGGTACGTTTCCAACAACAGAGACAGTTGTTCAGCTTTATCACCCTGAACGTCACCAAGGTCCCAGCTGTGTGCGTCACTCTTTAGTGTCCCCTGGTCTCCAGCTGTGTGCATCACTCTTTAGTGTCCCCTGGTCTCCAGCTGTGTGCATCACTCTTTAGTGTCCCCTGGTCTCCCAGCTGTGTGCGTCACTCTTTAGTGTCCCCTGGTCTCCAGCTGTGTGCGTCACTCTTTAGTGTCCCCTGGTCTCCAGCTGTGTGCATCACTCTTTAGTGTCCCCTGGTCTCCAGCTGTGTGCATGACTCTTTAGTGTCCCCTGGTCTCCAGCTGTGTGCATGACTCTTTAGTATCCCCTGGTCTCCCAGCTGTGTGCGTCAGTGGCGTAGCCACCATAGGGCCAGGGTGGGCCCAGGCCACCCAGTTTACTCATTGGCCCACCCTGAGAAAGCTTCGGTGTCATTTTAATTTTTTTTTAATTTAAATTAAAATTATTATTATTATAAAAAAATTGTATTCACCCATTGAGAATATCCAAGCATTCAAAGTGAAATTCAAGTGAACAAATATCAAGTTTAATTAATGTTGTATGTGTTTTATCCTCTGAACCGAATTCATTTATGGTAAAAACTGATTGTTTGTTCCTGCACGTGCCATAATAACGTGAGAGAGGCAGAGAGCTGCCTGCAAAATAAATGATGGTTCAAAGTTCACTAATGAACTTTTTTTTTTTTTTAAAAGCCAGACTCCAAGAAGAACCCCCACTGCCCTCACCTAGCAGCAATCAATACGATCATATTCTGATAACGATGAAATAGCCCCGCCTCCCTCTCCCCACCTCTCCCCACCTCTCCCTCTCCCCACACCTCCCTCTCCCCACGCCTCCCTCTCCCCACCTCTCCCTCTCCCCACCTCTCCCTCTCCCCACGTCTCCCTCTCCCCACCTCTCCCTCTCCCCACGTCTCCCTCTCCCCACCTCTCCCGCTGCTGGGCTGTCAGAAGAAAAAATAATGTTAACGGAAACTCTGCCGCACGGTTCCCTCGTCCCTTGGAAGAGGCGGAGAGGTGGGTGTTTCTCATCTGCTGGTGGAGAGTCCGGAGAGAGACACACAGGGTTGGGTTGTAACGGAATACATGTAACGGCGTTACGTAATCAGAATACAAAAATCAAGTGTATTCAGCTGGCGTTACATTTGAAAAACGAGTAATCTGATTACAGTTGCTTTCGTAAACCTGAAGTGAATACATTTTGGATTACTTATTGGAATTATTGGTGGAAAATGTAATATTCATTACCGGCAGAACTGTGTGCACTGCACAGCTCTGCAGCATGTCTGTGAGGGAGAGAGAGATGCAGCGTAGTGATGGGTCGTTCGCGAACGATTCGTTCTTTTTGAACGAATCTTTGAAGTGAACGAGATGAACTGATTCCTCCCCCAAAACGATTTGTTTGTTTGAGTCGCCGCCTTCCGCCAAAAGCTAAAGAGAAGCTGTTCGCGAACGACGAACTTAAAGAACTGTAGGAAACAGTTCCACACACACACACACACACACACACACACACACACACACACACACACACACACACACACACACACACACACACACACACACACACACACACACACACACACACACACACACACACACTCCTCAACCTGTCCGCAATAAAGAGGGCGGATAGCTGGGCTCCGTAGCGTCCAGCTAGCTTAGCGATAAATACACACAGCGTTGTATTCTCCTCCCCCTGTCGGCCCTAAAAGCTTCAGATGGCGGATAGCTGGGCTCCGTAGCGTCCAGCTAGCTTAGCCGCTAGCTTAGCGATAAATACACACAGCGTTGTATTCTCCTCCCCCTGTCGGCCCTAAAAGCTTCAGATGGCGGATACCTGAGCTCCATAGCATCCCGCTAATGTGAAACACACACACACAGCGTTAGCGGGACATTCTCCTCTCCCTGTCGGCCCTAAAAGCTTCAGAGGGCGGATAGCTGGGCTCCGTAGCGTCCAGCTAGCTTAGCCGCTAGCTAAAGGTAAACATAGATGGGTACATACTATAGAATATGAATAAATCGTCACCGATGTAGAGGATATATTTTTGTATTCACTTTGAACTCGGCCAAATGGAGTTTAATGCTTTGGGATTTAAGTTAGGCCACATAGTACGTGCATGGGTTTGAAAGTATAACGTGCTAGCCTGCTGTAATACATCGTATAGTCAGGCACACATTTATGAGAGATTTAACATTGGCCAATTATATTTCTTAAATAATATGTAGCCTATTCCCAGAGCATAATTCATGGGGCAACAAGGTGAGGTGTAAAATGTGTTTTAATATCATACATGTTACGCCAGCAAACTTCTTGTACGGACTTCGGCAGTAGTGAAGACTCACTGAACGAATTAAGTACAAAGACGAATCGTTCGCGAACGTGCAAATCACCAGAAGTCGTTCGCGAACCGGTGAACGAATCAGTGAACGAATCTTTCAAGTGAACTGAATCAAAAGATTCGTGTCCCCGAAGGGAATCGGAATTCCCATCACTAATGCAGCGTGTCTGTGAGGCCCCGCCTCCGCACGCAGATGAGAGAGAGAGATCTCTTTTAAAATATATTGAAAGTTAGAAACGGAGATGGTTAGATAAAATGTGGAAGATAACGTTGATGTAGCATTTCTTTATTGTCGAAATGATGACATTTATAACGGGATCAAATCAAAGTGAATGGCCTGCTGCTGCTGAATGCATGGGGCAAGTGACTGGAAACAGTTTTAAAAGTTATTACATCGTTTCAGATAATAATGAATAATGATAATTCATTCTATTTAGGGGTGCCTTTCAAAGCACCCAAGGACACCTTACAATTCATAACATATTCCAAGGAAAGGTTTTAAGACAGTACAAAGAATGCAGTCCGGGTGATGTTTTTTATGTGGGGTGCAGATGAGAGAGCTGTTCAGAATGACACCAAGATGTTGTGTTTGAGTTCTTGATAAGCCATTAAAACAGTAAAATACGTGTCTCCTGTTCACCAAAACATACCCATCTGTTATGGAAAAAGAAAGTATTCCAAAAGTAATCTGCCACCGGTACCGGCGGGGATTGTTGTTAGCTTCTGATGCCAGAAGAAAAATCTGGCCCACCCTATTTTTTACAGGCCCACCCTAAAGTACATTTCTGCCTACGCTACTGGTGTGCGTCACTCTTTAGTGTCACCTGGTCTCCAGCTGTGTGCATCACTCTTTAGTGTCCCCTGGTCTCCAGCTGTGTGCATCACTCTTTAGTGTCCCCTGGTCTCCAGCTGTGTGCATCACTCTTTAGTGTCCCCTGGTCTCCAGCTGTGTGCATCACTCTTTAGTGTCCCCTGGTCTCCAGCTGTGTGCATCACTCTTTAGTGTCCCCTGGTCTCCAGCTGTGTGCATCACTCTTTAGTGTCCCCTGGTCTCCAGCTGTGTGCGCCACTCTTTAGTGTCCCCTGGTCTCCCAGCTGTGTGCGTCACTCTTTAGTGTCACCTGGTCTCCAGCTGTGTGCATCACTCTTTAGTGTCCCCTGGTCTCCAGCTGTGTGCATCACTCTTTAGTGTCCCCTGGTCTCCAGCTGTGTGCATCACTCTTTAGTGTCCCCTGGTCTCCAGCTGTGTGCATCACTCTTTAGTGTCCCCTGGTCTCCAGCTGTGTGCGCCACTCTTTAGTGTCCCCTGGTCTCCCAGCTGTGTGCGTCACTCTTTAGTGTCCCCTGGTCTCCCAGCTGTATGCGTCACTCTTAAGTGTCCCCTGGTATCCCAGTTGTGTGCGCCACTCTTTACTGTCCCCTGGTCTCCCAGCTGTGTGCGTCACTCTTTAGTGTCCCCTGGTCTCCCAGCTGTGTGCGTCACTCTTTAGTGTCCCCTGGTCTCCCAGCTGTGTGCGTCACTCTTTAGTGTCCCCTGGTCTCCCAGCTGTGTGCGTCACTCTTTACTGTCCCCTGGTCTCCCAGCTGTGTGCGTCACTCTTTACTGTCCCCTGGTCTCCCAGCTGTGTGCGTCACTCTTTAGTGTCCCCTGGTCTCCCAGCTGTGTGCGTCACTCTTTAGTGTCCCCTGGTCTCCCAGCTGTGTGCGTCACTCTTTAGTGTCCCCAGGTCTCCCAGCTGTGTGCGTCACTCTTTAGTGTCCCCTGGTCTCCCAGCTGTGTGCGTCACTCTTTAGTGTCCCCTGGTCTCCCAGCTGTGTGCATCACTCTTTAGTGTCCCCTGGTCTCCCAGCTGTGTGCGTCACTCTTTAGTGCCCCCTGGTCTCCCAGCTGTGTGCGTCACTCTTTAGTGTCCCCAGGTCTCCCAGCTGTGTGCGTCACTCTTTAGTGTCCCCTGGTCTCCCAGCTGTGTGCATCACTCTTTAGTGTCCCCTGGTCTCCCAGCTGTGTGCATCACTCTTTAGTGTCCCCTGGTCTCCCAGCTGTGTGCGTCACTCTTTAGGCTCCCCAGGTCTCCCAGCTGTGTGCGTCACTCTTTAGTGTCCCCTGGTCTCCCAGCTGTGTGCGTCACTCTTTAGTGTCCCCAGGTCTCCCAGCTGTGTGCGTCACTCTTTAGTGTCCCCTGGTCTCCCAGCTGTGTGCGTCACTCTTTAGTGTCATCACTCTCATGTGTTGTTGCTGGAGGTGTTTCTTCATGTGGAACATTTGGGTTTTTATATCTGCATCCTTCCTGAGCTGTTTCTCCTGATGGAGGAGTTTTAGCACGTTGGCACCTGTAGGCCTCCGTACTATCTCAGATCAAGATCACTGGCACTATCAGACAGTAATCAACAAACAAAGCCATAATGAAGGTGCATGAACAGAAGTAAATAAAGGTGTTACAGGAACTACTACTACAACAAGTACTATATATCAGTACTACAACCTCTTTCTGCTGCTGCTACAAAGTTATGATTTATTTACATCTGATTTAAAGTCTTCCTTCTCATTTGGGTCAAACTGTTTCCTCTTTTAGACAACATGCCGTAGGTATTTCAATAAAACACATCTGCAAACTGATTTGAAATGATATTTCTCTCACCGATATCTAAAGGACTTTAAAAAAAGCCAAAACCCATTTCTTTCATATTAAAATCCCTAAAACAAAGCCATGATGAAGGTGCATGAACAGAAGTGAATACAGCTGTGACAGGAACTACTTCTTCTACAACTACTACCACAACAAGGACTGAAACGATCAGTACTATCACCTCTGTACGTATTTCTACTGCTGCTCCCACAAACTACAGTTATGATTTCAAGTCTTCATTACATCACATGTCACTTGTTAGACGCTTTTATCCAAAGCGACTCACATACTGTGGACAATCCCCACAGGAGCACTTTGGGGTGAAGTGTCTCAGGGACACAACGACATGCTGACTGCAGTGGGGTTTGAACCTGTGACCCCCTGATCCCAACACCAACGCACTATGCACTGCGCCACACTCCTCCCCTCTTCCTTCTTGTTTGGTTCAACCAGTGTCCTCTTGTTTTACGTCGTAGGTATTTAACTCAAACAGTGCACGTAACTCATTTCTCTCAAAGTACCAAAGCAGGCCCAGACAGGCAGATGGATACAAAAGGAAGAAAGTTTTTACCGTTGTGTGTTTGCTGCTCAGTGAAGCTCCTTCATGCTCGTCCTCCTCTCTTCTGAGCCTCCAGCTGCTCCTCCCTCCTCCCCCTCCTCTCTGAGGGGAGAACAGAGGAAGGGAGGGGCTTCAGGCACACTCAGCTTTTGTATAACCTCCCCCCCCCACCCCCTCCCCTCTTTCCTCCCCTCTTTCCTCCCCTCTTCCATGACGTTAAAACAGACTTTTCTGTCCACTGTTTATTTTGGTTTTGCAGGAATGTCGAGTGATTTTCTCTGAGATCATCACCGCTGCTATTTTAAGAAGCTGCAGCGCCTCACCCCAGTTTCAGTTTCCACATGTTTCCCGGGGAGGAAGTGTGTAGTTCAGCATGTTTCTAACACAGAAGCCCAGTGTGTAAAACTGCACGAGTATATACTTATTTCAGTTTGCCATCAGCTCCGTGAATATCCATTGTGTTTTTCTTTAGCGATAAAACAGCCGGTCAAAACACCAAAGACACTCCAGAGTCAAGTCAATGCACTAGACCCAGTCAAAAAAGCTGAAAGTACAAATTAAACTGCCACAAAGACAAGTCTGAGTGAATAAAAGTCGAGTGCCTGAGACTAAATGCTCATAAGGGACGAGTCCGAGTTAAAATGCATGCAGACAAAAGATAATTTCTTGTCGAACACGAGTCAAAACACCAACAACGCCAAGAGAAGTCAGAGTTAAAAGCCAAGGAAAGAGACGAGACACAAGTCCAAGGCTAACGTACAAATGAAAAAGACAATTTCTAGTAAGTAAAACACCCACAAAGCCAAGACAAGTCCGAATTAAACAAGTAAAGATAAGCGAGTCCAAGTCCAGTGTCCATAAGACAACAAGTCTAAGACTAAACGCTTATTAGAGACGAGTCTGACAAGACAATTTCCATCCAAAACACCAACAACGCTGAGACACGTCAGAGTTAAAAGCCAAGAAAAGAGACAAGACACAAGTCCAAGTCAGAGCCAACACCAACAAGACGAGACAAGTTCGAGTAAAAGAAACGTCAACGAGAAAAGCCCGATCAACACAATAAAGATTCAGAAGTGCAGACTGGAGACGGAGACTGACAGGTTGGTTTGAGTTGTTTTCTGAAAATAGACTTTAAACCTTGAGACCATTTTGATATCAACATAGATGTGTCTTCAGGCCTGCTATAAAGAAAAGCAGATGCATGTCCTGCTGTACGACAACAGGACTTATCCAGGACTTTCTCAGAACCTGCGAGCAGATCTGACCAAAGCTCTTCCTCCAGCAGCAATAAATAACCTTTAAAAACACTCGTTGATTATTGAAACACATGCCTTCTGCAGAATCAGGAGCTCTGAGGCTTACTTCCTGAGAGGTCAAAGGGCACGGCGACCTGGAGCTTCAGTGTGCTAACAGAGCGCTAACAGAGAGGGGGGGGGGCAGCACAATGAACCCAAACACATCTGACCCCTCCCATTGAAACCTGGACAGCTGGGAGACGAGATTTCCCCACTGAGTGAATATTTTAATTCAACAAGTGTTCCTAGCTGAACTCAAAAACTGTTTTTATTCCCTTTTAAAAAAAAAAGAGTCCGAGTCAAAATGCAGATCAGATGAAGACATTTTACAGTCAAAACACCAACAACGCCAAGACGAGTTAAAACCCAAGGAGAGAGAAGAAGACACAAGTCCAAGTCGAACGAACACAAAGAACATTTTGAGTCCAAACACCAATGAGAAGAGGCAAGGTTGAGTCAATGTACCGAGACAAGTTTAAATAAAACGCCAACACAAAGCCGAGACAAGTCCGAGTTAAAACAAGTCCAAGTCCAGTGCCCACAAGACAAAGAGAGTCTGAGATCGAACGCTTATTAGAAACGAGTCTGAGTCAAACTGCAAATCAGACAAAGACAGTTTCCAGGCAAAACACCAACAACATCAAAACAAGTTACAGTTCAAACCGAAGGAAAGAGACGAGACACAAGTCCAAGTCAAACGCACAAAAGACTAAGACAATTTCACAGTCAAAACACAAACAAAGCCAAGGCAAGTCCGACTTAAGTCCAAGTCCAGTGCCCACAAGACACAAGTCCAAGTCAAAACACTTTGAGATGAAACACGTCAGGGACAAGTCCGAGTTAATCTACTGCTAGAGACCAGTACAAATGATGCGGCTGCAAAGACAAGATAAGGTCAAGTTAACACAAGTCAAGTGCCTCCAAAAACTCAAAGATCTTAGCTCTTTGACCGATAACTGATGTGCATCGGCTCAGCGTGCCAGGTCTTTGTTTATTTCCTTTATTCTTTGCCGTTCTTGTTTGTTAGTTTGTTCTCACCCTGTAAAGCGGCCTCTGGTCCATTGGAAGGCGCCATACAAATGTAACCTATTATTATTATTATTTGTGCGCCAAGATCTATATTTTATATCAGGTTGATGTGCAAACTGACCCCCCCCCCCCCCCACCCCCATCTTCCATGTTTTGTGTCTTCTCGCTCAGACGGAGAAACTCTTACTCACTTTTGTCTTCACGTCCTGTCGGCCATCTGCCTCCCCCCCCCCTCCCATTATTATCCAACAAAGACCCTCCGCCCTCCCCCGGGCATATTGGAGGAATTCATTAGAAATGAAAAGAATCTCATTAGAAGTGGAGGAATGTAGTGTCTCTACTTTAAAGAGTCCTCTCCTGCTGATGTTCAGGTGTATATCAGTATGTAGTGTCTCTACTTTAAAGAGTCCTCTCCTGCTGATGTTCAGGTGTATATCAGTATGTAGTGTCTCTACTTTAAAGAGTCCTCTCCTGCTGATGTTCAGGTGTATATCAGTATGTAGTGTCTCTACTTTAAAGAGTCCTCTCCTGCTGATGTTCAGGTGTATATCAGTCTGTAGTGTCTCTACTTTAAAGAGTCCTCTCCTGCTGATGTTCAGGTGTATATCAGTATGTAGTGTCTCAACTTTAAAGAGTCCTCTCCTGCTGATGTTCAGGTGTATATCAGTATGTAGTGTCTCTACTTTAAAGAGTCCTCTCCTGCTGATGTTCAGGTGTATATCAGTATATAGTGTCTCTACTTTAAAGAGTCCTCTCCTGCTGATGTGCAGGTGTATATCAGTATGTAGTGTCTCTACTTTAAAGAGTCCTCTCCTGCTGATGTTCAGGTGTATATCAGTATGTAGTGTCTCTACTTTAAAGAGTCCTCTCCTGCTGATGTTCAGGTGTATATCAGTATGTAGTGTCTCTACTTTAAAGAGTCCTCTCTGATGATATTCAGGTGTATATCAGTATGTAGCGTCTCTACTTTAAAGAGTCCTCTCCTGCTGATGTTCAGGTGTATATCAGTATGTAGTGTCTCTACTTTAAAGAGTCCTCTCCTGCTGATGTTCAGGTGTATATCAGTATGTAGTGTCTCTACTTTAAAGAGTCCTCTCAGTATGTAGTGTCTCTACTTTAAAGAGTCCTCTCCTGATTTGAGCTAATGCCAAAAGAAAACATGGGAGCGGTGGAGATGAGGAGGTGTCGGCGTTCTGGCGATTTACTCTGAAGCCAGTCCCCAACTGCGGGACTCCGGGTGGCAGTATACTCCGTGAAGTGGTTTGCGGCCTGCCAGTAAACCCAAAGCAGAAGAAGAAGTGACGTCAGCGGCTTCATCTGCGTAACCCTCCCTCAGGGAAAGGTACTCCGGTGTGAACGCGATCTGAACTTAGTTCATGAGAACTAAAGAGTTCTCATGAACTAAGTTCTGATGAACCTTTGTGGGAAAAGTACTGTGGTGTGAATGCGCCTTATGTGATTAACATGATGATTCAGCCTCTATGGAGAGAGACATCAAGCATGCTCATTTCTGACGTGGAGCTAATCTGAAGTAAACATTGAATACTGCTTTCTATTCCTCCATCTTGTGACTGTGTAACTCCCTCTCTTGGATATCAGCATGTGAAGGACACTGTTCAGGAACTAGTTGATGCTCTGTATGTGATGACTCCTTCTGGAGAGGATCACAGACACATGGATCCTGAGATGAAGCTCGAGCCGGGGACCAGGGAGAGTTTTGTAACATCTGAGCATCACATCAAATTCAAAGGTCTTATTATTATATGCTCAGCAGCTACAGTGTAGAAATGTCAATGACATTCTCCTGATGGGCTCCTCCAACAATGCAATATATATAATAAAATACAATAGTGCAAGAAGTCTAAACACATGTAAACAGAATACGAAGTTAAAGAATGTCCCTCTCCCAGCATGCCGTGCAGCAGCTGGGGTCTTATTCATTGAATGAAGGGTTGCTGGAGAGATAATGGGAGATAATCACATCTCATGAGGTCAGATGTAGTTTGGTTTGAGCTGCAGGAGGTAAGCTGCAAACAAGCAGCCAGTAAATCAGTAAATCAGTACATCAGTAAATCAGTAAATCAGTAAACCAGTAAATCAGTACATCAGTAAATCAGTAAACCAGTAAATCAGTACATCAGTAAATCAGTAAACCAGTAAATCAGTAAATCAGTACATCAGTAAATCAGTAAATCAGTAAACCAGTAAATCAGTACATCAGTAAATCAGTAAATCAGTAAATCTGCAAATCAGTAAATCAGTAAATCAGTAAATCTGTAAATCAGTAAATCAGTAAATCAGTAAATCAGTAAACCAGTAAATCAGTACATCAGTACATCAGTAAACCAGTAAATCAGTACATCAGTAAATCAGTACATCAGTACATCAGTAAATCAGTACATCAGTAAACCAGTAAATCAGTACATCAGTAAACCAGTACATCAGTACATCAGTAAACCAGTAAATCAGTACATCAGTAAATCAGTAAATCTGTAAATCAGTAAATCAGTATACCAATAAATCAGTAAATCAGTACATCAGTAAATCAGTAAATCAGTATACCAGTAAATCAGTAAATCAGTAAATCAGTAAATCAGTACATCAGTAAACCAGTAAATCAGTACATCAGTAAATCAGTAAATCTGTAAATCAGTACATCAGTAAATCAGTAAATCAGTAAATCAGTAAATCAGTAAATCAGTATACCAATAAACCAGTAAATCAGTAAATCAGTAAACCAGTAAATCAGTAAATCAGTAAATCTGTAAATCAGTAAATCAGTAAATCTGTAAATCAGTAAATCTGTAAATCAGTACATCAGTAAATCAGTAAATCAGTAAATCAGTAAATCAGTACATCAGTAAATCAGTATACCAATAAATCAGTAAATCAGTAAACCAGTAAATCTGTAAATCAGTAAATCAGTAAATCAGTACATCAGTAAATCAGTAAATCAGTAAACCAGTAAATCAGTAAATCAGTAAATCTGTAAATCAGTAAATCAGTAAATCTGTAAATCAGTAAATCTGTAAATCAGTAAATCAGTAAATCTGTAAATCAGTACATCAGTAAATCAGTAAATCAGTAAACCAGTAAATCTGTAAATCAGTAAATCAGTAAATCAGTACATCAGTAAATCAGTAAATCAGTAAACCAGTAAATCAGTAAATCAGTAAATCTGTAAATCAGTAAATCAGTAAATCTGTAAATCAGTAAATCTGTAAATCAGTAAATCAGTAAATCTGTAAATCAGTACATCAGTAAATCAGTAAATCAGTAAATCAGTAAATCAGTAAATCAGTAAATCTGTAAATCAGTAAATCAGTAAATCTGTAAATCAGTAAATCTGTAAATCAGTACATCAGTAAATCTGTAAATCAGTACATCAGTAAATCAGTAAATCAGTAAATCAGTAAATCAGTACATCAGTAAATCAGTATACCAATAAACCAGTAAATCAGTAAATCAGTAAACCAGTAAATCAGTAAATCAGTAAATCTGTAAATCAGTAAATCAGTAAATCTGTAAATCAGTAAATCTGTAAATCAGTACATCAGTAAATCAGTAAATCAGTAAATCAGTAAATCAGTACATCAGTAAATCAGTATACCAATAAATCAGTAAATCAGTAAACCAGTAAATCTGTAAATCAGTAAATCAGTAAATCTGTAAATCAGTACATCAGTAAATCAGTAAATCAGTAAATCAGTACATCAGTAAATCAGTAAATCAGTAAACCAGTAAATCAGTAAATCAGTAAATCTGTAAATCAGTAAATCAGTAAATCTGTAAATCAGTAAATCTGTAAATCAGTAAATCAGTAAATCTGTAAATCAGTACATCAGTAAATCAGTAAATCAGTACATCAGTAAATCAGTATACCAATAAATCAGTAAATCAGTAAACCAGTAAATCTGTAAATCAGTAAATCAGTAAATCAGTACATCAGTAAATCAGTAAATCAGTAAACCAGTAAATCAGTAAATCTGTAAATCAGTAAATCAGTAAACCAGTAAATCAGTATACCAGTAAATCAGTAAATCTGTAAATCAGTAAATCAGTAAATCAGTAAATCTGTAAATCAGTAAATCTGTAAATCAGTACATCAGTAAATCAGTAAATCAGTACATCAGTAAATCAGTAAACCAGTAAATCAGTAAACCAGTAAATCAGTAAATCTGTAAATCTGTAAATCAGTAAATCAGTAAACCAGTAAATCAGTAAATCAGTAAATCTGTAAATCAGTAAATCAGTAAACCAGTAAATCAGTAAGCCAGTAAACCAGTAAATCAGTAAATCTGTAAATCAGTAAATCAGTAAACCAGTAAATCAGTACATCAGTAAATCTGTCCATTTCCCGCACAATAATGTTCTCACCTTTATTGTTCACATCTTTATATCGTATTTAATTTGCGTTGTCTTCTTTATGTCTTTCATTAAATTCATTTTTCTCCTGTTTTCATTGCAATTCTTTCTAATATACCTTTTGTTTGAAATCAGTTATATTGATAATATTTCTTAGGTTGTAATGTTCATCTTTTAGAGATATTGAACATATTTCTGTATTTATTACCCATTCATTAACTTCTGTATAGCTTTCTTTGTAATCAAATATATTTCCACATGTTTTTTATACTTCCCCCATTTCTGTTTTTTAATTCAGATAAATTGATGATATTTCTACATTTTAATTTTCTTCTATATATTTCTCATTTGAGTTCACATATAAAAAAGATATGTGCTGCAGTAAGTGTGTAAGAAAGACTGGCCTTGTCTCGTTTCCAAGTCAATAACCATACTGTTGGGTCTCCTATGGGCCCCTGGTCTTCAGTTTGGGGCCCCCAGACTAACGGATCCAACAACAGGCGTGATTGAACTCTGAAAGACACACTCCTCTTCCCTCTGCTCTGTCCTTCAACAGAGGGACGGGGACGGGGGGGGGGGGGTAACGCAGGGTTCAGTGCCCAGCGTCGGCCCCTTCTTTCAGCCTCCAGATGCTGCTGAGGGCCCCTCTGAACATCCATCCAATCAGAGAGACTGTCAGAGACTCTCTGAATTTGAAAGGTAGTCTTATTTTGAAGGTATTCTTATTTTGAAGGTATATTTTTGTCTTACTTTGAAAGGTAGTCTTATTTTGAAGGTATTCTTATTTTGAAGGTATACTCTGGTCTTATTTTGAAATGTATTCTTATTTTGAAAGGTATTCTTATTTTGAAGGTATATTTTGGTCTTACTTTGAAAGGTAGTCTTATTTTGAAGGTATCTATGAGGCCCTGTACCTGAGCGTGGACCAGAGGAAGGCCGTTGTCGTGCAGCAGGTCTCACGCTTCCTCCGCTGAGCCGTGCAGGAATGTCAAAGCTTTCACAGTAAAACCCTGAAGGTGAACACAGCGCTTTGGAGACAAAGTGTGCAGCAGTTGTTGTTTTGAGTCGTGGAAATGATCCTGATGAGAGCGAGCAGCCGGGCGGAGGCTGAGACAACAGAGAGGGACGGATGGAGGACAGAGAGTCTGAGCCAAACAAAGGCGCTAAATCAGGCGCTGAGGCACACTTTCATAGTGGCCAAACGGCGGTACTACAACTTCAGTGGGCCCAAAGATGCTGTTTCCCTTTCGACTTACATTAGTCACAAGCATAGAGACCCCCAAAGTGTGTTGGGTCTCCAGCACATAGAGACTGCTGGATGCTAACCTACGATTAGTGCATTAGTTGGACATAGTACAGCAAAACAAGACATTTCAATTGTGAGAAAGAAACGGTATAAAATACGTATTTTGTATATTATATAAATGCACCTTATTGGATGTTGAAACCTTGAGGCACAGAGCGAACATCTGGCTGAATTCCCCACTGTAGTTGTAAACATATGACGTCAACACACACACACACACACACACACACACACACACACACACACACACACACACACACACACACACACACACACACACACACACACACACACACACACACACACACACACACACACACACACACACACACACACACACACACACACACACACACAGAGATTTTCTCTGATGCACATCCTCTGCAGGGTCAAACATCCCGTCACACACTTCCTGTCATAGTACACACACACACACACACACACTGCCTCCATCACACACACTGCCTCCATCACACACACACTGCCCCCATCACACACACACTGCCCCCATCACACACACACTGTGGAAGCAGAACATGCTCTGCTTTAGTTCAACAACATGCGTCTGTCTGCAGCCCCATGATGGTGATCACACAGAAGATCACCAGCCTGGCCTTCGAGATCCACGACGGGGTGAGACACACACACACACACACACACACACACACACACACACACACACACACACACACACACACACACACACACACACACACACACACACACACACACACACACACACACACACACACACACACACACACACACACACACACACACACACACACACACACACACCTTCCTGTCACACAGAGGCTGGTTTCACTTTATTTCCATAAAAGTGCATTTACAGGAAACTGAAGCATCTGTTGTTGTGTCGATTTAAAACACCAACATTTAAACCCCAGGACAGGAAGTGGTCTCCTCCTACAGAGGACACAGAGACACTGAGGAACCATGAGGCCAGAGCCCAAAGCCAGCGTAGAGAGGTTCAGTGAATGTGGCTCTGAAGGTGGATCAGTGTGTCAGAGGAGACTCTGTAGAAGGAGAGAGAGCCAGCAGGATGATCCAGATACACTGCTACTCTACCAGAGGGGGAGGGGGAGGAGATGTGTGTTTCTCTGTCATTGTGCCTGACAGAGTAACCATCAGAGCAGCACAGACTCCAGGACTGATCATTCCCTCCAAACACAGTCCTCACTGCCTCCTCTCCTGCTGATTCCTCTGTAAGTCACTCTCTGGATGATCAGGGTATGGCTGTGTGGCAGCGGGGTGGGAGTGGCTCGGCCGGAGACCAGACAGCTGACCAGAATCAGGTAATCAGCCACTCAATAACAGCATGTTGGTAACCTGGTTCTGGTCCCTCTTGCATTAGAGGCTGGATCCTGAGAGGAGGGTCCTGAGAGGAGGGTCTATTTTCTTTTTGTGAACTTCCCCCAGGCTGGCAAGACGTTTCATTTTCACCACACACCCTCTCCTTCCTTCGGTTTGACACCAGCGTGAGCCAGAATGTTCACAGGCTGCTCCTCTCTCACATGTGTCACCTTCCTGTTGTCCTCAGACAGTATGAGTTCTCATGTGTTTGAGTCCAGGGTGAGTCCACAGGAATCTGATGAGAGACACAGACAGCAGTTTATCATCAGACCCACCTGAAGGCTTTACTCTCTGTTAGTGGTCCTTTCTATAAAGCTTCAAGATCAGTCATGTTTTAATGAATAAATACCACCTCCATCATCTGTGTCTTTAGAGAGAAGCTGACTGATCCACACTTACACTTGACTCAGGATCCAGGACTCAGGATCCAGGACTCAGGACCACAGCAACAGGATCAGCCACGACTCCGGATCCCGGCGTATATAGACACTATTCTGGCCCCTGGGCACGTAGCAATGATGTACACATCACCAGATAGTTAAACAGTTTATTGTTGAAATCTTGTGAAACTGAAAGTAAAAAGCACAAAGCATTGCAATCAATACAATGACATGCTATAAAATACAAACATAAATGAAATCCATAAACATAGGTGAATCATCAACTTACAAACAATGCCTCTCCAATGTCCACATGAGCAGATGGAGCCGGATGTTTGAGGAGGTACAATAACATGTGGCACTCGCTGACCTTTCAACTCAGTCATGTGACCAATGTGCAATGACCATCTACTGACCAATGAAAACACCTACATCCAAAAATAGCATGAAAAGGCTGCAATCACGCCAGTTGCCTTTAGGAGGTGCTATAACAACAAAAAAACGAAACTTACATGTAACGTGATAGACACCAAAAAGACATTTGGGGATGCTGGGTTAATCGGAACATGAGAGTACACAGGTACAGACAGAGAGAAGGAAGAAGTAAGATGTCCCCCGACAAACTAAGCCTATAGCAGCAAAACTAGGGGCTGAATCTAATCAGCCCTAACTATAAGCTTTATCTAATCCGCCTTATCATCTCCTAAATAAGAAACCTGGGAATCAAACCTCCGAGCTTCCAGTAGAGTGGTGCAGGAGTCCTAAAATCCTGACATGAGTCAACAATTCCTCACTTCCTGTCCCCTGGTCTGGAGCGCAATGGTTTCCTGAATGTGTTTTTGGTTGTTGTCCTGAATAAGGACTGTGGTTAACACAAGCTGAAGACATTTAAACATTTTGTTCTACGACACTAAAATACGTCAGTAAATACCCTGGACTTTCATTTTCAACCCCACCGCCGCCTATTTGTTTTTTTGACCTTGTTGTGTCCCGTCAATTATGTTAGTTTGTTATGTATTTGTCACGTTCATGTTTGTTTTGTTTGTTTCACTTCCTGTTTTATTTTGTACTCCTTGTCTCATTCCAGGTGCCTTTACTTCCTTGGTTCTTGTTTCCCGCCATCGTCGGCGTCTGCCCCGCCCCTGATTGTTTCCACCTGTTCCCACTTACCTCTTGTATATATTGTCCTGTCTCCCCTTGTCTGTTGTCAGTTCGTCTTGTTCGTCATGCCAAGAAGTCAGATCCAAGCAGCCATAGAGAGACCAAGTACCTTTTGTGATATCCTCCATGAGAGCGTTTTGTTTTGTGACCGTTTTGTCACTCCCTCTGTAAAGAGTGTTTCTTTGTTTTTGATCCATTAAAGTTTATTTTTCTTCAAACCTTTTCGTCTCCGGGTTGTGCAATCAAGACCTCGAATCACTCATTTCCACGTCTCTCCGAATTGACAATCGCATCAGGGAAAGAGAGAGAGAACGACGCCGAGTCGCAACAAGACCTCCCAGCCACCAGGGGCGCTCTCTGGGTAGGCAGTCCTCATGGGATTCCTGGTTCGCCTCTTCATCAGGCCCAGCAGTGACAGCGCCACCACAGGCACCGGAGGAACCTATGCAGCTCGGGAGAACGAGGATTTCTCCAGAGGAACGACGGCGCCGCCTGCAGGAGAGATGCTGCTTCTACTGTGGTCACATGGGACACCAGTAGGCGACATGTCCGGGAAAAGGGCATGCTCACCAACCATGAGGAGGGCGTTGGTGAGCAAAATGTCATCTGATTATCCTCCTCGCACACTCACCCAGGTAGATATCACTGCCAATAGTCAGACACACACTATGGGGGCCTTAATTGACTCTGGGGCTGATGAAAGTCTCATAGACTGGGGTTTAGCGAAACGTCTCAATATTAAGACTGTTCCGCTCAAACATCCCGTCGATGCCAGAGCCCTTGACGGCAGACTTATGTGTAGAGTCACTGACTGTACAGAACCCATGCAAGTGACTATTGACAATAATCATGTGGAAATGATGCAATTTCATCTGTTCAATTCTGCACAGCATCCGCTGATTTTGGGGTTTCCCTGGTTAAAAACACACAACCCACATATAGACTGGTGTTCAGGACAAATTAAGGGATGGGGAGAGAATTGTGAACAGTCATGTAAAGCTCCACGTACAGTTGCAGTGGCTGATAGTTGCTCAGACTTTCCTGACCTTTCCAAGGTCCCCTCTTGCTACAATGACATTAAAGAGGTTTTTAACAAAACCAAAGCACTATCATTGCCTCCTCATCGTCCGTTTGACTGTGCCATCGACCTGTTACCTGGCGCACCCATCCCTAGGGGGCGCTAATATTCTCTCGGGACCAGAGCGGGCGGCCATGGATGACTACGTCTCCTCCTCACTGAAAGCGGGGATAATCCGTCCCTCTTCTTCACCTGCGGGCGCAGGATTCTTCTTTGTGGGGAAGAAGGATGGGTCTCTAAGACCATGCATTGACTACAGCCCATTAAATGACATTACGGTGAAAAACTGCCACCCACTCCCGCTGATATCTTCAGCTCTTGAACTACTTCAGTCATCTAAGGTGTTCACCAAGCTCGATCTGAGAAATACCTACCACCTCGTCAGGATTAGAGAGGTTGACGAGTGGAAAACGGGGTTCAACACACCTAGCGGACATTACGAATACAGGGTTATGCCTTTTGGATTGTGCAATGCTCCTGCTGTTTTTCAAACTATGGTCAATGACATTTTGAGAATTTTTGAATGTGTCTGTTTTCGTGTATTTGGACGATATTCAGATTTTCTCTCCAGATATTCAGTCTCATGTCAGGCATGTCCGCCAAGTCCTCCAGAAGCTTCTGGAGAATCAGTTGTATGTGAAAGCTGAGAAGTGCGATTTCCATGCAACCACTGTCTCTTTCCTGGGCTACATTATCACCGCCAATCAGGTCCAGATGGATCCGTCCAAGGTCAGTGCGGTGACCGACTGGCCTACTCCAGATAGCCGCAAGAGAGTCCAACAGTTCCTTGGGTTTGCCAACTTTTACCGAAAGTTTATACGCAACTTCAGTTCTGTAGCCGCTCCTCTACATGCTCTCACCTCTTCTAAAGTTTCCTTTCAGTGGACCCCCCAGGCCGAGTCTGCTTTCCAGTGCCTCAAGAAAGGATTCACCACGGCACCCGTACTCACTGTTCCGGATTCCCAGAGACAGTTTATGGTTGAGGTCGACGCGTCCAACGAGGGCATCGGGGCTGTGTTGTCCCAGAGGTCCTCCAAGGATAACCGGATGCACCCCTGCGCTTATCTATCGCGCAAGTTGACCTCAGCTGAAAAGAACTATGATGTGGGGAACAAGGAGTTACTAGCTGTCAAAGCAGCTTTGGAGGAGTGGAGACACTGGCTCGAAGGGGCGGAGCAACCGTTTGTTGTGTGGACAGACCACAAGAACTTAGAGTATGTCAGAAAAGCCAAGAGACTCCATTCACGTCAGGCCCGGTGGACTCTGTTCTTTAGTAGGTTTAACTTTACGTTATCCTTTAGACCCGGTACGCAAAACCGTAAGCCAGACGCACTGTCTCGTCTCTTTGAGCCTGTCCCTAATGCCAAGAAACCTGAATCAATCCTTCCACTAAACTGTGTGGTTGGGTTGGTAACTTGGCAGATAGAAACAGATGTGAAGCAGGCTAATGTTGTGAGCCCGGCACCTAGTGAGTGTCCAGACAACCGTTTGTTTGTCCCTGTGTCTTTACGCTCTCAGGTAATCCACTGGGCTCACACGTCCAAGCTCACATGCCATCCGGGGGTCCGGCGAACTATGTTTGCCATAAAGCAGCGGTTCTGGTGGCCGGCCATGAGAAAAGAGGTCTCTGAATATGTGGTGGCCTGTCCAGCGTGCGCCCGGAATAAGACTTCTTCCCAGGCCCAGGTGGATCTGCTCCAGCCCCTCCCAGTGCCTCAACGACCATGGTCGCATATCTCCATGGATTTTGTGACTGGATTCCCCCCTTCCAAAGGTAACACTACCGTCCTTACAGTGGTGGATCGGTTCTCAAAGAAGGTACATTTCATTCCTCTGCTCAAACTTCCCTCTGCCAAGAAAACTGCAGAGATCATGCTTACTCATGTGTTCAGAATTCATAGTTTTCCCAGCGACATAGTTTCAGACAGAGGTCCTCAGTTCACTTCCATCTTCTGGAAGGAGTTTTGCCAGCTCCTCTGCGCCACCGTCAGCTTGTCCTCCGGTTATCACCTGCAGTCCAACGGTCAGACAGAACGCCTGAATCAGGACCTCGAAATCTGCCTCAGGTGTCTCGTGTCCCAGAAGCAATCCACTTGGAGCGATCATCTGACCTGGGTAGAGTACGCTCACAACACTCTTCTATCGGCTGCCACTGGTCTCTCCCCGTTCCAGTGTGCGAACGGATATCAGCCCCCTCTCTTCCCTGCCAATGAAGAAGAAGTCAAGGTGCGATCCGCGCACGCTATAGTTCGACGCTGTCAGCGGGTCTGGGCCGGTGCTCAGCAGGCGCTACTCCGGACCTCGACCCGGATGAAGTCAGCGGCGGATCGTCACAGACGTGCGGCCCCCCTCTACAAGCCGGGACAGAAAGTCTGGCTCTCTACCAAGGACCTACCTCTTTATGTTCATTCCAAGAAGTTGGCACCGAGGTTTGTGGGTCCTTTCCCAGTCTCAAAAATCATTAACCCTGTCTCTGTGCCCCTCAAACTCCCCAGGTCCTTGAAGGTTCATCCTACGTTTCATGTCAGCAAACTCAAGCCAGTTCAAGAGAGCACTCTGGTTCCCCCCTCCAAACCCCCCCCTCCACCCCGGATCATTGATGGTGGCCCGGTGTACACGGTCAGGAAACTTCTGTCGGTCCGCAAACGGGGCCGAGGACGCCAATTCTTGGTCGATTGGGAGGGATACGGGCCTGAGGAACGTTGCTGGGTCTCCTCGACTTTCGTGGTGGATAAAACACTCATAAATGACTTCTATGATCGCCACCCTGAGCAGCCTGGGCCGTCGGGAGTCGGCCCTAGAAGGGGGGGTACTGTTGTGTCCCGTCAATTATGTTAGTTTGTTATGTATTTGTCAAGTTCATGTTTGTTTTGTTTGTTTCACTTCCTGTTTTATTTTGTACTCCTTGTCTCATTCCAGGTGCCTTTACTTCCTTGGTTCTTGTTTCCCGCCATCGTCGGCGTCTGCCCCGCCCCTGATTGTTTCCACCTGTTCCCACTTACCTCTTGTATATATTGTCCTGTCTCCCCTTGTCTGTTGTCAGTTCGTCTTGTTCGTCATGCCAAGAAGTCCGATCCAAGCAGCCATAGAGAGACCAAGTACCTTTTGTGATATCCTCCATGAGAGCGTTTTGTTTTGTGACCGTTTTGTCACTCCCTCTGTAAAGAGTGTTTCTTTGTTTTTGATCCATTAAAGTTTATTTTTCTTCAAACCTTTTCGTCTCCGGGTTGTGCCATGAGTCTCATATCAGTGAGTCACGGTTCCTGACAGACCTTATTTATCCATTGAGCTCTACGTGACAATTCAGGGTACACGTGACAAGCCCAGAAAAAAAGAATCAGTTAATCAAAAAGGGAAAGTCCTCTCCACTTTATAAAAGACATTTGGTCACATCAGTCCCTCACTTTCTTCATTTGACCTTCTTCAGGAACAACAGCAGGTATGACTTTGTTTTGGTGGATTGGCCATTTCAATGTTGTGTTTAACAGAATACAATAAGAAAAGTATAATGGATGTAAAACAGATAAAGTTTTGTGTAATCCACATATGAGTTCAAATTCAGTTTTCTGGCAAGAATCTGTTTCAACACAGTAGTGCTTAATTCACTTTGCTGTGTCTGGTTGAGTTTAGTTTCACTCAGATCTTACGGTTCATAAAACACTTTTAGAGATATGTTTTACAAATTAAAGATTGACCAATGTTTTATTATTTTGGAAACTTTTAAATATGCTCTTAAGTTAATATACAAATAAATCCAAACAGGAAAACACAAAAAGTGGAAAAAGTTGATTTAGAGTTATAAATGTATATCGAGTTAGGTCATGTGAGTTGAGAATTGTGTGTTTGTTTTAACTTAGTTTTTGATGAAGACATAAAGACCAATACATTTTTTGAATCAAGTGTTTAATGAAGTGTGATTTTGCTTGTACTCTTAGTTGTTAAGAGGAACTGCAGTTTCGCAGTTTTGTAGGAGGAAGTTCTGTGGTTAGAGCGAGAGGAGGACGAGAGGTGAACAGTTAATGACCTTGTAGGGAAGTCCTGGGGAGGGCAAAAGTACAGTACAGTTATTATGAGTAGCGCACGTGACTTTACACACGAAGTAAGTAGCGCACATGACTTTACACACAAAGTAAGTAGCGCACGTGACTTTACACACAAAGTAAGTAGCGCACGTGACTATACACATGAAGTAAGTAGCGCACGTGACTTTACACACAAAGTAAGTAGCGCACGTGACTTTACACACAAAGTAAGTAGCGCACATGACTTTACACACAAAGTAAGTAGCGCACGTGACTTTACACACGAAGTAAGTAGCGCACGTGACTTTACACACAAAGTAAGTAGCGCACGTGACTTTACACACAAAGTAAGTAGCGCACGTGACTTTACACACAAAGTAAGTAGCGCACATGACTTTACACACAAAGTAAGTAGCGCACGTGACTTTACACACAAAGTAAGTAGCGCACGTGACTATACACATGAAGTAAGTAGCGCACGTGACTTTACACACGAAGTAAGTAGCGCACGTGACTTTACACACAAAGTAAGTAGCGCACGTGACTATACACATGAAGTAAGTAGCGCACGTGACTTTACACATGAAGTAAGTAGCGCACGTGACTTTACACATGAAGTAACTAAAGCAAACTACAAGCAGTGGCTCCGTCTGTAGGGACTTGGGAACCTGAGGGTTGCTGGTTCAAGTCCCGAAACAGAGCCAAGTCTAGGGCAGAGGAACTAAGGCCCCTGAAAGTTGAGGTAACCCTCTCGAGGTAGAACAAAGCACAACCTTGTTTCTTCATTACTTTAATATTTTTGAAATGGATGGTTGTATACAAATATTCTACTGCAACATTTTTAATTCCGTTCATGTTTGTCGCCTTCCCAGAACGGAAAGATGTATGCTCTAAAGGGCGCTGAGTCAGGCTTCACAGGTTTCTCTGGAAATAATAATCAGAATGCACCAAATCTGGACTAGATGTTCCCAGAGAGGCAGAGCATACAATACAGCAAAGATTAGACCATTACCTTTTACCATCTTCTAGACGGTGTTACCTCATCAATAAATAATCATATTTATTATAAATCTTGCTTGCACTGCTAATTGCAACATTAAATATATAATGTGCATTTAAAATAGAACATTGGACGTTGGTCTGATTCCTTCTGAGAGTATTTTAAAGGTACAACATCAGTTGAGATTCATACAGGTCTTTTTAGCCAATAAATGAAACGCTCAAACCCTTGGGGCTTTCATCCTACTAAAGTAGATCTAGCTACCAAGATCTACCAAGTGCACAGATCATTAAAGGTAGAGCGGCCATTCCGTCGTATCATGGGACAACATGTGTTCTGTTGACATATTCATCTACTTTGTGCCTTTTCTACTGAGGGTGCACTCAACTATTTACCTACATGTTCAGCTCAGCTTTAACTCTTTTCTCTGCAGCCATGGGAGGAAAGAGCAGTCCTCCACCCGCTCCACCGTCTCCACCCACTCCACCGTCTCCACTGTCTCCACCCGCTCCACCGTCTCCACCGTCTCCACCGTCTCCACCGTCTCCACCGTCTCCACTGTCTCCACCCGCTCCACCGTCTCCACCGTCTCCACTGTCTCCACCCGCTCCACCGTCTCCACCGTCTCCACCGTCTCCACCCGCTCCACCGTCTCCACCCGCTCCACCGTCTCCACAGTCTCCACCGTCTCCACCCGCTCCACCGTCTCCACCCGCTCCACCGTCTCCACCGTCTCCACCGTCTCCACCCGCTCCACCGTCTCCACCTGCTCCACGTAAGACTGTTTTTAAATGATGGACTAAATTACAAGAGTTACACCATTATTCTGTCTTATCTGAACATGTATTTTCCTTGTCAGTTCTCAGTGAACCATGGAGGGAAATCAACTGGAAGTAAGTGCGTCTGCATCCTGAAAGCAAACTCAATAACTCAGCAGTTTTAGATGCAATTCATCCGAAACCATTTTCATTGTTGTGAAATTTCACTAATTTGTGATCTGAAGTTAGGAATGTCTGCTCTTGAATCACTTGTTTTCCAAAAATCTAATGCATATCAATTTAAAGGTCCTCATCAAAATAAAAACGTTATTAACTGTAAAATGTAGGTAGACAGAAAGGTTGTTATTAATAAACAAGGCACTTGCATTAGACTTCCACAAAAACATTTGGCAATGCAGCTTTCAGCCATTATGCTTCATATAATCTGAGAGAAGCAGAAAATATTAAAAAATGTTTTATCATAAACTAAAATACCGGCTTAACCTTTGTGTGCAGTGTTGTATTATTCTATAGTTTCATTATTTACACTTGATTTTTCATCATTTATATTACATTTGATTGTGTTTTGTAAATCAACATTTGATCAATATGACTTTTTTAATTTCTATTTTACGACATCATTTAAAAAACTATTTTAGACATCGACATTTTGTGACTTTGACTTGTTTGAAAGTTCTGTTTACACAAAGTTTGATAACATTGTAAATCAAACTTTATTTAGATAAAAAGTCTTCATGTCTTACAGTAACATACTTTACATTTCCTGCCACAGTTTGAGTCTAATGTGTCCCTCCCTGATCAGTGATAAACAAGGCACTCTGCAGCATGTGAAAGCCATCCGACCGAAGACTGAAGGCCAGGTGATCCGGATTCTTCTTCACGGTCTGGTTGGAGCTGGAAAATCCAGTTTCATCAACTCTGTGGACAGTGTCTTACAAGGAAGGATGTGCTCACCGGCTTTGGTGGCCAACTCCTCTAGTGACTGTTGCACCAAAAAGGTACGTTCAAAGATATATACACTTTAAAACGGCAATAGACAACCCTTTAAAGCTCTCCTATTATGCTATATTTGAACAATATATTATAGGGCCAAATCTAAAAACATGTCTCTGAAGTGTTTTGCTCAAAATACCAAAGAGATCTCCCATTCTAGTCTCATCCCCCTCTATTTCAGCCCTGTTGCTAAAGGGCTGATTCTGGCCCTTTAAATGTAACCGAGCTGCTGCTGGCCACGCCCCTTTGTGGCATCTGCATGCAAGCAGTGAGCTCTGTGAAGAGAAGGCTGTCAACCCAAGCCAGTATCACGGCCAGACGTGTATATGTCACGTTGGTCCAAGCTGGGAGGCGTCCGAATGACACGGTTTCACCCAGGGCCGTTTCTAGCTTTTTGGGGGCCCTAGTTTTTTAACTAGGGGATTCCGAAGCCTGCCAGATTAAGGTGATCTGTGGAGATGCATCACTCTGTTACACTTTAATTAAAAAGGTAAACAATAAGGCTCCTCTAACTCATAAATGCAAGAGATGCAGCATTTTCTCAACAATGTATAATTTACATTTTTCATCTTCCTCAGATGTCACTCATTGGGAGACAGCCCAACGATGATTTGGACTGTAGTACCCCACAAACACAAGCCACAGCTTTGCTATCATTGCAGTTTAGTTGTGTTTATATCCTACATTGGATTTGTAAGCGTATAATGCTTAACCGAACACAGGAGGGGGCTTGGCTGTCTACAAATAAAGACGGCTCATTTTAATTCTCCCCAAATAGATTGAGGCTGAACCTGAACTTTCAGCTTGGGGGCCCCCTAGTGGCCGTGGGGGCCCTGGGCATCTGCATAGTCCGCCTATAGGAAGAAACGGCCCTGTCCGTTGTTCCCCCGTTTTTAGAGATATTGGTACGAAGGAAAAGAGAGAGGGTTGTATTTTCGGACACACATTTATTACATTACATGTATTATATATAAACATATCAAAAAGTGCATTTTGCATAATAGGTGACCTTTAAGTTACCTCTTGTATTTGATGTACAGAGATCGGATGGCCCTGAGTTTATACGCCTTCTCCAATTCCACAAAAGAAATGTGGATCGGATAGGCATACTCCCTTCCAGGATCCTTGCAAGATTAAAAAGCTGGTCCGTCGTTCCTTGACCAGGCCTGAATCTGCATAATTGGTATCATTAAGGAGTTATTTCAGAAACCAACATAGGCCATAACAGTTTCATTTATCAACATGTAGTGTAACTTAACGGACCCATCGGCCTCTCACTTCTCCCTCAGCCAGTCGCTGAAACAAACTAGCTTGTTTGCGTTCTCAGATGTCAAGGCTGCTCTCTTCTTTTGCACTATGTTGCAAAAAAACAGTAACAAGTAAATCCAATTTTAATAAAACTGTTAAATGTGGGTGTGTGGCTGTTTTAACCTGCATGGTTCAAGGAGGGTCACAAGATGTGGTCAACTTGACTAACTTGTGCTTCTGTCGGCCCAGCGTTGCCTTTACAGCCTCCTGGTTCTTCAGGAGGCGAGAGATCATGGCGAGCGACGAGTTCTATCTTGTTGAAACATCTTGTATTAGTTGCTCCCTCTGCTGCTCGTGTAGTTCCTCCGTATTGGCAGGGCTGTGTTTGGTCTGTCCTCTACCACCGAAATTGTAGTGGAGCACGCTCATGTAATGTCAAGTCGCCGGAGCCTCGTAGCGGGGGGCTACGGCGGAGCGCATAAAGCAGACTCTTCACGCTAAAGGCCCGGACACACCAAGCTGACACCAAATAACTGACCCGACTGTTGCGTCGGCTCATGTCTCTGCGTCGTGGCCAACAGTCACACTGGAACACACCGCAAAGACTTCAGCCGACGGCCAAGAGGCACGTACGAACTGCGCATGCGTGAGTGGCAATAACTCTCCTTACCAGCAGGCGGCGGTAGTGTGTGTTCGTCATTCAAAAGAGGCAACAACCGGAAGACAGACTGCGTGATAACCGAGAGAAGAAGAACAGACTGCGTGATATAAACAAACAACAAATAGTGTGCGTTCCATTTTCACTCTACAGCGAGAAGCTCACGGGGCTTTCCCGAACCTGTCGAGAGCTGGAGTTAAATGAAATCTCAGATTTGCCTTCTTAATAGTTTGTTTGGGTCCCTCACTTCCGTTTCACTTCTCATGCACTGATTCGCCAGCTGAACAGCCAATCAGAGTGATTTATTTTGCGATTCAACATGTCGAATCGGTAGGTTTTCGGCCAAAAAGGCGTCGGCATGGCTGAAAAGACACAACGGTGCGGGACACACCAATCTGAGTAGGGCGTGTCTCGATGCTCATCGTCGGCCTGACGCCCATCGACTGGCCAGAATCAGCTTGGCCTTAACGAAGGATCACTTCTTCTTCAGGGCGGGGAAGGCTACTGTCCCGCAGCTGCTGCCTCTCTGTTGGACTCCGGTACTGCACATTACTCACGAGACGTTGTAAAAAGGCAGACGCACTAACCACTCCGCCATCGCCACAGTGTGTGCCGGATGAGAATGTCTGGCGTGCCAGATTTGGCCCGCGGGCCGCCAGTTAATGGTCACTGACGTAAAGGGTCAAGGGGCATCTAGGAGCGCGATTCATCTGCAATTATTTTTTTGTCGCGTTATTTTTTCTGTGATTAATTCATCATAATTAAAACACTCATTTCACAGCCCTAGTAATAAGCATTCGTGACAGATTCATCAGACAATCAGATTTTCTGAGCTTAACTTCTGTCATGAACTTCCTTCGTAGCATGGACTTTATTGACAAGTGACGGGTGAGTACGTTACTATTCGGGTCATTTTAGAGTGATGTGAGAGTGCACAATGACACAAGTTTAATAAAAGACTTCATTGATCAATAGGCGCTTTCACACCGGAGTACTTTTCCCAGGAATAGTTCCGATAGTTCCTGGGATTTTGCGTTCACACCAAAAAAATCTGGAACTAGAACTTTTTTTGCGAACCTTTTCACCCCTTTTTAGTCCCTGCTAGAGAGGTGGTACTTTCCTGGGGAGGAAAAGGTTCCAATTTCTGATTGGCTGGGCGAATTGCAAACCACGCCCCGTAAAACTCTGAAAAGTTATACGCCGTGAAGTTGTTTGCGGCCTGCCAGTACAGAAGAAAAAGAAGTGACGTCAGCGGCTTCATTTGCGTAATCCTCCCTCAGGGACTTATTCCAGTGTGAACGTGATCTACTAGAAAGTTCCAGAACTAAAGATTTCCGGGGAACTAAGGTCCGGGAACTATTCCTGGGAAAAGTACTTGGTGTGAAAGCGCCTAATGTTGGGACATTTCACCTGCATTTAACCCTTATCTAGTGTACTGTTGTGACTGTTGATCAGCTGTCGTTTGGTGAGAGACTTTTTGGCATAATGTGCGCATCATTTGATTATGGCTGCGTTGGCTGTAACAGTGTGTGTATGTGCTTTTCAATTGTTTACTGAAGGCCCTGTCTAAAGCCCCACGGTATGCCACTGCTAGGAAATGCTACAGGAATGGGCGACCAGAAAGGAAACTGAAAAACAAAGGACATTAAAATAAATACATTTTTCTCCATGTGTGGTTCACAGCACATAACTCACAAGTTCAATAATGGAAACCAGGACACTTTCTACCCTTTTGTCATCAATGATAATATGGGCCTGAGAAACAACTGCAGCCGAAGCAACAGAAACAACCATGTGAGGGATATCGAACAGGTGTTGAAGGGACATGTGTCTGAAGGATACACGGTAGGTACAGCGTCTGTAAAACTCTGATATAAGGAGGTAAATGGTTCTCTGAATCTGTTTTTGGTTGTTAGCCTGAAATAAGGTCTGTGGTTAACACAAGCTGAAGAGATTTCAGCATTTTGTTCTAAGACATAAAATACATCAGTAAATACCAGAGGTGGGACCAAGTCATTGTTTTGCAAGTCCGAGTCAAGTCTCAAGTCTTTGCGCTCAAGTCCGAGTCAAGTCTCAAGTCTTTGCGCTCAAGTCCAAGTCGAGTCTCAAGTCAGGATGGGCAAGTTCAAGTCAAGTCCAAGTCCTAAACTTTGACAAAACGAGTCATAAACAAGTCATTATGTGTTTTTCATCAAATATAATGACATCGATCAACAGAATAATACTTAATAATCAAATTGCTCTTTATTAGTCACATTAATAATTTAATAATCCATTTTCTCTCTGCTGGTAAAGTAACGTGTTTTTTTCAAATTTAAGAGGGATCAGTAAGGTAAGGCTACCGTGACGGTTTGATTCAGAAGGAGTTTAATGTATAAGATCCCTGATGTTGAGGTGACCAGAATGTTTATTTCCACTGTGTACAACATGTTATGAGGGACCCACAATCTATCTTTATGCAAGGGATAATGTGCAGCGAGGCGTCTCTATGGGGAAAAGAACATCTGCATCTAGATCCCTCTGCAGGTGGTACTTTAACTATATTTTGATGCTAATACTTTTGTACATTTACTTGTAACATTTTAAATGCAGGACTTTTTATTGTAACCGAGTATTCCTACACTCTGGTACTTTTGTACTCAAGTACAAGATCTGAACTTCTCCCACCTCTGACAGTAAATCCTGAGTGGTTACCAAAATAAAGGTAACCAAAAAAGGTTATTTTCATTTTACAAATCCTGCACTCAGCTTTGCTTTCTCCAATATCATTGAAAAGCAGCCAGATGCTGCTTTTCAATGATATTGGAGAAAGCAAAGCTGAGTGCAGGATTTGTAAAATGAAAATAACCTTTTTTGGTTACCTTTATTTTGGTAACCACTCAGGATTTACTGACTTTTTCCGACGCGCTTGCATTTAAATCCGTCTCCCCGTCGCTCTGTGCAGCTGGCCTATCCCACTACACCTGCTGTGCCCCCCACCCTTCTTTCACATAATGGTATGATCCGAGTGTGTCCTCGCATATGATTGGCCGCATGGTGGCCCAGCTAAATAAAGTCCCGCCCCTGCCTGCAAGGATTCACAGCAAGAGTAGGAGCGGCTGAAGATTCTGCTCTCCCCGACTGGAGTCTGCTCTTCTAGCAGCAGCTCGCGATCGGCGTGTTGGAGACCTCTGAATTAAATGATCAAGTCACCTCAAGTCAGAAGGCTCAAGTCCAAGTCAAGTCCCGAGTCATTGGTGTTCAAGTCCAAGTCGAGTCGCAAGTCTTTTGTGATTTTGTCAAGTCGAGTCTCAAGTCATCAAATTGGTGACTCGAGTCTGACTCGAGTCCAAGTCATGTGACTCGAGTCCACACCTCTGGTAAATACCCCACTGGTGAATAAAACGTCATCGCCCCCAACATTAGCCGCCTTTAGCTTAGCGGTGGTGGAGACGTGAAGTCATGTGACCGTGCTGTAGTTCCTCTATAGCCCAACATTAGCCTCCTTTAGCTTAGCGGTGGTGACGTGAAGTCATGTGACCGTGCTGTAGTTCCTTTATAGCCCAACATTAGCCTCCTTTAGCTTAGCGGTGGTGACGTGAAGTCATGTGACCGTGCTGTAGTTCCTTTATAGCCCAACATTAGCCTCCTTTAGCTTAGCGGTGGTGACGTGAAGTCATGTGACCGTGCTGTAGTTCCTCTATAGCCCAACATTAGCCTCCTTTAGCTTAGTGGTGGTGACGTGAAGTCATGTGACCGTGCTGTAGTTCCTTTATAGCCCAACATTAGCCTCCTTTAGCTTAGCGGTGGTGACGTGAAGTCATGTGACCGTGCTGTAGTTCCTTTAAAGCCCAACATTAGCCTCCTTTAGCTTAGCGGTGGTGACGTGAAGTCATGTGACCGTGCTGTAGTTCCTTTATAGCCCAACATTAGCCTTCTTTAGCTTAGCGGTGGTGACGTGAAGTCATGTGACCGTGCTGTAGTTCCTTGATAGCCCAGCATTAGCCACCTGTAGCTTAGCGGTGGTGACGTGAAGTCATGTGACTGTGCTGTAGTTCTTTTATAGCCCAACGTTAGCTTTTACTTCAGAAATCATAAAGTGGTGTTAACATGTGGAGATTATCCTGCTGAACTAAACGTGTAAGCACCATAAACATTTGTTTGACACATAGATCATTTTCTGCAATAATCCAAAATCACAAGGAGAAATCCCATTGGAGCAGGGAGATGCTGCCTTCAGGGACCAACACAGAAATCCCACATCCCTGCAGGATCTTATTAATCTTAGTTACTGTCATCCTTTAACTTAAATTCACTTTGATTTTCAGTTCAATCCTGAACGCAGGATATCGATGGATAGTCCATTCTTGAACCTAAACCCAAGTGCCAACGACAAAGTGCAGGTCCTGGTTTTTGTTATTGACGCCAACACGTTCTCTCAGATGAATGAAAAAGCTGTGGAGACGTTACAGGACATCAGAGATGAAGCCAGTCGACTGGGTGAGAGCTGAAATCATGTTTATTATTTTTCACTTTATTCTCACATTCACAAAAAACTGCATGTTTGATAAACGTCAGCTTTAACGGCTTCATGGTAATGTTTTCCATTCCACTACAGATATTCCTCAAGTGGCCCTTCTCACCAAAATCGATGAGGTCTGTCCTGAGATTCAACAAGACGTAAAGAATGTCTACAAGAGCAAGATACTGAAGGAAAAGGTATATTAGTATTTATATAATATTAGGTTTAAACATAGATTATGTGGTAAATTGTGTCAGAAATCATCATGAGAGCACAAATGAAACAGTGAGGTGTTTTTTAGTCCACATGCCTCATATGCTTCCAGATATAATGGCGATCTATGGATGGAATCTAACAAGCACAGCGAAAGCTAGTTATCTTCTTGACAAGCTAGCTAACGTTTGCTATCTCTTTAACTAGTTAGCTAGCTTACGTTAGCTACTTATCCAACAAGCTAACTAGCCAATGTAAGCTATGTATGTATGTAAAATATACCTTTTTTCGATAAATTAAAGGCAAATTGTTAAATGAAATAGTGAGTTTCTCTCCTGAAAAACAGTTCATTTAAAAGCTTAAAGCATTTAATTTGGCAAGTATTGAATATTGCATCAAACCCTTATATGTTATTTGAGCTGATATTACAATGTCCTTGAAGAACCTATTGGTCCATTTAAAACACGGCAACAGAATATAAAAGGTGGCGTGAAAACATTGTCAGTATTTGATTTCTCAACCTGAATTTCTTTTGGTTTCTAATAATAGATGAAGGAAGTCAGTGCACGTGTGGGTATCCCAGAGAACTGCATCCTTCCTCTGAAGAACTACAGTGAAGAACTGGACCTGAACAGTGACACTGACGCTCTGATCCTGAGCGCACTGAAACACATCCTCCAGTTAGGAAACGACCACCTCAACAAACACTATACATGATGACTACTTGATGCTACACACAGCGTCATTTCTAAAGCAATGAGAAATGTTTTGGGACGAATAAAGGATTTCTGATTCAGATTATTATATACCTTAAATAAAAAGTAAAGTGTAATTTTAGCATAAATGTAACCAAAGTATCATTAAAGTAATATTCCTAGTTCATAAAATACATATTTACACTGTTGTTTGTTTGTATATACTCTTGGATTAATAAAGTATTCTGGTTCTGATTATTCACTAACAAAAGCAAAACACAAGATCTCCGTGAATTCACCATCAGTCTGAAAGATGAAGCAACATGTACATTCAAACCTGAACATCCATCAGCTGCTGTTCCACCACAGCTCCAGCAGAGGGCGGCAGGCTCTATATTATAATATTATATCTACACTTTAAAAGATATCAATCATTATAAACCCCTGGAATAAAACCATCAATGTTCTATAATGAGCATTAAACTGTACGGCATATCTCTGCTGTTACTTTGTTCTTATATATATGTTTGTTTCATTTTCTTTTCCTCTTTCTTTACAAACGATAAACTGTGTACAATACGTTGAAGATAGTAATGGATAGTAATGTTTCTAAAACTTAAAAAAAGTCAGAATGGTTCAATTTTAATACATATTTCTGATCTCTGGCCTTTTCGGGTTGTTGCTATTATATATGATTTATTTTCAATATTAGAAACCAGTCCCGTGACTTCTTGCAACAGACTGAGCTGCACGTCTGCTTTCTCTCCCGTTTGTTGCTTTGTTTGTTTGTTTGTTCTTCAGCAGGATTTATGACCCGATATCAATGAAGCTTGTTTCCAGATGAAGCATGAACAACACGTTTAGTTTAGGAGAGGATCCCCGTGCTTTAATTACGGACACAATCTGAAAATAAAACATGATACTTCACACGTGACTTATTTGTCTTTTATTATGAACTATGGTGCATTCCAGATGTGTTGAGACCATAGACTGTATATATAAAGGTTGAGACGCTGTGATGAACGTCCATGTGATGAGAGTACGCAGGGGCGCCGCCAGGGATTTTGGGCCCCATGAAAATATATCACATTGGGCCCCCCCACCAGGCACAGGCCACTTTGTTTATAAATTACCTCGAGGGCCGTACCAAATGGTCTAGCGGTCCGTATATGGACCGGGGGCCAGAGGTTCCCCACCCCTGCTTTAATATAATAACATTAGTATTAATATCATAACCAACATGTCTGTGATTAACATTTTGTTTACAGACTGATCACTCAATGCCTCAAACTGTCCATCATCCTAAATAGACTAAAAGCAGTTTTTTGTTTTATATAGATCATTGGCTGTGTGGGAAAATACTGTGTTTGAAATGTATAATTTAAATTAGATGTTAGCTTTTTGTTATATATATATTTTGTTTTCCAGTCTCCCTTCAGTTATGTTAAGTGGCATGTCATTCAACACAATGCTGCTCACCTCCTTCAGTTGGGAGAAAAGCTGGTTCAGGTTCAGCCTTATGGGGGGACAGGGCTGCTGAGCCTAAAGATGGATCTGTTGGACCTGGCACCAAGGGGAGGGACAACTGATTTAGTATGAATAGGCGCTAAAAATGTGCCTGCATTTATTAAAGGTAGGTAGGTAAGAATGGAGAAACCAGCTCGAGTGCGATAGAATTTGAAAATACACAACAAAAAAATCTGCCCCTTCCTTCAGAGTTCCTCACAGAGCCCCTCCTCCAACACACACAAACGCGCATATGACCAATGAGGGCACGAGATCAGTGTGTGCACAGATGGAAGGCTGACAGGCAGGTAGGCCATCCAGTTATTTTAGCCGGCTCAGATGATTGGTCGTGCTTTTTACAGAACCACGGCTTCCACAGATGACATGTTTGTATGTATTTGTTGTCAAAGCACTTCAGATATTCATTGCTATCGGGATGTTAAGAGCATTCCATGGAATATAACAAAAAGTGCTTCTGAAGTGAATTACCTACCCCACCTTTAAATGTCAGTGAAAGCAGTGAAATGAAAGACCTCTGAATTTTCTGTAAAGATATTAACAGTACTTAATGTCAGCTTAGTAAACAAAAAAACATTAGCTAACAGACTAATTTCCACCACTCATGGACCACACCCACCTTTTCTTGTGAAAAACTGGGTGACATGCTGTCGCCCTTTAGTCCCTCTCTCTTGTCTTTCTCTCCTTTCTCTTCTTTTCTTAGAGCCTGACTTTGTTGGTCGTTGAAACATGGTACAACACACGTATGTAGGCTAAGTACTAGCATCCCTCCTCACATGCTTTCACTCTCTGCAAGTGCCGGTGTCGCAGCGCGTTTGGAGGCAGGACCAAACCATTACATGTAAATAGAAGGGGGTGTACAGAGGCTTTGGGTAATTAACTTTTGGAAGAAAATAAGTTAAATGAATCGTAAGTTTAGTGAGTAATTTATCAAGATAACGTTCTGTTACTGTTAATTATTGAGGATTGATGAAAGGTTACTTACATTTTTTTTCTTAATGTTCTAAACATTTTGGGGCCCCTGTCAGTCACGGGCCCTTAGAATCGTCCTAACTTTTCACCCCCTTACGGCGCCCCTGATGCGGCTTTCACACCAGCGCTTTTCCCTTTCTAGCTCCGAGCGGGAGCTTTTCTGGTTCAGCTCCGGTTTCCCTTTTCTGCTCCCGCTCTGTTCACACCGCCCAGAGCCCGACTGGTGCTGCCGCTGCTGCGTCATGACGTCACCGTTTACATCGCTGATTTGCTCCCCAACAGCGTTACGGCGCTCACAACAACAACAACTGCGTCGGATCGATGATCGTGTTGCTTTTAATCACACGAAGCCAGATTAAATTAAACGACTTCTCCAACCTTGTACTTTTCTCCAGAGTGCCGTGGTTCATTGTTTATTAATGTGTTTCTGCTGCATTTACCGACCGCTGCAGTGCTGGCTGCTCTTCCACGGGAGTTTATTCTCCCGTTAGCTCCCGGTTAGCTCACACTGCAGCGTAGGGTTGCCAACCGTCCCGTATTACCCGGGACGCCCCGTATTTGAGCCAAAAGGGGCGTGTCCCGTACGGGACTTTGTTTGTCCCCGACTCCCGTGTAAAGGGAAAAATCAAAAATATTTTTCTGTTTGTGCGCAATTCAGTGTGTCTGGCTGCGTGCCTGTGTGTTTGTGTGCTGTATGTGAAGGGCGCTAGGACCGCTCAGTTGACAGGGCAGGCACAATGCTCGCACGTGTGTGTGTATGAGATTTCCTCCGGTGGGCCGCGGGCGGCGGGCGCGGCATCATTGTTTGTGTGGCGTGTCAGCTTGTTCAGTCGTGTGGGAAAATGAGCGCTGCCAGTGGAGGAGGTGATAATGAAAGAGGAGAAGAGAGAGAGGATGTGGTTCTGGGCCCTGGCCCTTCTAAAAAGAAAAGACTTGTGTCTTACAACAAACAGTGGGAAGAAAAACACAGTTGGGTAAAGCCCGTAGATCTGTCTCGGGTCTTCTGCACCTTGTGTGGGAGGGAGTTTTCAAAAGGTCACGGTGGAGAAAACGACCTGAAACAGTATGCTGGCACAGAAATGCACAAGCGAGCAACACAAAATAAAGGTGCATCAAATATAACTAAATTCTTCGGCAGTTCAACTGCAGAACAAGACAAAGTTGCTGCATGTGAGGTAACATCAGTGTATCACACAGCTAAGCATGGTTTGAGTTACAACAGCATGGACTGCAGTAATAAGCTGGCAAGTGCCATGTTTAGTGATTCGAACACTGCAAAGAAAATGCGATGTGGAAGAACAAAGGCTGAGATGATAACAGCCAATGTGCTTGGCCCCAAAAATGTTCCGGATATTCTAAAAGAGCTGTGTCCTCCTCCCTCCGAGGTCGCAGCAGGTGAGGAGGTGGAGTAACTAAAAAAGTAACTAAATCCGCCAGAAACCCGAAAATCTTTGCGTCCCGTTTCTCCATTTCTGGAAGTTGGCAACCCTACTGCAACGGCCGCTGTAAAGTATTCACTGTCCGACTCACACAAGCAGCTGATACATATCCCCAGTTCCCCTTAAGTGAATGTGTGTCAGTCTGAATTGACGCTGTTTGGCATCACAACGCTGTTATGAAAGTTTCTCTGGTATAAAATGGGTGATGTTAGCATAGCAACCGAAGCTAAACTGACTACTTGCTATTGCTATCTATTGTGGCATAAACCGTTTTCTACAGGCACATTTTACCGGCGTATTTTTATTATGATTCTACTTGTGATAGTCGGACACGACAACCTGTGCAGCCCATGTATTGATTCCATCCGATAGCTGCTATAATACAAAACGTCTGCCTCTCTCCACAATGATCAATAACAGTGAACGGATGGTCAAAGTAAGGTACAGATAAACAGAATCACACGCAGCCTGGTTAGTGTTGCCTGACTTTATAAAGTGTGTTTATAAGCACTACTGCTTGTAGGCAGGCATGACAGTCGACCCATGTTCAGGGGAGGTGGGTTTAGTTTCCTGCACGCCTCGACGTAAGGGAGACGTAAGCGACGCCACCTCTTAGCTCCGAAGCTCTTGCCTCTATAGCAGGGGTCTCCAACCTTTCTTCATCTGAGAGCTACTTTGAAAAAATGAAAGTGGCCAAGAGCTACTTTCATCACATCGCTAACATTTATTCACATAGCGCTCATCAGTTGAATTAAGCTACTTTTGTACACGTGTGAAATTGCAATACCTCAAGTTTATCACAAATCTTAACTTCACATCAAGGTCCAAGAAAACGAAAATGTCTCACATATCATTATGGCCCACATAGTGATCACTGAGAATTCACATACATGTCCTTAATCACCAGCTGACAAGCATCGTATGCACTTATGGTCAAATAAGTGCATTAACTCTTTTTCACAGTCAGTGAGATGAATGGCGCTGCATGGAGTCACCATAGAGGGGTCTGCTGGACCCCCTTAGGTTCACTCTGATAGAGTCATTTACATGTTCATCAGTCGGTCTTGTTCTGTATTGAGATTTCATTCATGTCAGAAAAAGCTGCTTCAAAAAGGCCTGTAGAGCAGAACCAAATAAAGCAGACGTGTTCAGTGCTGCTTGGTGGTGTTCTTGTTTTCTGGGTCGACAAGGCTCCAGAAATGTTCTGAGTTTTGCTGAGACTTAAGCTGAGCATGATTTTGGAGATTTATAACCTCCATCTCCATCTCCATCTCCAGGATTGACACTGAACAGTTCAGCCATCTTTTTCTTCTTCTTCTTCGTCTTGACATTAAATTATAAACCATAATAAACCAACTGTATAGGTCTAACCTCCCTATATCTGTGTGTGAAATTGCTCCATCCTCAAAAACTACAAACTAATACTTCTGCAGTCTAGCTGCAGCTTCTAGCAGCAGCTTCTAGCAGCAGCTTCTAGCAGCAGCTTCTCGCAGCAGCTTCTAGCGGCTTCTAGCAGCGGCTTCTAGCAGCGGCTTCTAGCAGCGGCTTCTAGCTGCAGCTTCTAGCAGCAGCTTCTAGCAGCAGCTTCTAGCAGCAGCTTCTAGCAGCGGCCTTCTGTTAAAGAAAGGAGTATTTACAACAGCATTATAAAAACAAAAATAGTGCATGTGTGTGCACACTTATTCTCTGTCTTACTGTTACATGAATCCCATGAATGTATGAGACTAAGTTAGCTTCATCATCTCAATCAGTGATTAAGTGAATAATAAAGTTTCTATCGGGTCACTGTCAGCCTGTCACTCATTATGTTCAGGAGGGGGCGGGGTTTGGAGGAACGGAGAGGAGACGGTGATCGCGGAAGCTTTCTTCCTGCCTTCACAAACTTTACACACGTATTTATCAACTGAAAATAGCAAGAGGACATTCATACTCTGCAATCCAAGACTTGATTAAATCCACCAAAAACCTGACATGACGATAACGAGTGTTTTTCAAAAAACACAAATCCCTCCCTGTGTCTCTGAGCCGCAGCGACACGGCCTGATTCAGAGCGGGTCATTCTGCTGTTGGTTCTGGTGCTGCTGGAGAAAGCAGACTGCTCCGTGTGTGGTGTCGCTGTGCCGCTGTCACATCTGTTCCTGACCT
>JAPTMU010000210.1:234992-254820 GCA_028583405.1 Pogonophryne albipinna
AAACCATCATTAATAGAGTTGTAAATGTCTGCCCCCCCCCCCCCGCTCAGTGCTACAGATCACCAGAGATATTAATAATTCATTTACATATAAACATCACACACATGCACACACGCACACACACACACACACACACACACACACACACACACACACACACACACACACACACACACACACACACACACACACACACACACACAGACACACACACACACACACACACACTGTACAAACAGATATTTCGGTCGCTCAGGTCTGATGCTTCAGTGCATGCCGGCTCCTTTTTTCCCAGAATGCACCTTTGTCCGTCTTCAATGCAGCGTGTTCTCCACTGAGGAAACACAGAGTTATTAATATCACCTAATAAAACAATATTTAATATTTGAAGTAAAAACTGCACTAATAGTTGAAAAAAAATCGTAACATTCGAGGAAAAAAAAAAGGTCAATATTTCATAGAGAATTTAATATTTCCTGGAAAATATTCATAATTAATGGAAAAAAGTAGTTGTAATATGATTTTTTTTTAAACAAATTAATGAATAAAAAAACAAATTATATTTCAAGGACAAAAAAATCTGGAGGAAAAATATATTATAAAATATAAAAAAATGTGTTGAAAAAAATTATTCTGATATTTGGAAAGAAAAATGTCATTTTAACAGCAAAAAGTGACTTTAACATTTTTAAAGAAAAGTTTTAATATTTCAAACAAAAAACATAATAATTTCTTGAGCAAAAAAATGGTTTCATCGAAATAATTAGCAAAAATAATACCTTTTTTTTAAGGGAAGTGTTTTTTTCGGAAAAGCTTTACACTTAAAGTATGTGTGTGTGTGTCCTCACTCTGTGTGTGCGGTGCAGAAGCTCACACACTCCTGGTCCTGTGTGTGTGTGCAGAGGCAGCGGCTCAGATCTCTCCTCAGCCGGACAGAACCGAACCCGTACGGAACCACACGGCTGCAGACAGGAAGTGTCCAGTGTTAACCATAACATAACAACAACAAGAATAATAACAACAACAATAATAATAATAATACCAACAATGTGCATGGTAAAATGTGTTAAAGTGTAAGGATCATGCATGAGATTATTTTCTGCATTAACCCAATGGAAACATCCCATTGGACCAGGGGGATGCTGCCTTCAGGGCACAACACAAGAATATGACATCCTGCAGTCTGTGTATAAATATATACATGTGTCTCGGTTTCCAGAGGCCTGTACTACGAAGCCGGATGTTCTCTTAGCGGCTAACTTCAGGGTAACTCTGGGTTTCCGGTCCTACGAAGCTGGTTCTCTTTTTAGCGGGCTAGATCTCCATGGTAACTTATGCTGAGCGGCTAACCTGCTCCGGAGCAGGTTAGGTTGCAGGCTAAGAGCTCAACTCAGTGAAAGCACCGCCTGCTGACCAATCAGAGCTCAGTGTGCGGAGTTTATGTGAGTTTAAAGCGATCAAGTCATTTTACAGGAGAAAGGAAATACAGAAAAGCTGCCGTTGCAGGAAAGACGGCCGGCAACAATCACCGACTGTGTGAACGTGAACATGAATAGAATATCACCTCCATCTTCAGAGCAATCTGACTATTAGAACATTAGCGTTAAGAAAGCTTACTGAAATATCTGCCACAACATCAGTAACCGGATCAGAGTAACATTAAGTACAGTCCGCGGCATATCACTTCATAATGTATCATATATCTCCTGATCTGAGTCAGCTGAGCCGTATCTGGCCGTGCAACACTCACAGTGTCACAGACTGGATGCAGAAGGATTATTTTAAGCAACACATTAAGTTGAGGAAACACTCGAGTCAAATGTAATGAAAGTCAGATGGTGTCTTAGACGGGCAGTGATATCATAAACCTGTTAATGTACGCATTCAAACACTTGTTCTGTTACCAGCTGTATTCACCTTGCAGGTGCAGCTCTGTGGCTTTGATCCTGGATCAAGTGTTTAAGTCATGGATGTTTAAAGTTTAACTTCTTCATATGTCTAATATTATAGTTGACTTTTCATTCAGGAAGTATGACGCTGCGCTGTCAGTACGCTTCTCCATGTCTGTGATTGGTCGAATGCTCCAGATACCACCCCTCTCATGTGAACGCGCACCTAACTAGATAGGACACGGCTGGCTTGAGCGATCCACTTGATAACCCGCGTCGTAGGACCGCTTAGTGAGAGCGCGTATGTTTTGGATTAGGCCAACCGGCTAACTCCAACATATCCAGGTTAGGTTGAACCGGCTTCGTAGTACAGGCCTCTGGTAAACTACATCGTTATTTCGTGGAACGGTTCAAAGAAGATCCCGGGGTTTTCAATGGGTTCATTTGTTGTGATTCTGAGCGTCTCGTCCTCTCTTCACATCTGTTTCCACTGCTGGATGATTGAATGCATTGAATTTTATCTGCAGGGTTATTTATTTCCTCTCTGCTCTTTTGTTAACCTCCGTGTCGGGGCTCACTCCTCGGCTGGCTTCACGCCACGTTATGAATTAAGTGAGGCTGTCAGCGAGTTCCCTGCTTCTCTTTCTGAGGAACAGATCCAGCTGTTGACTTGCAACTGTTGAACTCCTGTGGCGTTGATATCAGATATGTAAACGCTCGGTGACCTGCGAGATGTCACGGTTTCGAACACTAAGAGTTAGTCAGAGTTATTCACACAGATCTCCTGACTTCCTGTACGGTCGTCCATCGCAAGATGTTTTTCCATTCCTCGTAACGGTCTGAGAAACGTTTCTGTTTGGATGTTAGCACTATGTTCGATAGTGGTGGTCTAATGGATAGTGAGGTTGGCTGAAGATCGGAAGGTTGTGAGTTCAAATCCCACCTGGAACACCACCACTAGTGTAAGGCACTTAGCCCTCAGTTACTCCAGGGAGAATGTCCCTGTCATTGTAAGTCACTTTTGATAAAAGCGTCAGCTAAATGAATTGTAATGTTCATTCATGATTTATCATTTTGTAGATGTGAGTGTAATTGTGGAGTATTATCTGGATAGCGAAATGTAGGCCTAATCCCAAACCGCCCCATGGAACATTTGGGTTTTTATATCTGCATTGTTTCTGAAGAGTTTGACACGTGTTTGCACATGTCGGCCATCGTTACCTCACTGCAACAGGAGGACTTTACAAATGTATTTCTGCTAAATGTCTCAGCGCTTGTGTTTTGTTCACTTCTCTCGTCACATCTCATACAGCACGGTCAGGTTCACAGGATCATGTTTCTGCAGATATGTATCACCTGACTCTTTATGTTGGAGCTCCATGGTATTTGAAATACGACTAACACCACATCATGCATTTTGACTCACAGTGTCTGCTTCTCGTATCTCACTAAAGACTCTTTCATTTGAAAGATGTGGAAAGATAAAGCTTTATGTCACGCAACAAAGGACGCTCGATAGCTGCCAACAAGAGAGCGTCCCACAGGGGTAACATTTACTGTTTTCCTTATTATCAACAATCCCATAAAACCTCCAACACCAACAAAGTGTTGAACCCATTGTTTCCTACTGGAGACATTCATCTTTAAAAACACAGATCTATAGTTTCATGCTTAAGGAAGATTCAGTCATTTCTTACAACAGCTTTTATCAATCAAACAGGAGGAAGTAATGCATTTCTTTGGGACTATTTTCAGCGGCAGATTAATCAAGTTACTCTCCTTTGAAGTATTTTCCTAAAAAATGACTTTTCTTTGATCAAACCTGCATTTTATATCCGGCAAAAAAAGTCAGATTGTAGAGAAGTCTATGAGGAAATGTTCCTACTTCTCTCTCTCTTTGTTACCTCAGATTGTATAGAAGTCTATGAGGAAATGTTGCTACTTCTCTCTTTATTACCTCAGACTGTAGAGAAGTCTATGAGGAAATGTTCCTACTTCTCTCTCTCTTTATTACCTCAGACTGTAGAGAAGTCTATGAGGAAATGTTCCTACTTCTCTCTCTCTTTGTTACCTCAGATTGTATAGAGGTCTATGAGGAAATGTTCCTACTTCTCTCTCTCTTTGTTACCTCAGATTGTATAGAAGTCTATGAGGAAATGTTCCTACTTCTCTCTCTCTTTATTACCTCAGATTGTAGAGAAGTCTATGAGGAAATGTTCCTACTTCTCTCTCTCTTTATTACCTCAGATTGTAGAGAAGTCTATGAGGAAATGTTCCTACTTCTCTCTCTCTTTGTTACCTCAGATTGTATAGAAGTCTATGAGGAAATGTTCCTACTTCTCTCTCTCTTTGTTACCTCAGATTGTATAGAAGTCTATGAGGAAATGTTCCTACTTCTCTCTTTATTACCTCAGATTGTAGAGAAGTCTATGAGGAAATGTTCCTACTTCTCTCTCTCTTTATTACCTCAGATTGTAGAGAAGTCTATGAGGAAATGTTCCTACTTCTCTCTCTCTTTATTACCTCAGATTGTAGAGAAGTCTATGAGGAAATGTTCCTACTTCTCTCTGTCTTTGTTACCTCAGATTGTATAGAGGTCTATGAGGAAATGTTCCTACTTCTCTCTCTCTTTGTTACCTCAGATTGTATAGAAGTCTATGAGGAAATGTTCCTACTTCTCTCTCTCTTTGTTACCTCAGATTGTATAGAAGTCTATGAGGAAATGTTCCTACTTCTCTCTCTCTCTATTACCTCAGCTTGTATAGAAGTCTATGAGGAAATGTTCCTACTTCTCTCTCTCTCTATTACCTCAGATTGTATAGAAGTCTATGAGGAAATGTTCCTACTTCTCTCTCTCTCTATTACCTCAGATTGTATAGAAGTCTATGAGGAAATGTTCCTACTTCTCTCTTTATTACCTCAGATTGTATAGAAGTCTATGAGGAAATGTTCCTACTTCTCTCTCTCTTTATTACATCAGATTGTATAGAAGTCTATGAGGAAATGTTCCTACTTCTCTCTCTCTTTATTACCTCAGATTGTATAGAAGTCTATGAGGAAATGTTCCTACTTCTCTCTCTCTTTGTTACCTCAGATTGTATAGAAGTCTATGAGGAAATGTTCCTACTTCTCTCTTTATTACCTCAGATTGTAGAGAAGTCTATGAGAAAATGTCCCTACTTCTCTCTTTATTACCTCAGATTGTAGAGAAGTCTATGAGGAAATGTTCCTACTTCTCTCTCTCTTTATTACCTCAGATTGTAGAGAAGTCTATGAGGAAATGTTCCTACTTCTCTCTCTTTATTACCTCAGATTGTATAGAAGTCTATGAGGAAATGTTCCTACTTCTCTCTCTCTCTATTACCTCAGCTTGTATAGAAGTCTATGAGGAAATGTTCCTACTTCTCTCTCTCTCTATTACCTCAGATTGTATAGAAGTCTATGAGGAAATGTTCCTACTTCTCTCTTTATTACCTCAGATTGTAGAGAAGTCTATGAGGAAATGTTCCTACTTCTCTCTCTCTCTATTACCTCAGATTGTATAGAAGTCTATGAGGAAATGTTCCTACTTCTCTCTCTCTCTATTACCTCAGATTGTATAGAAGTCTATGAGGAAATGTTCCTACTTCTCTCTTTATTACCTCAGATTGTATAGAAGTCTATGAGGAAATGTTCCTACTTCTCTCTCTCTTTATTACATCAGATTGTATAGAAGTCTATGAGAAAATGTCCCTACTTCTCTCTTTATTACCTTAGATTGTATAGAAGTCTATGAGGAAATGTTCCTACTTCTCTCTTTATTACCTCAGATTGTAGAGAAGTCTATGAGAAAATGTCCCTACTTCTCTCTTTATTACCTCAGATTGTATAGAAGTCTATGAGGAAATGTTCCTACTTCTCTCTCTCTTTATTACCTCAGATTGTAGAGAAGTCTATGAGGAAATGTTCCTACTTCTCTCTTTATTACCTCAGATTGTATAGAAGTCTATGAGGAAATGTTCCTACTTCTCTCTCTCTCTTTATTACCTCAGATTGTATAGAAGTCTATGAGGAAATGTTCCTACTCCTCTCTTTATTACCTCAGATTTTCCTGATGAGTTTATGATCTCAATCTCTAGCTTCCAGTCTTCTTCAACACAGCATGATGTTCATTTTGTAAATTATGCTCACATTTAGAGTGAAACAGACGATAAACCAGCGTATACTTTAGGGCGGGGCTACCTGTGATTGACAGGTTGCTACCACAGCATTGTAAAAATTTTTATTTTACAACAATAACATTTTTTCTCCAGTGAAATGTAACTTCATGAAAGCTAATTCCAACAATAAGGCCGCCTTAAAACGTCTTCTTTAGCGTTCAGTTGCACTTAGCTTTGTTAGATTGCTCTACTTAATGTTCACCCTTTCACAGTCTGTTTTTACTTTACGAAAGATAATTAACTTAAAGAAGTCTTATCATCAACTTAGCTCCGCTTTGTGTGTCCACAAACCAATGGGTGACTACATCCACTTCCTGTGTTGTAAACAAAAATACACTATAAAAAATAATTCAATATGTAAAAGAAAAGGAGTTTAGCAGGAAGTCCTGCACAGACGTTAGTGGTTTGGATGTAGCTGGTGGGAACTGCCAGCGCCTTTAAAGCGTCTTCATGGTGAAGGCAGGAAGATTGCCTTCAACCACAACGCTAACTTTAGACTAACGATCTCACCCAGAGCTTCAATGGACGTCGGTTTCATTTCTTCCTCTCAAGATAACTCATTTCAAATGTGACTAGTCGGAAGAAAGAAACTGGATATTCAAACATAAATCTCATAAAGGTCAGTCAAATAACTTCCAATACTTTGGAAACAACAACAATCCAAATGTATAACTGAAATAAAGTCATTTTAATCATTTTGTTTTTTATTAAGAGTTGTATTTGTTACACTACATGACAAATACTACATATACCATTATATCTTTACTTTATAATCTGCAACACACCTCGTTTCAACCCAAGAGTTTGACGGGAACGTAAGGAGTTCACTTGATTTCAGGCTCTCTGTGGTGTCCTCGTGGTTTCTGTTAAAGAGTCTATTTAAGAGCAGCAGAGGAAACATGGCAGGAATGACCCTTCGTTAGGAAAGGTGCTCCTTCTCATTAGCTGCTCCACATCTAACGGCTCACTCATTGCTTGTGCATACTGAACTAAAATGAAGTTAATTGTTACCAATTGTGAAGAGAGTCTAAAAATATAAGCAGCTGGAGAAGGAAATGACACTAATAAAATGTCTGTGCAGATGCAACGAGGCAGAGATGAATGATGTGGTCCCTGTGATTAATATAAAGAGGAATGTGAGTTCATCTTTAGTCGGTTATAAAGTCTTTCATCGTGCGGGCCAAAATATATTTAATTAAACTCAGGATTAGAGCTTGATATATTCTGAACATCAGAAGTTATTTTTAATTAAAGCAGCTAAGTTGTACGTTTGAATGGGAATAAACATCTAGAAATGTTGAGTGGTTACACAACGATAAAAGCACTTTTAGCTCCATGGATTAAAGGCAGGACTGAAAATACAGATTTATGAGTTTTCATTTCATGAATGTTAATTTAAACATTTTGGTGATCAAACATATTTGGTCAGTTGTACATAGCTCCAGGGTTTCGTGTCACTGCTGGTCGCGTGGAAACCAAGAAGGTGACAACCAAAAACCCTAATGCTGAGGAAACAGGATGACTCGTGTGAAAAACGTACATGTTGATGAAACCAACACAGTATTGGCCAAAAGCCAAAAGCCAACTTATTTACTGCCCAAAACAGGATGTTAATGCCAAAAACGAAGATGACTAAGGTCAAAAACCACAATACCAACAACAATCATGTTAACGGGTAAAAACCAATAAGTTGACGTTTGAAAACCAACATTGGCCAAATACCAACTTGTTTACTGCCAAAAACAACCTGTTGATGCCAGAAACCAGGATGACTAAGAAACCAACATGTTAAGAGACAAATAACAAACATGGCGATGGTAAAAAACCAATGTGTTTTTGGCAGGAAACACATTGGTTTTTGGTCGCTATGACGACTTAAACATGTTGAAAACCAACATTTTAATGTTTGAATCAAACATGTTAACGGCCAAAAACTAGCCAAAAACCAACATGTCGATGTTCGAAACCATGACAGCGATGGCCAAACATCTAATTCTTTACTGCCCAAAATAACATTTTGATGCCAGAAACCAGGATGACAAAAACCACAATGCCAACAACCGTCATGTTAACGGGTAAAAACCAATATGTTGACGTGTGAAAACCAAGACAGCATTGGCCAAATACCAACTTGTTTACTGCCAAAAACAACCTGTTGATGCCAGAAACCAGGATGACTAAGAAACCAACATGTTAAGAGACAAAAACCACAATGCCAACAACGGGCAAAAACCAATATGTTGACGTACAGTATGTTTGGTCGACCTCGTTTACTTTCTACGCTTGTTTCCCAATAAGTCTCAGAACAACATACAGGAGCGTTTGATGGGACCAGTTACCTGTATATTTCAAAGGTATAATTCACAAACTACTTCTAAGCTATTTAGTAAAAGGTTTTAGGTTTTTAAAAGTCTCTTATGTAAAGTAAGTTATGTACATCAGTTAAAATACGTCCAAGTTAACTCTTGGTTTCATTCGATGCACCAACATCGCTCTCGTTATCGTTAAAAATCATGTTGTATCAATATTTGACTACACAAGGCTTCTTCCTTGGCTCCTCTCATTATTAGAGGTTTCCACGTAGATATTTCAGTCCAAACGTTATGCAGTGAAAGGGGAGTATTTGTTGAATTAATATATCGGCACCAAACTAAGCGAGAACATACTTTACGGGAACATTTTGGACGTAAGTAACACATTTTTCATGCTTAACGTGTTATTTTAGATTTAAGCAAAAGGAAAAATCAGCAGCGTTAAATTGAGTGACTTTAATATCCAGATAATCGATAAATGATTGGATCAGTATTTCTTATCCTCCAGAATGCTGAGTGCAGATGACAGGTTGTGTTTCTACGCAGTGAAAGTGTATCTTAGTTGGAGTGAACGCTCTCTGTCCTCCCTCAGAAAACTCCCAGCTACTGCGGCGGGGAAATCCTGGGATTAATGATGGCTTTCTTATCTCGGGTTTGTTTTATCATCTCGTTAAGCTGCAGAGTCTCGTTACTGTGAAAACACACTCACCCCGGCGTGTTGACCCACACGATACCGATGTGGCAGAAGAAAATACACTCCTTGTCTTTCTGGTTCTCGCAGGAGCAGCGCTTCACTCTCTGGTGGGCCGTGTGGGGGAGCTGCACCAGGGGGCCCTCCTCCACCGTGGGGCTCGTAACGGCGAATGTAGAGGCTAGAAAACACAAATAGAAGGTTAGCTTTTTCTTTATACGAAATATAAATAGTAAATAGTAAGAAATAAGTTTAGAGCAGAAGCTTACTAGGTCGTGTTCCGGCAGAGAACAACATGAGAAGGTCATTTCACAGTTTTCCTTACGCTGTGCTTTTACAATTGTTTGGTAGGTGTCAGACACTGCTCTATAAGTCAGATTTATTTTCAGGATTCTTTAAAAATGCTATTCCCACTGCAGTTTGGTTAGCTGCACCAGAGGACCCTCCTTCCAAACATTTATATTTAAGGAAAGAAAGCATCCAACACTTTTTTCTATGACCAAAATCCCTGCAGTTCTGTGTTTATCATTTTGATCAGCAAATGCTAGCATGCTAACACGCTAAACCTAGTTGGTGAACATGGTCAACTTTATACCTGCTAATCATTAGCATGTTAGCACGGTCATTGTGCGCATTTTAGCATGCTGAGGTTAGCATGTAGCTAAAAGCACCAATGTGATTAAATATGGACTCTTTTCACCCTCTGTCTGAAACCAGAGCCCAGTCTGCTCCTATTGGTTAGCTGGCAGGCTCTGTTGTGATTGGTCAACCAGCTTCGAGATGTCCCGCCCCTTAACCTATCACGTACAATGTGTTGGAGCGCTAGCGAGTGTTTCATAGTGATGTCAGGAAGTAAACAAAGTCCAATTGAGGCGTTTCAGGCAGGTAGCGATTTTAGCCTCTGCAGACCATTAACATGCACTAACATAAATAAAACACACTACAGGAGAGGGAACACCACAGAAAGCAGAATAGGTCCTCTTTAAAATATTCTAACATTTCATTTTGAGAACATGAGGTAAGGATTGAATAGAAATACCAGATTTATTGAGATTTATTTCTAAATCTTCATTGAAGCTGCAGCTCGGAGCTTTGTCTCTTGAGTTGTATTATTAGACCATTCTGACACAACCTTTATTTAAAAAGAATAACTACGGGAAAAAGATTTACAGGAAAAATATTTAGACGGGAGTTTAGTGCAGAACAAAGGAGACAGAAAGGACTTCAGTCGCTCTGTCTTTGGCCGTTTGGTTTCTGCAGCTTTCAGTAAACGCTGCCATGTCTCCTCAAGCTGCTGGATCTTCTCTAAACGCTGCCATGTCTCCTCAAGCTGCTGGATGTTCTCTAAACGCTGCCATGTCTCCTCAAGCTGCTGGATGTTCTCTAAACGCTGCCATGTCTCCTCAAGCTGCTGAGTGTTCTCTAAACGCTGCCATGTCTCCTCAAGCTGCTGGATGTTCTCTAAACGCTGCCATGTCTCCTCAAGCTGCTGAGTGTTCTCTAAACGCTGCCATGTCTCCTCAAGCTGCTGGATGTTCTCTAAACGCTGCCATGTCTCCTCAAGCTGCTGAGTGTTCTCCAAACGCTGCCATGTCTCCTCAAGCTGCTGAGTGTTCTCTAAACGCTGCCATGTCTCCTCAAGCTGCTGGATGTTCTCCAAACGCTGCCATGTCTCCTCAAGCTGCTGAGTGTTCTCCAAACGCTGCCATGTCTCCTCAAGCTGCTGAGTGTTCTCTAAACGCTGCCATGTCTCCTCAAGCTGCTGGATGTTCTCTAAACGCTGCCATGTCTCCTCAAGCTGCTGGATGTTCTCTAAACGCTGCCATGTCTCCTCACGCTGCTGGATGTTCTCCAAACGCTGCCATGTCTCCTCAAGCTGCTGAGTGTTCTCTAAACGCTGCCATGTCTCCTCAAGCTGCTGGATGTTCTCTAAACGCTGCATGTCTCCTCAAGCTGCTGGATGTTCTCTAAACGCTGCCATGTCTCCTCACGCTGCTGGATGTTCTCCAAACGCTGCCATGTCTCCTCAAGCTGCTGAGTGTTCTCTAAACGCTGCCATCTCTCCTCAAGCTGCTGAGTGTTCTCTAAACGCTGCCATGTCTCCTCAAGCTGCTGGATGTTCTCTAAACGCTGCCATGTCTCCTCAAGCTGCTGGATGTTCTCTAAACGCTGCCATGTCTCCTCAAGCTGCTGGATGTTCTCTAAACGCTGCCATGTCTCCTCAAGCTGCTGAGTGTTCTCCAAACGCTGCCATGTCTCCTCAAGCTGCTGAGTGTTCTCTAAACGCTGCCATGTCTCCTCAAGCTGCTGGATGTTCTCTAAACGCTGCATGTCTCCTCAAGCTGCTGGATGTTCTCTAAACGCTGCCATGTCTCCTCACGCTGCTGGATGTTCTCCAAACGCTGCCATGTCTCCTCAAGCTGCTGAGTGTTCTCTAAACGCTGCCATGTCTCCTCAAGCTGCTGGATGTTCTCTAAACGCTGCATGTCTCCTCAAGCTGCTGGATGTTCTCTAAACGCTCCCATGTCTCCTCACGCTGCTGGATGTTCTCCAAACGCTGCCATGTCTCCTCAAGCTGCTGAGTGTTCTCTAAACGCTGCCATCTCTCCTCAAGCTGCTGAGTGTTCTCTAAACGCTGCCATGTCTCCTCAAGCTGCTGGATGTTCTCTAAACGCTGCCATGTCTCCTCAAGCTGCTGGATGTTCTCTAAACGCTGCCATGTCTCCTCAAGCTGCTGGATGTTCTCTAAACGCTGCCATGTCTCCTCAAGCTGCTGGATGTTCTCTAAACGCTGCATGTCTCCTCAAGCTGCTGGATGTTCTCTAAACGCTGCCATGTCTCCTCAAGCTGCTGGATGTTCTATAAACGCTGCCATGTCTCCTCAAGCTGCTGAGTGTTCTCTAAACGCTGCCATGTCTCCTCAAGCTGCTGGATGTTCTCTAAACGCTGCCATCTCTCCTCAAGCTGCTGGATGTTCTCTAAACGCTGCCATGTCTCCTCAAGCTGCTGAGTGTTCTCTAAACGCTGCCATGTCTCCTCAAGCTGCTGAGTGTTCTCTAAACGCTGCCATGTCTCCTCAAGCTGCTGAGTGTTCTCTAAACGCTGCCATGTCTCCTCAAGCTGCTGAGTGTTCTCTAAACGCTGCCATGTCTCCTCAAGCTGCTGGGTGTTCTCTAAACGCTGCCATGTCTCCTCAAGCTGCTGAGTGTTCTCTAAACGCTGCCATGTCTCCTCAAGCTGCTGGATGTTCTCTAAACGCTGCTATGTCTCCTCAAGCTGCTGGATGTTCTCTAAACGCTGCCATGTCTCCTCAAGCTGCTGGATGTTCTCTAAACGCTGCCATGTCTCCTCAAGCTGCTGGATGTTCTCTAAACGCTGCCATGTCTCCTCAAGCTGCTGGATGTTCTCTAAACGCTGCCATGTCTCCTCAAGCTGCTGGATGTTCTCTAAACGCTGCCATGTCTCCTCAAGCTGCTGGATGTTCTCTAAACGCTGCATGTCTCCTCAAGCTGCTGGATGTTCTCTAAACGCTGCCATGTCTCCTCAAGCTGCTGGATGTTCTCTCTGCTATGGACAGTCTTGCACGATGCACATTCCCAAAGACATTGAAGTGACGGTTATTTTGTTATTTTGTATATATTGATGTTGTGTTTTATCTCAATGTGTGCATATGTGTAAATGTGTCTGTTGGTTGTATATATATATAGGATATACATATTTTATATATATTTGTATACATATTTGTATATTTGTATTATTGTATTTTGTATTCGGGATTGTTGGAAAGTTCTTTCGATCTCTCGGTCTGTACAAACACACAGAAAAATGTACATTAAGGTTGACTTTCTGCAGCGTGTTTCTCCTGATGGGAGAGTTTGGGGCCGTTAGAGTGCGTTTGCTCCTGTCGGCCTCCTTATACTCGAGGACAACTTGCAACACACAAATGGTCAAAGTATCTCACATGATTGCTCTTTTTGGCATTAAGTCGGTCAGTGCAACAGAAACGATGTGTTTTCTGCACAGAGAGAGCGTGGAAGTGTGATTTGTTCACACGTGGTCACCGGATACTCCAGGGATCATTTACTATATTTAGATCCGTTTTCCCGAGTCTAAAGTTAGGTGTGAACGAGGCGCCAGTCCTGGGACTCAAGTGGCAATACGTGAGCGCCATGGACACATATCAGCTTCCAGGGAGATTTGAGATCATAAAACAGCTAAAGAACAGACCAATGTACGCTGAGGGGTTTCCGTGCAGATCTCCCTGCAGACGCCCACACACTCCCAGAGTGATCAAAGGCTGTCTGTGGGCTTTATGGTGCGTGTGTGTGTGTGTGCGCGTGTGTGTGTGTGTGTGTGTGTGTGTGCGTGTGTGTGTGTGTGTGTGTGTGTGTGTGGGGACTCGCCTCCCTTATGGGGACAAATTGGAGGTCCCCATAAGGGGAATCATTAATTTTAGGGTGAAGACTTGGTTAGGGTTAGGCATGTGTTGGTTATGGTTAAGGTTAGGATAAGTCTCCAGGAAATGCATGTAAGTCAATGTAATGTCCCCTGAAGTGATGTATACATGGTATGTGTGTGTGTGTGTGTGTGTGTGTGTGTGTGTGTGTGTGTGTGTGTGTGTGTGTGTGTGTGTGTGTGTGTGTGTGTGTGTGTGTGTGTGTGTGTTGTTATTCTGCCCTGATGGAGACCTTGTGGCCCAGAGTACATGAAGTCATTTCTGTCTCTGTCCTTTGTTCTGCACGAAACTCCCCACTGTCCTCCCGTCTGAATATTCCCCGTAAATCTTTAAGTAAAGTTTGTGTCTGGTTGGAAATGTACATTAATACATCTCAAGAGACAAAGCTCCCAGCTGCAGCTTCCATGAAGATTTAGATATGAATCATCTTACTGATTTCTCCGTTTGGTATTTCTATTCAATCCTTACCTCGTGCTCACATTGAAACGTTTCGAACGAAAAAGAGGCCTTATTCTGCTTTCTGCGCTGTTCCCTCTCCTGCAGTGTGTTATAGGTGTTAGTGCATGTAAATGGTCTGCAGAGCATAACAACGGAAACCAGGGGACACTAAAAAGTGACGCACACAACTGTCTCTGTTGATGGAAACTTACCTAAAATGTTTTATGGTCTTATTTTACCAATGTGATCACATGACTCCGTCTGATAGCAGCTATTGGTCTCCGGTCATTGGTCAAGTTGACCAAAACATTTGGTGCCAAAAGGAGAACAAATATGATGACAAAGAAAAATGTTGGCAACAGAACAGATTAAAGTTGATGACAAATGGACAATGAAAAAAATAAGTTGATTCATTAAAATAATTGACCAAAAGAAAAAGCTGATTCCAGAAAATAAGACGTAAAATCAATGCTGGCGACGAAAAGAGGACAGAAAAAACAAGAGTTGCGTTGTCTTGTTTGGAGGATTATAAAGTGTCTCTGTCTCAGAGTTAGTCGTCTCATAACTGTTAGAGTTTGTCAGGATGTCTGAAATGACTAGGTTAGCTGCGTTAGCTAGCTAGCTCACAGCAGATCTGCAGTCACATCAGAAGGAGTCATGTGACCAGATTGTTAAAATAAGACAAACATGTTAGGTACGTTTCCAACAGAGAGATGTCTTACTCAAGAGAACATCAAGAGTACGAACTACTAAAAGGAAGAGGAAATATGCGGCACAGACGTCTTTAATATTGCATTAAAAAGGGTTCTGGCAGACGAACCAAGACCTTTGTCCTGGATTTCAAGAGAATCTTTTTCTGATTTGTTATAGAACCAAGCCATTCATCTTTAATATAATGGGCAGATTCATCTAAAATAATTGATCTTTGCACCTGTTAGTGTGGATGTTCACTTGATCCAATCCCTTTATATTGCTTCGTGTTAAAACCAGCTGTGAACGGGGTCTGGGTTTCCAACAGTACTCCCAAAGTGATCCGTTTAAAGGTCCATCAATTGCTTTTTCCGCCTCGTGTCTGGACCCTGAGTGCGGCCGGTAAATCAAAGCTATGGTTCTGTCTGGGTGATATGTGACCCCCGGGGCTCGAACACAGCTGTGAGGAGGGTGCAGGTGCAGGTGTGTCATCACCGTGCACCTCACCTGTGTGATGCAGTGCCAGACAACCAGTCAAGCACAGACACGATCCGTTCTGAATCTCTGGGATAATGGAGGTACTGTTCAGCGAGGTTCAAACCCAGCAGGCTTCATGCCAGACTTCTCAGGGACATTCCTCGCATTTTCTCATTTTGTATTTCATATTAAAAGATCTGACGAGAGGTTGTTCTGATAATGATGATGGTAATCTAATTGGCAAGGCACGAAGTAAAGAACAAAACTCAAGAGAAGAAACAAACTAGAAAGGTTCACTTCAGGTGAGGCTCTCAGGAAGAGTTGAATCTCACTTTAGCGCCCCTCCAGGCTTCAAAACGACCGGGAAAACTGGGGTTTATCCTCTCAAATCCTGCCTTACTTTGCTGGATCATAACATATGGGGTATGGAATTACACTGCAGAGGATACAGGTACAAAAGAGAGCCAGCTTTTCTCTGGATTTCAGTTTTCGAGCCACAAGAAAGGCCAAAATGTGGCTTGCAATGTAGGTGTTTTAAGCCTAGCATATACTGTATTTGAGAAAATGCATATGGCTAGTGAGGCAGTAGTTGATCGGCTGTTTTAGAAGAGTTAGGAGTGCGCAGTTAGGAGTGCGCAGTTAGGAGTGCGCAGTTAGGAGAATGCAGTTAGGAGAACGCAGTTAGGAGTACGCAGTTAGGAGTACGCAGTTAGGAGTGCGCAGTTAGGAGAACGCAGTTAGGAGAACGCAGTTAGGAGTACGCAGTTAGGAGTACGCAGTTAGGAGAACGCAGTTAGGAGTACGCAGTTAGGAGTACGCAGTTAGGAGAGCGCAGTTAGGAGAGCGCAGTTAGGAGAACGCAGTTAGGAGTACGCAGTTAGGAGTACGCAGGAGTACACAGTTAGGAGTACGCAGTTAGGAGTACGCAGTTAGGAGTACGCAGTTAGGAGTACGCAGTTAGGAGAACGCAGTTAGGAGTACGCAGTTAGGAGAACGCAGTTAGGAGTACGCAGGAGTACACAGTTAGGAGTACGCAGTTAGGAGTACGCAGTTAGGAGTACGCAGTTAGGAGTACGCAGTTAGGAGAACGCAGTTAGGAGTACGCAGTTAGGAGTACGCAGTTAGGAGTGCGCAGTTAGGAGTACGCAGTTAGGAGAACGCAGTTAGGAGTACGCAGTTAGGAGAGCGCAGTTAGGAGAACGCAGTTAGGAGTACGCAGTTAGGAGTACGCAGTTAGGAGAACGCAGTTAGGAGTACGCAGTTAGGAGTACGCAGTTAGGAGAACGCAGTTAGGAGTACGCAGTTAGGAGTACGCAGTTAGGAGTGCGCAGTTAGGAGTACGCAGTTAGGAGTACGCAGTTAGGAGTACGCAGTTAGGAGAACGCAGTTAGGAGTACGCAGTTAGGAGTACGCAGTTAGGAGTGCGCAGTTAGGAGTACGCAGTTAGGAGTACGCAGTTAGGAGTACGCAGTTAGGAGAGCGCAGTTAGGAGAACGCAGTTAGGAGTACGCAGTTAGGAGTACGCAGTTAGGAGAACGCAGTTAGGAGTACGCAGTTAGGAGTACGCAGTTAGGAGTGCGCAGTTAGGAGTACGCAGTTAGGAGTACGCAGTTAGGAGTACGCAGTTAGGAGAGCGCAGTTAGGAGAACGCAGTTAGGAGTACGCAGTTAGGAGTACGCAGTTAGGAGAACGCAGTTAGGAGTACGCAGTTAGGAGTACGCAGTTAGGAGAACGCAGTTAGGAGTACGCAGGAGTACACAGTTAGGAGTACGCAGTTAGGAGTACGCAGTTAGGAGTACGCTAGTTAGGAGTACGCAGTTAGGAGAACGCAGTTAGGAGAACGCAGTTAGGAGTACGCAGTTAGGAGAACGCAGTTAGGAGTACGCAGGAGTACACAGTTAGGAGTACGCAGTTAGGAGTACGCAGTTAGGAGAGCGCAGTTAGGAGAGCGCAGTTAGGAGAACGCAGTTAGGAGTACGCAGTTAGGAGTACGCAGGAGTACACAGTTAGGAGTACGCAGGAGTACACAGTTAGGAGTACGCAGTTAGGAGTACGCAGTTAGGAGTACGCAGTTAGGAGTACGCAGTTAGGAGAACGCAGTTAGGAGTACGCAGTTAGGAGAACGCAGTTAGGAGAACGCAGTTAGGAGTACGCAGTTAGGAGAACGCAGTTAGGAGTACGCAGGAGTACACAGTTAGGAGTACGCAGTTAGGAGTACGCAGTTAGGAGTACGCAGTTAGGAGTACGCAGGAGTACACAGTTAGGAGTACGCAGTTAGGAGTACGCAGTTAGGAGTGCGCAGTTAGGAGTACGCAGTTAGGAGTACGCAGGAGTACACAGTTAGGAGTACGCAGTTAGGAGTACGCAGTTAGGAGTACGCAGTTAGGAGTACGCAGGAGTACACAGTTAGGAGTACGCAGGAGTACACAGTTAAGAGTAGGCAGTCAGGAGTACACAGTTAGGAGTACGCAGTTAGGAGTACGCAGTTAGGAGTACGCAGTTAGGAGTACGCAGGAGTACACAGTTAGGAGTACGCAGTTAGGAGTACGCAGTTAGGAGTGCGCAGTTAGGAGTACGCAGTTAGGAGTACGCAGGAGTACACAGTTAGGAGTACGCAGTTAGGAGTACGCAGTTAGGAGTGCGCAGTTAGGAGTACGCAGGAGTACACAGTTAGGAGTACGCAGGAGTACACAGTTAAGAGTAGGCAGTCAGGAGTACACAGTTAGGAGTACGCAGTTAGGAGTACGCAGTTAGGAGAACGCAGTTAGGAGTACGCAGGAGTACACAGTTAGGAGTACGCAGGAGTACACAGTTAGGAGTACGCAGGAGTACACAGTTAAGAGTAGGCAGTCAGGAGTACACAGTTAAGAGTAGGCAGTTAGGAGTACGCAGTTAGGAGTACGCAGTTAGGAGAACGCAGTTAGGAGTGCGCAGTTAGGAGTACGCAGTTAGGAGAACGCAGTTAGGAGTACGCAGTTAGGAGTACGCAGTTAGGAGTGCGCAGTTAGGAGTACGCAGTTAGGAGTACGCAGTTAGGAGAACGCAGTTAGGAATACGCAGTTAGGAGTACGCAGGAGTACACAGTTAGGAGTACGCAGTTAGGAGTACGCAGTTAGGAGTGCGCAGTTAGGAGTACGCAGTTAGGAGTACGCAGGAGTACACAGTTAGGAGTACGCAGTTAGGAGTACGCAGTTAGGAGTGCGCAGTTAGGAGTACGCAGTTAGGAGTACGCAGGAGTACACAGTTAGGAGTACGCAGTTAGGAGTACGCAGTTAGGAGTGCGCAGTTAGGAGTACGCAGTTAGGAGTACGCAGGAGTACACAGTTAGGAGTACGCAGTTAGGAGTACGCAGTTAGGAGTGCGCAGTTAGGAGTACGCAGAAGTACACAGTTAGGAGTACGCAGGAGTACACAGTTAAGAGTAGGCAGTCAGGAGTACACAGTTAGGAGTACGCAGTTAGGAGTACGCAGTTAGGAGAACGCAGTTAGGAGTACGCAGGAGTACACAGTTAGGAGTACGCAGGAGTACACAGTTAGGAGTACGCAGGAGTACACAGTTAAGAGTAGGCAGTCAGGAGTACACAGTTAGGAGTACGCAGTTAGGAGTACGCAGTTAGGAGAACGCAGTTAGGAGTGCGCAGTTAGGAGTACGCAGGAGTACACAGTTAGGAGTACGCAGTTAGGAGTACGCAGTTAGGAGTACGTAGTTAGGAGAACGCAGTTAGGAGTACGCAGGAGTACACAGTTAGGAGTACGCAGTTAGGAGTACGCAGTTAGGAGTACGCAGTTAGGAGTACGTAATTAGGAGAACGCAGTTAGGAGTACGCAGGAGTACACAGTTAGGAGTACGCAGTTAGGAGTACGCAGTTAGGAGAACGCAGTTAGGAGTACGCAGTTAGGAGTACGCAGTTAGGAGTACGCAGTTAGGAGTACGCAGTTAGGAGAACGCAGTTAGGAGTACGCAGTTAGGAGTACGCAGTTAGGAGAACGCAGTTAGGAGTACGCAGGAGTACACAGTTAGGAGTACGCAGTTAGGAGTACGCAGTTAGGAGTACGCAGTTAGGAGTACGCAGTTAGGAGTACGCAGTTAGGAGAGCGCAGTTAGGAGAGCGCAGTTAGGAGAACGCAGTTAGGAGTACGCAGTTAGGAGTACGCAGGAGTACACAGTTAGGAGTACGCAGTTAGGAGTACGCAGGAGTACACAGTTAGGAGTACGCAGTTAGGAGTGCGCAGTTAGGAGTACGCAGTTAGGAGTACGCAGTTAGGAGTACGCAGTTAGGAGAGCGCAGTTAGGAGAACGCAGTTAGGAGTACGCAGTTAGGAGTACGCAGTTAGGAGAACGCAGTTAGGAGTACGCAGTTAGGAGTACGCAGTTAGGAGAACGCAGTTAGGAGTACGCAGGAGTACACAGTTAGGAGTACGCAGTTAGGAGTACGCAGTTAGGAGAGCGCAGTTAGGAGAGCGCAGTTAGGAGTACGCAGTTAGGAGTACGCAGTTAGGAGTACGCAGGAGTACACAGTTAGGAGTACGCAGGAGTACACAGTTAGGAGTACGCAGTTAGGAGTACGCAGTTAGGAGTACGCAGTTAGGAGTACGCAGTTAGGAGTACGCAGTTAGGAGTAACGCAGTTAGGAGTAGCGCAGTTAGGAGTACGCAGTTAGGAGTACGCAGTTAGGA